>VFFE01005989.1:122019-229835 GCA_008921705.1 Burhinus oedicnemus | reverse complement strand
AAAACACCAGATAGATATTACCATTATTATTATTATTGTTATTATTATTATTATTATTAAGAATGATAGTGCCTGTATCACCATAAGAACCACCAGCAACTGAATTAGTGCTCATTGTACAGTTAGGGTCCAACCCCCAGAGGTTTGACACCCATGGGAATTACACAGCTTTCTCACCATCATTTACCTCGGTGGAAAAGTCCTTCTCACCACCTTCTGTGTTTCTCTTCTACCTAACAGCCTGATGAGCCTCTACTTCCCCAAATTTTCTATTTCTGGGAGCTATGAAATAACGAACACCCTTAGCAAGATGGGAATTGTGGATGTGTTCACTGACCAGGCAGATCTCTCTGGTATCACTGGCGCCCCAGAGCTGAAGGTTTCTAAAGTAAGTCCATCGCCGTTAGCCCACTCCTTTCTTTCACGAACATGCAGGAAAACCCCTCTGTGGCAGCATCCAGAAACACCAGCTAAATACAGCTCCCAGCTTGCCTGCAGCTGGGCTCACCATGGCCTCAGCCTGCAAGCTTACAAGTTTGGCCCTCAGTGGCAGCGGAGATCAGATTAGTTCGCTGTACATCTGTTTTTTCCAAGACTGGTATCAGCCAAGATTTCTGGAACATGAGAGGAACATCAGCCCCCAGGTCTTCAAGGGGAGCTGCTAACACTCCTGAGCACACCACAGCCTTGGAAACTTGGTTTCAGAGGTGCAGACAAACTCTTACATGTGGAGCATCCATCCTTCATCCAGCCTTTGGGACAAGAGGAAAAATGGTCTGGGACTTTTTTTTTTTTTTTTTTTGAGGAGATTTCTGTAGCTCTGACCTGGTCCTCATTTAAAGCATCCATGACTACAAGACAGCTCATGTCCCTGCTGCCTCTACTCACTTCTCAGTGGAATCTTCAAAGCTTAAAAAGGGGTCTGATTCATCTCTCAGGTGGCTGTTGTCTGCCCAGAATGACTGTTTGTTTTCTTTCTTCCCAGGTTGTTCATAAGGCTGCTCTGGATGTTGATGAGAGAGGTACGGAGGCAGCAGCAGCAACTGCTGCTGAAATAATGACGGTGTCTCTTCCTCCAACCATTGAATTCAACCGTCCCTTCCTCATGCTGATTTTTGACAGAGATACAAACAGTACACTTTTCATAGGAAAAATAGTTAACCCGACTATGGCTAGCTGAAGTGACATGAATTCTGCTTGCTATTACTGATTAAAGATGTGAAACTGCATGATGTGATTTATTTCTATTTGTACCAGCTTAGTATATGGTTCTTTTTCAGCAAGAGTTTTCATTCTATGCCATTATAAAAAAGTATTGGTATTGACCATGACACTTGCTTAAGAGGAAGCAAGGAAAACATTTTAAATTCAGCTAGCAAAGAATGTCTTTTTTACTTACTGAAAGCCAAGGAAAGACCTGCGGTTTGCCAGCATTCAGAGGCATTTGTATTACGATTGAAGACTCCTGCTTAATATGTGGTTGTCAACCAGAATAGCAGATAAAAAGATTAACACTCTTGCAAACAAAGCAGAAGTGGTTGCAACTTACCATAAGTAAGTAAACAAGAGATGGGAAGACTTGGATCAACAATGCAGGGGCATGGGAAAGTGAAGCTTCTAATGGAGACGGCACTATGAATGTGAAAAGCTGTCTTCAACAGAGAAAGACATCTGCTTTCTTCCCCAGAAACCCTTTATCATTTTTAGTATTAATCTAGCAGCAAAGCTTCCTGAGTTTCTTGCAGCTCAAAACAGGGCAGGAGGATCAAATCTGCTCTTGAACCTGAAGACTTTCAACCGCCTATTGCCAATTTGGCAGACTTAGCCCATGCGAGTAGCTGACTTCTCACACATGTATCCATCAGTGGGCAGAAGGAGGATGTAGCTGGATGGGCAGGTGAGGTATTTGGATGGCAATTACACAAGCATACTGTCAGCTGAGATTTGTGGAAAATGTATAATGAGGATCTAGAAAATTGTAGATATTTCAAGTTCTGTCCTTTTACAGCCCAAAAAGTAGGTAGAGAGCACCCAATAAGCAGATTGCCTGCCCCAGGGTGTGGTGGCAGGCACCAGGTAGGACACAGGGCTGGCTGGTAACTGCTTTCAACATACCTGCCTTGGCAACAGGTACCAGAAAGAGCACAGTTGCCCCTTTCTTCCCTACAGTTGTGGTTTTTGGAAGGAGATGAAATGGTGTCACAGCCTCAAGAATCACGTTGGGAGCAGTCAAATGGCTTGGGAAGCTAACACAGCCTCAGCAAGGTCTTGTGTGCCCTCTGTGAAATTGAGAGCAAATGTGATTTTATCTGGTGCAAAGCACTGTCTCCCCTTTCACAGTCAAAAGGAAAGCCCCCTTTCTGCTCTGTGTTCCTGGCAAAAAGCTCCTGCTAACTCTCATATGTGGTGCTTGACCGTGTTTTTTCACTAAATAGACACAGTCTCTGTATAGACAATCACAGAATCATAGAATGGTTTAGGTTGGAAGGCGCCTTAAAGATCATCTAGTTCCAACCCCCCTGTCATGAGCAGAGACACCTCCCACTACACCAGCTTGCTCAAAGCCCCATCCAACCTGGCCTCAAACACCTCCAGGGATGGGGCCTCCACAGCTTCCCTGGGCAACCTGTTCCAGTGTCTTACCACCCTCAGAGTGAAAAATTTCTTCCTAAGATCTAATCTAAATCTACCCTCTTCCAGTTTGACAAGTGTATGAAAAACTCACAAGCATCCATGGCAGGACTTCCAGTAAAAGAGATGCATGTGCACTACATCATCTTCCCGGCTCCTTCCTGCACTCAACTCCATCTGTTTGGACGGCTTTGTGGCCTGACGTCCACACAGCAATAATTCCTAAGGCACCTTATCTGACTGTGGAGGTTTCTTCTCTTCCTGAAATACGACAGCACAGTGCAGCATCAACAGGGTCAGTCTTAGTCATTATTACTCCTACTATTAACTGCTGTTAAAGAACAGGCATTCAGCAAAGCAACAGTAAAACCTTTAGGGATGAGAGAGCTTAAAGAGGGGAGATCCTTACCTATGTATTGAATTCCCTAGAGTCACACCAATTTGCACCAGTTGAAAAACTGACATAATTGATTTTAGTAGTGTGATCCTCAGTTTACATCAAGAAAAGTGGAAGAAACAGAGGTCCCAGATGCACAGTTACCTGTGGCAGCTGCAAGACTAAATATTGCTCGCTCCCTTGTAAAGCATTTTGGAGTGGATGGAGACATATACATAGAAATACAGCGTAGTAGGAGGAACATTGTCCTCATGTGGTTCTGGGAGAGATCTGAAGATCACGAGAATCCCTCACATCAGCTAAATCAGCTTTTACAGGCTGGTAATCCATATTTTGGGAAGGAGACTCCTTTCTTTCCTACCCTCAGTATCTTGGTGATCCCACAGACACGTGGTCCCTTCAGAAGCAGGATGTGGGAATTCTGTTTTTCTCCCATATTCCAGGAAAGTGAGCCCACAGGGCCGTAGCAGGGGCAGACACGCTGCCATGCAGAACTGGCACTCCACAGCTCGTGCTTCCCCTCTGACTGCATCTCCTACATGATATCTCTGTGTTTGTAAAATGTGTTGGAGACGCTGCAGGGACAGCGAGTGACGCGGTACCTGTGTGCTGGTCATGGGAAGACAGAGTGGTGGTGACGAGGGGTGTCTGCTTTTCCCATGGGGGATTTCCTGCCAATGTCAAGATCGGCATCCGGGAGCCGTCTGCCAGACTTGCTTCATCAGGCAATAGCTCCTGGTGTATTGATATCGTGCTGTGATTTTCCACTGCAGGATTTGCCAGAGACAGTGTTGAAGAAGAGGCAGGCACCACACTTAGCACAAAAGAGCAGCAGACAGCTTGCTCCCTGCCTACGTCCGTGCTGCGCTGCGCCATTTGTTATGTGGCCCGTTCTCATCTCCCCCCCCTCCTCCATCCACCAAGTCCTACTCTCCTAATCCTGCTCTCGTCGCCGCAAGCAACACCAAACAGATTTTCCCTATTACGCTCGCTCTTCGCGTTTCCTCTCCGCACCAGATCTTTTTCACAGCCTCCCACTCTCCCTCCTGCAGACTAACATTTTATCCCTCCCACCCACCGGCGCCGTTTGTTCATGCGGGAGGTGGATGCTGCTGGCTCAGCTGTAGGGCCTGCTCCACCAGCAGGTCCTGCTCTCCTCCTTCACAAGAAATGGAGGGTGGGAGGCAACGGGGCTCCTTGTCTCCCATAGACCACCTCGAGGGCACTCATGGCAGAGCTGGGAAGGCTAGGGAGAAAGCAGGGCTTCAGGCCACCGAGCTATTCCCATTTGGTTCTATGGGCAATGTGTGGATATAAATGAGCCTGAGGTGGATCTTGGGAGCAATTAACAATGATGTTCATTAGCCATTGACACAGCTGACACAGCTAATGAGCATGGGACAGAACTCACAGCTGCACTTGTGGTGATCCCAGGTTTGGGTGACCTGGTTGTCCCCTGGCCAGGCGGAAAGCCCCATTTCATTGACTGCACCAGGGTCATGCCATGAGCTGCAGCCCAACAGCCTCCAAGTGCTCCAAGTGCTCCAAGGACTTAGGGGTGTTGGTTGATGAGAAGCTCAACATGAGCCGGCAATGTGCACTTGCAGCCCAGAAGGCCAACCACATCCTGGGCTGCATCAAAAGAACCATGGCTAGCAGGTCAAGGCACATGATTCTGCCCGTCTACTTGTCTCTTGTGAGACCCCACCTGGAATACTGCATCCGCTTTTGGAGTACTCAGCACGAGAAGGACATGGGCCTTTTGTAGAGGGTCCAGAGGAGGGCCACAAAGATGATCAGAGGGCTGGAGCACCTCTGCTATGAGGACAGGCTGAGAGAGTTGGGGTTGTTCAGCCTGGAGAAGAGAAGGCTCCGGGGAGACCTTATCACGACCTTTCAGTATCTGAAGGGGGCCTACAAGAAAGCTGGAGAGGGACTTTTACAAGGGCAAGTAGTGATAGGACAAGTGGTAATGGCTTCAAAGTGGAAGAGGGGAGATTTAGATTAGATTTCAGGAAGAAATTCTTTACTGTGAGGGTGGTGAGGCACTGGAACAGGTTGCCCGGGGAAGCTGTGGAGGCCCCATCCCTGGAAGTGTTCAAGGCCAGGTTGGATGGGGCTTTGAGCAACCTGGTGTAGTGGGAGGTGTCCCTGCCCATGGCAGGGGGTTGGAACTAGATGATCTTTAAGGTCCCTTCCAACATAAGCCATTCTATGATTCTGTGGTAAGTACCACGTCCCAAGACTGCAACAGCCTCCCCAGCTCACACACAGTTTCTGGAAGGTGGTGTTTGGGATACATTTTTCTCTTTTCTCACCATCATCCAAGGCTGTACCTGGAGGAAGGCAACCAAAACTCCCCTCACTGAAGGCCCCATGGCCTTCAGTCCTCCTGCCAAGAGCAGTCAAGGGAAAAACTCCCCATTGACACTTCAGGCAGGTGTAACCTGATAGCTCTTGTTCAGCATGAAGAAAGACATGGGTCAGCATAGCCTTTAGCCTTGTCAATACAGGAGTGTTGTTGCTTGGAACACAGCTACGTGCTTTGTGTTAAACTAACAGCGCAGGCCTCAGGTCTCTGCACTTGTTAGGCTTTGCTTGGACTTGTCCTGGCCTGCCTGGGGTTTTGTTTTAGCTTCTTTGTTTGTAACTGTAATTATCCAGCAATCAGGTACTATTACTTAATTTGTTTAAATTTTTCCTTAGCTTTATATGATTGTATGGTGTAACATTTAAATATTGTTTCACATATAGATATTTCTGTAACTAGGAGATATTAAGAACAAGTAGTTACTCTGCATAGAGTGAAGTGTTTATGGCCCTGGAATGACAAATGAAGGAGTACAGGCATGACGGGGTGATACAGGCACAGGATGATACTGGAGGCCTCAGGGCTATAAAGAGCTCGCCAGTGCTCAATTACTGGTCATCACAGGATTACAGCCTTGGGAGCTGGGTAAAACCAGTTTGGGGGACAACTAGGAGAACAGAGATTGAGTACCTAGTGTATGTAACACAGCACAGGTAGTAAACTCGGGTGTAACGTAGACCTGTGAACCAATGAAGGAAGAGCAAGGGGTAGAGCATGTGAGCAAATGTATAAAAACGACCCCAAGCAGACCCCAGAGCACAGAGATTGCACCCACCAGCCTCGTACTCCTCCCGGCAAGGATGCAGGATGTAGATGTCCTGCCGTCCCCTTCCCTTCAGGCTGAAGCCATCGACCTGAGGAACCAGTGGGGCAGAGAAAGGGTGAGCATAACACCAGTTTATGTGTATTAGTTTTCGCTATACATAATCTGAGCTGCAAGTCTTAGTATTGTAACCAGACTAAGAATTCCTGGGTAAAACTGTTTAGATTTTAAATACACTACTGATAAATTCTCATCTTTGCATACAAGGCATGCTTTTTTTTCACCATAACAGGATTTTGAGTGTAAGAAACCAGTGAGAATTCAAGCCACCTACTCTGTTACTTGGATGGAAAAAATTGGTAATATCAGGAAGTCCCCTGCACACCTGGGTAGAGCCAAAGGACAGAACAGCCCTGTTGCTTTCTTGCTTCCTATATGCAATATGAAAATACCCCAGTGCAAGATAATCTCTGAAATGAGTAGATCTGGAGGAGGGGGCATGACCAGAGCCCCAGCCTTTCGAGAAGAGACACTGCTGCCAGAAAACATAGCGCTCCCCAAACTGATGCTCAAGGTGGAGGCTGTTGCAGGCCACACATGTGAACAAGCATGACTAATAACTCATTTGCTCTCTGTTATTGTAATTACTGCAGGATGTCCAAGATACCAAGCAAGACCCCAGGGCCTGGGAAAATGGGAGCTTTCAATGTGGAGGCGCCAGCATCTGCTACCCCATCACTGCCTATAGCTTCTCTTCCCTCTGCCAAGCGACACCTGAAGGGCTGACATACCACAGGCAGGGATGCATCAGCGACAACAGATCTGTCCAAGTCGTCTCTTTGGCAAAAAGGGGAAGGCAGCAGGTGAGCAGCCCCAGGGCACACCGAGGCTGTGGCACCAAAATCCTTATTTCAGCAGTAAGTCCAAGGATGCCAGCACCCATGGGGAAGCAGAGAACATGGTGCAGGCAGCACCCCAGCCGTGGGAGGATGATCCTGGAGGTTACCAAGAAGGGAAGGGGGGCAGAAGCCCATGAAATATGCAAGAGATTCACATATGGCTACATGCTGGGTCCAGAAAGGGAGTGGTAAAGCTGCCTTGGATGCCAGCTTTTGTGGTACTTGGAGCAGGAGCAGGAGTACATCATGGTTTTACCCAAAAGGCAGTGTTTCAGCACAAGATCAGCTTCACAGAGTGATACCAGTTGTCCCAGAGGTCCCTTCTCCCAGTGCCTAGGTGGTGGCATGTAAAAAACTGATGTTTTGGAAAAAAAACACCCCCCAAAAAACCATCCCTTTGCAGTCAGTCAGTGAGCTCTGCCAGCAGCTGAGCACTTAAAATTTTGTGGACCAATATGGGACAGAAGGCAAAAGTTGGTGCAAGAGGAGAAAGAGGGATTCGAGGCAAGGAGGCAGCCCTGGGTGGCAGACAGGTCCCCATCCTCCTCCCAGGACCTTTGCCTGGCCTGCCCTCCCACTGAGCCTCCTGCTGCGTGTTGGACCACAGGACTTCCAGCTCTTCCCCACAGTTGGGGCAGCAAGACCGCAGGGGAAGGCTGGCACAGGGCCGGCCACGTCACGGAGGGGCAAGATCTGGGTGGCTGCAGGGAGGAGACCCTGGCCGCCCCCACTCCCTCTGGGTGCAATGGGACACTCCCAGGCAGGAGGCTGTGACCTGCACCCCAGGGACCTTCTGGGTGACCACTCCATGGCTAACAGGCTCCCCTCCATTCTGTTGAGGTGGTCAGAGGAGACCTGTCCCACGAGAGTTAGTCTGGAAACGAAGGAAGGCAGTCCAACAGGCATCACCATGGCTCCTTTTTCTTTGCCTCTTATCTTATCTGATACACTGATACTCTGTTATTCAGTCACTAGGCATTTAGCAACTTGACCAAAAGCACCTTTTTTTTTTTTTTTTCCCCTGGATAGCCATAAGAAATAAGATTTCATCATTATTTATTCTGTCTTATCTTCAGTAACTGAGCCAGCCAGCTACAGATTAGTGGAAGGCGTCAGCATGTCTCTACTCACTGACAAGGGACAGCAGCTCACCGAGAGGAGGTGAAATCGCAGCTAAAAACTCTAGGAGGCTGCTTTCTTCGTGGTTATATGGGAAAACTAAAACCAAATCTTCCCAGCTGTAAATGACTGCGACTGTCCTTGTGTGACAGCTACACAGAAGTTGCTGTGGCCAAACCCCTGTGTGCTCATTCCCACGTGCCAAAATCACTGCTCCCAGAGCACCCCGCCTCTAACCAGAACTGACCTTGGAACACACAGTTTTGTTGCTGTTGGGGCACTAACGACAGCCAGCACTTTTAAGGACAGCTTGTTGCAGGCCAGGTGTGAACATGGTGGTGTGGGTCACCGGTTGTAGGATACCAGCATGAAAATCTGGTTGTGTTTGTGATGGCTCTCCAGCCAATCTGAGCATATGAATTTGAAGTACGTGTGTTACAATTTGATCTAGTTCTATCCATTGTTTTAAATCCCTGGGTTTGCTATAGTTTTTTACACAGAGAAGCTATTTACCTGTTAAATGATGCAGCTGAGAGATTATCAGGCCACCTAGTGTGTTGAAATAGCTGGCTTCAAAGCAAGGGAGATAACTTTAACTAACGTAACATGTTTGGCCACAGGTAAAAGTCTAGCATGACTTAATATTTGTACAACACCCAAAACTTTAACAAAAGCTTTAGCAATATATACTAGAAGGATTTATTTTTCATATATTCTCAAAATACATCCTGAGTTCCTCATACAGTAGTGGGGGAAAGATACACTTCTGGAGTGGCTTGGCAGTGGAAATGAGCTCAGCCTGTCACGCTGGGCAGCGAGGGTGATGCCGTCCCACGTAGCCCACCGGCATCGGTGCGGGAAGCCTGGCTGAGTCAGCAGCTTTCCCAAACAGGCAGATCTCCTATGCGTTTTCCTTCATGAAGTCGGCTTCCTCTGGTCACAGAAGAAAAACTTTCTAATGATTCCAGATTTTAGTGAAATGCAAATGTGAAGCTGAAGAAACAAAGGGCGTGTTTAACCTGGTGGCTGCAGAAAAGCTCAGCCTCCCTGGTTAGCATGGGAAGTTAGCTCCGTCTGCTTCTGCCCACGGCCACCGGGACTGACAGTGCTGGGGCCAAGCCTGGCTACGTATGAGGCCACCTGGGTCGAGAAACCAGGAGTATCCCTATGGTGAGAGCTGAGGATAAACAGGAGCTCGGCTGGAAGGAGCCAGGGGGTTGTGGCTCCCAGCTTCACTGCCAACTGGAGAGCCACTGACTGTGATCCAAGAGCCCCAGTGTCATCCGCCCCGTGCCCCTGCCTGTGCTGTCCTTCCCCGGGTAGCACAGACAGGGATGGCAGGGAAAGGAGAGACTTCCATGAAGCTGGAAGTCTGAAGTCAGGAGTATAAGTGTGTTTGCTGCCACATTCGGAGGCACGATCTCCCCTGCAGAAGAAATACCAACTTCCAAATATCCCCTTTAACCTGATGTGAGCAAAGCTCACATTTTCAGGATATGACAACTGGGATCACCGTATCATTGCAGAGTCAAAAATAGACATTCCAGACAGCTAGCACATTTTGTTTCAGCTTAGCTCTGCCTACCACGCACATCATACTGTAACCAATGCCGCTTACGGTTACCAACACAGGACGTATCTCAATGGCTTGTTAAGTACTTCAAGATGAGTCGAGTCTCACACTCCATGCAGATGGGAAAGCGACCAAGACGATATGACAAGGTAGCACAAAATCTGGACATTTTTGAGATTACTGGGAGACTGTGATGACACCACTTTATAACAGAGGTTTCTCCACAGCTCAGATGCGTTACTGTTGAGATTACAGAAGGAACGGTGGGTTTTAGGACTCTGCTCCCTCCTGCCTGCTCCCCCCACACCCCGGAGCGGTGCTGGCGCTGCTCGACCTGCCAGCCGGGCCTCCCTGGGTGGAGCGTGCTCCACCAAGGCTTGCTTTCTTCTCAGCTTCCTTCCCCACATCTGCGGTTTGCCACCATTCCTGAGCAAACCCTGGCTAACGGGCAAAGGGACACAGCCCGGGTCCTGCCCGCTCTGCACCTCTTTGCTTCGTGTCCTGGCATTTAGCTATGTTTACTGTCATTGTATTTCTTTCCTGCAGATGCATTCACACAAATGCATATGCATGTGTGCGCGCACACACACACACACTCATGTCTGTTGTATGTTTTGGGGTCACAAAAGTGTTAACCGCTGTTATTGTAATTAAACCAAATGACGCTATAGGAGATTGTGGCTAAGACACTCCCAATGCACGGTGGAGATTCTATGAGAAAATGCTTTCCTATCGTATATCTTTGTTTTCCAGTCTCTCAGGGTAAATGTAAGATAACCCTCGTGTTTGCACTGCAGCCAGCATGCTGACTCTGCATACTTCTTCCACCCCCATGCCCTATTGCTTGGTTTTAAACTGGGAGATAAAACTCTGGGCAAAGACTCCATTGCACGGCTTATTTTTCTTTTCAGCAGAACTGAAAAAAAGGAAGAGGCATTTACATCTCATGAGTGCTTAGGACCAAATTTCCAGCCTGGCTTCAACTTTTGCTTTTGTGACCTCATCCGTTAGAGCTTGTTTTCTTGCAGGCTTTCAGCATCATGCTGCAGCCTGGCCTCAACACCTGCGTCTATCACATCTACTTGAACTAGATGTGCCGTTACCAACATAAACTGCAGCATGTGCATAATTAATTACTAAATTGGTCCTTGCCTGGACAAGGACACTTAAACCCACAGCCTGCTCAGCGAAGTAACACAGTTATGTCATTATACAACTGCTTCATAGGGAGACTGTTTACGCCACTTCCCCTGAGCAGCACGAGCTGTACTGCTATAAGCACAGCTGTACCAGTAGAATTGCTCCTACAGGGGGTCTCTCCCTGGCTCAGCTCTCCGTGAGAACTCAAAACCCATCACACCGTGGCCGGTCCGGGCACGCCTAGGGTAAGAGCTGCTTCGTAAGTCGGCAAAATACGGGAGTCACACAGACAGAGGGTGGGCAATATATCTGCTCCTGTGGTGCGAGCTAGCAGGAGAAGCTGTGAGTTTTGCAAGGCTTCACATGCTGAATTTTGGTCAAAAAGGCAGAAACAGTTGCACTGATTTCCAAAAATTATATTTGATGAATAATTCCACCTTCACATTAAAATTGTGTGCACACAAGAAGAAGGTTCTGCTATGATCTAAAGGATTAGTTTAAAGCAATATAATTCTAGAGTGAAAATGTTCTGTATCGAAACTCTTGTTCTGGTATAAGACATCCTTATACCAGAGTTCAACCTCAACCGAGAAGTCACTTTTATTCTGGAATAAAAGTCCAGAAAAGGATTTAGGGTAGTAACGTTTTCCCATCACAGTTCCACTGCATTATTTCCTCATGTAGACAGCCCTGTGTCAGTTAAATTTTACTGATACAATGATAAAACATACCCACACTGAAAAGACTGTTAATTTTCCTCTCTTTATTATTGTAATGGTCTGTATCTTCCAGGGTTTTTTCTTCAGATGAAAACCATCATCTTCTCTTTAGTGCTTCTGATGTGCCTGCTAGCAGACATCCCTCGTCTGTAGCCCATCATGTTATACGTTCCCTGGGAAGAACAATCTGACCTGGTGCACAACAGCAGGAGTCTGGGCACCTAACCACGTTGTCACATACGGTCCACATTACTCATATACAAGTCTAAGAAGGAGTCGAGACCTGACATCTGGAGCACGTTAGAAGCAAAGACATTCGCCTATACAGTCCAACCTGTATGGAGTACAGACAAGGTGGATTATCACTGAGTCTGACCTACCACAAGTAGGTCCAATGACTGTATTCTTACTACAGAAAGGGACTCCAGAACATGTTTGTGTCCAAGCTCAGATCTTCCAATGCGTATTATGGGTATGATGTGCCTAAGCTACAAGATAATTAAAGTCAAGCTGAAGATACGAGTTCGGGTGGCAAGTACATGAACCATGATGCTAAAGACTAAAGTCTGCTCTCAAGCTGTCTCCTGATCCAGAGACCTCAATTTCATGCTATTACTGCACTGGTGTTCACAAGAGCACTTGTTTTCCTGTTGGTCAGAGAGAGCAAAGTCTTGTTAAATATAGCCACTCGCTCAATAAAATGTAGCTGAAATATCATATTCACCCTACGTTTATCTTCTACTAAACAGAAATGTTGGCTGACAAGAAGTCTGACCACAGGACTGGCTGTCCTTTAGAAGCACAATGACTGGAACTTGAAGACATCACTGCTCACTGAAGAAGAATGGGTGGTAAATTGTAATTTTAAACCTCCCGTCAATGCAAATGCTTCCATGCTCATTACAATGCCAAAAAGAAAAATGAATACCCCCATCAAAGGCAAATTATATGATGCAGAAATCTCATATTCATTCTATAATCAGCCACTGACCAAGGTTACTATTATTCAGTATGGAGTGACTTCAGTGGGATCCAAAAATTGTTTCATTATACAGGGAGCAAAATAGGTGCTTTCAATCAAAAATGACTAAGAAGGAACAACTGAAGATGCTGGATGAGGCTTTCTGGGAGGTAAGAAGGATGTCTTCGATGTGTTCTGTGACTTATTCTGATCTGGCCACAGCCCCAGGAAGTGTCTGAAGACTGCTCCCACACTGGAGACACCGCTCTCTTTAAAGGAATATATAATACAGTGTATTACAGGCTTTTAAATGCTTGGCACAAAATCCTGACTGTAGGAGACCGGGAATCTTTCCAAGAAAAGGAATATAGAGCAGTGCTGATATTGTGCTTATGACTGCAGCACAGAAAAGCAAGATGAACCTACAGCTGAATCTTCACAGATGCCCTGACGGCAAAGGTGCTTTAAGCCGGCCCATGGTCCATGTCCTGTGGGAACACAACTCTACTCCAATTGAGCCAGCATCCAAAGAGATTGCATCGCCAGCGCCAACCACGCAGCAAAATGCTGTCACTAGCCAAGTAACAGACCTTGAATGGTCAGTTATGCTTCACAGATCGATGAAATCTTGGGCCACATTTTGATTGTCCCCAAGGACCATTACTATTTCCAAGCACTGTTCAATAAAGTCTCAGTTTCCTGCTACCTTGATTGTCTTCCTTTTCTTCTCTCCTCCTTCCAGCTGTCCTATCACGCCCTAGCTTTCAACACTTATATAAAAACTGCTCAGCATGAGCATACCTCGCTACTCTTTGTTATCCAGCGAGTGAATATTAAGGTTTCATTTACCTCCAACACACTGATGGGCCTAACTTACCAGCATAAAAATAAATATCCAAAAGCAAACCTATGCACTTTTTTTTGTACATAAAAATAGTTATCTGGCCTACAGATTCAGTGAAACCTGGTTTCCATAGCTGCTCTGGTCTGGATTCTCTAATGCCTAGCAAAGACAAGCTCATCAGCTCCTCCCAGAGTGCAGGCTGTAAAAGTGTCTCTGTCCTGGATCAGGTCATTCAACTTCATGAAATTTGTATGAATTTGGTATGTTTCAGACCTTTATCATTTTGTCAGATTGGATGCAAAAAGAGAATATTTCGATATATATAATATGGAATGGAGAGAAGGCAGGAGAGAGAGTGAGACAGAGAATGTATAACCTGAATTTTCTTTAAAAAAAACAAGCTGAAAATTCACTGAGTCACAGTTGCAAAGCTGGATGGCACTTAAGCCAGAAAATATTAGGAACTGGGAAGAGCAACCAAATGCTGTAGCGGTCTAAAGGAAACGCCTCAAAAGAACTATAAACTTTTCACCTGGTTCCCATCAGGAGTGAAAGAGATTCATGCATTTGCTCCATTTCCCAAAACTAATATAAATGTTATTCTCACTAGCAATGTATGTGCATCCTTCAAAAGTTCCATTTCGAAGATGAGTAAGGTTGCTAAGTGACATTAGTGCTCAAATCAAGGAAATGAATAATTAACACCTCACATCTGGCACTGCCCACATATTAAATGCAATATTCTTATGAAACATAAAGAAAACCATATTTGAGTCCCCACACAGCTCATAGACAGGGATTGCTGTCCATTTAACTATTTCATTGTCTAAATATTTTTCCTTATGGGAAAGAAACAATGTAAATACTAGTTACAGATTTTCAACCGATAGTGGATTTTTAGTCTAATATGTCCTTTTCTTGAAAATTAATATTATATATATATGATCCAGTGACAGACACAAGTATCCAACGTCTCTGGCCTTGCATTTGAGACTGGTCATTATGGATGTCTGTGGTATGCAGCAGCATGTAATTTGTTATCCTTTCAACTCAAACTCACAAGAACTATGCTGTTGCCATATGACAGGTATTTGAAGAAAATGTCCGTGTCTTCTTAAAGACTTGTTTATCTGCCCTTGCTTCTCCACTTCAGTTTTATTGTTTTCAGGTAAACTCAGATACTGTCTTTAAAAATCTCAAGAAGGGACCGGTCCCAACACCAGCATGCAGAAATGAATAGAAGCACACAGATACTGACTTGTGTCATTGAAGACCAGGTGAAGTGCTGAAGCAGTTTAAACAAAGACACCAAGTCCTGTATGAAAACTAATCCCTGCTTAAGTATTTCATGAAAGCACAGCTGGGTAGACACATACTTTCTCTAAGAAGAAGAGTTGCTTTTGAATACCCACCACATGCAGCCTACAGGAAGCCCGCATTCAAGCCATGGGAACTAGTACCACACCTGTAGCAGGTTACTGTATTCATGTCCATGTTTAAATAGAAAAAAACCCCAAACAAAAAAACCCAACCCCACAATGCAGAGCTCTTTGCCAGCCGCTCTAGGCAATGTGGCTAACACTAACTTGGACTCATTTGGTACTTAGTAAACCTCAGCCCATTCCACAAGTGCAGGAGGGCATCTCTTGCTTGTCTTTTACAGAGGCTGAAGTGCAGAGATTTCTTCGCTAAATCAGGTAATTGCTTCAGGCCAGACAGTCAAAGACTGCAAGTCACAGGAACTCAACTTTATTATCGGAGCAGTAAGGAGAGGCATGCACAGCGCATGTACACATGGAATTTGGGTAAGGAATAGTGGGAAAATACATCATATTCCAAGTTCAGGTCTCACATGACATCCTGGTGACTAAATTGGAGAGACAAGGATTTGACCAATGGACCACTTAGTGGATAAGGAACTGGCTGAACAGTCACACTCAAAGAGTTGCGGTCAACGGCTCGATGTCTAAGTGGCGAGCAGTGATGAGTGGTGTTCCTCAGGGGTCAGTATTGGGACCAGTACTATTTAACATCTTTGTTGGTAACATGGATGTTGGGATGGAGTGCACCCTCAGCAAGTTAGCCAACGACACCAAGCTGTGTGGAGTGGCTGACACGCTGGAGGGAAGGGATGCCATCCAGAGGGACCTGGACAGTCTTGAGAGGTGGGCCCGTGCCAAACTCATGAAGTTCAACAAGGCCAAGTGCAAGGTTCTGCACATGGGTCAGGGCAATCCCATGCACAAATACAGGCTGGGCGGAGAATGGATCAAAAGCAGCCCTGAGGAGAGGGACGTGGGGGTGTTGGTGGATGAGAAGCTCAACATGAGCCGGCAATGTGCACTTGCAGCCCAGAAGGCCAATCACATTCTGGCCTGCATCAAAAGAAGCATGGCCAGCAGGTCAAGGCACGTGACTCTGCCCCTCTGCTCTTGTGAGACCCCACCTGGAGTACTGTGTCCAGCTGCGGAGCCCCCAACATAAGGACATGGACCTTTTGGAGTGGGTCCAGAGGAGGGCCATGAAGATGATCAGAGGGCTGGAGCACCTCTGCTATGAGGACAGGCTGAGAGAGTTGGGGTTGTTCAGCCTGGAGAACAGAAGGCTCCAGGGAGACCTTAGAGCAGCCTTCCAGTACCTGAAAGGGGGCCTACAGGAAAGCTGGAGAGGGACTTTTTACAAAGGCATGTAGTGATAGGACAAGCGGTAACGGCTTCAAACTGGAAGAGGGGAGATTTAGATTAGATCTCAGGAAGAAATTTTTCACTAGGAAGTTGGTGAGGCACTGGCACAGGTTGCCCAGGGAAGCTGTGGAGGCCCCATCCCTGGAAGTGTTCAAGGCCAGGTTGGATGGGGCTTTGAGCAACCTGGTGTAGTGGGAGGTGTCCCTGCCCATGGCAGGGGGTTGGAACTAGATGATCCTTAAGGTCCCTTCCAACCTAAACCATTCTATGATTCTGTGATTTTTCTGCCACTTTGAAGATGCAATAATAAGGTTTTTTTCCCCTTAGACATACCAATCTCTTAGACGCTTTGTAATTCCTGCTTTTAAAGTTCTTTTTTTTTCAGGAATTTAAAACAGAAATGCACTTGCATTTAACATCTACTGAAGAAACTTTGAGATGTCCTCCCAGGAGAACAGAAAAATCTTTCAGTGCTGGTTCTTTAAGTTTGTGTCTCCTGCTGAAGTCCTGCCTCACGATACAATCTTAGTAATGCACAGAGAAGGGCAGATGTCCAAACACACAAAATTATGCTGCTTCCCATCAGGGAAATAAAGGTTCTGATGACACCTGCTGGCTCCACAGGGACTAGGCAAACACCAGCTACCCCTGCTGCAGCTCGCCAATTCTTGTATGTAAAAACACAGGCCAAATAAATTATCGAGAATGAAAACGTTCCTTTGCTGTGAGTCAGAGAATCACAGGAAACAAGGCAGGGAGTGACTTAAATGGTCATTTACTCCATCCCCTGGAATAAAGCAGGATTCATGCTACTTCCACCATACCTCACAGGTGATTGTTTTACCTTCTACTGAAAATTGACAGTGCTTCTCTGGACACACTATTACAGTGTTTCATCTTTTTTGCATTCCCTATAAAAGCTTCCATAGTAAGATGTCCTATTAACAGACAATTATAACTTTATTTGTGTAGTCAAGGACAATTAAGACAGCACTTGACTGTGAAATTGAAAATAAAAAGCCCTATGTTATGAAATACTACAGCTTTACCACTTTCTCCATCTTGTACAGTAACACAGCCATCCCACCCCAGGTGAGATGCGGGAATACATACTTTCCAAAGATGCTTTCACTACAGGAATCCTCCCATATGAACAATCGCACAGGCCTAGTTCTCTATGAAAAGGGTCGGGCTTATAAACAGTGTAGGTATGGAGCCATCAGGGGGTTTGCATCCAGCTGATTTCAATTATAATGTGCATTCTTTGAGTGGGAGAAACAGCAGCCACGTTGATGAATCATCTCGTTGACAAACCAAGTATGTTCAAGAGACTGTATAAAGAGCCGTTTTATCGCTGTGAGAGCATGTTAGTTTATGTGTTACGAGTAATTTCACAGTGAGACTTCAGAAGACACATAGATCCTTGAAAATCGCCTCTGTGTATCTCCTGCACTACTCCTGTCCACTGCTATTTTGTTTAGTCTAAGAAACGTGGAATAAGTTTTATCACATTCAGCCCAAATATTTTCCTAAATTAACACTTTTTACCTTAATTCTTCTCATCAGACTCCAGCCTGGACACTATTTCTAACTGATTTCAGCTAAGTCCATCAAGACAGGTGTAAATACCCTCTGTCTGCCCTTGAGAAACCAAGTGGGTAGCCACTTGCTGGGGACAGAAATTCACAGGGCCTTGAGTGAAACCTATCTATTTGGTTAATACCTTGTCTGAGCGAGGCAAGAAACTCGGTTCCAAAAAAATCTCTTACTAGGAACCTGGTACAGATGTACTTAATTAAACTACCAGTCTCCTTCCCAGAACTTGATCTCTTGGTACTGCACTCATGCCCATCATATCTCACAGCCCACTTTGAAGCTCAGCTGTGGTCAAGTTACAAACATTGCTAAAATGGGGCACGGCAGGTGAAACAGAGGCATTGCCTAAGCAAGCACGATTGCTGTACCAAGGAGCTTGTAACTGGAAGAAACTATAGTTAGCACAGGGAACCTAAGCCCAAAACAAACCAAATATTAAGATGACTGGTTGCTCCACTGCCACTGAAGTTTTCCGAAATCAGACTGGGCAATGTAAGTAAGAGGAAAAGCAGCCGCTGAAGCAGAGGTGTTACCACCCCAAGAAGAACTGCAAAAGAATGAAAGGGCCTTATAATTATTCAGAAATCCTCTGAATATTTGGAACAAGCAGCTGAGCCTGCCTCTGCAGTATCTACCCCCAGGTACTCAAGGGTCACAGGGCCTTTGACAAACAGATTGGTGAGAACCTGGACTACGTAATCACTGCCAAGTTTTGCAGAGTTGTACACGCATCAAAAAAACCCACCTCATCTATTAGAGAACAGACGGTCTTTGGCTCAACTGCTGACATACCAGTTGCCTCTTGCCCAGCCTCCGCACTGTCCTGGCACAAGGTCCCAGCAGAGACGCAACTGGGCACCAGTACACATGCATTGCCCTTGCTTGTTCTGGTCTCAGGGGTGGTTTTGTCTTAAACTGCAGAAAAGTGCAATTTTGCCACTGTGACACACCAGCAATCCTCTCCCAGTAAACCACTCTGCAAATATGTACAGTTTGGCAGAGCGTTACCCATACGCTGTGAGGTGTTTTACTGCTCAGAAAGCTCTGTCAAATCCAAGGGGCGATTGACAATATAAATAGTAGTTGGTGGGAGGAATACGTTACTCTCAATAGTGTGTGGAGGATACGCTCAGCAAGGTGTTACCCAGCATGAAAAACCAGCAAGGGTTTCGTGAGTAACTAGAGAGGAAGACAATTCCCTCAGATCTCTGTACACAGCCAATACATCTCACAGCAGCCTCCTTTTTCTTCCAAACGAAATAGGATTGATGTGGTTTTCGTCGTCCAGAAAAGATTTACCTGAGAGATTCAAAGACTTTCATATTTCTTCAAACCCTTCTTTTCACTACCATCTATACACAAGACTTCAGCTTTTGAATATTAAATATCAATATAGTTGCATCTTAACTCAGGCTGGGCTTCCAGTGGTGACCATGAATTGCAGGGTCCTGGAGCAAGGGTTAGGAAGATGCTTGGTTGCTATTATCATTGCTAATAACAGTGCTAATTTTGCTGAGCACAAAAGCTGGGTATGGTTTTGTATGTATCAGGCTTTCCTTGTATTGTGCTCTTGGGCCACAATCACAGTACCACAGTCTCTAGAAGACACACAGATTCAGAAGCATGTTGCAGCAATGCAGCTTTGTTCAACCATATCAGATGCAAATGTCTTCCATGTAATGAGAAGAAATTTGAATTTCAAATCCAACTGAATTAACCAGAAACAAATATAGACTAGGAAGTAGAAAAAAAAAATAATCCAGTCATCTGGACAGAGAACTGAAGTTCTGGAGTCACTGGGGCATTCACAGCAGAGCTTTTGATGCTTAGGGAATAGGCCATGTCATGTTAGGACAGGGCCTTAATTCAGTAACTCCGTCTTACGGTCCTGTGTTCTTTAATACAATGCCTACACTTGGGGCCTATTATGACAAGGATTAGGAAGAATATTTTGAAAGAATTTAAACCAAGGAAGAATTAGGTACCTAGAGCCTGCGACCCTTCATGTCTGTGTTGAACTTCTCCCACAAATGGCCTCCAGTAATGTGTCCTTGCAACATGGACACAAACCTGGTCAGACCATGGAGGGGCTACGTTCAGGTCTTAAGCACTTCCTAAGCAAATCTTGCACTTGGTAAGCAAACACTGTTGTCACTTCTATAGAAGTAATACTCATCAGCAACAAACAAAAGCCTTTTTGCATTCAGTCCTGGATGCCCAAGCCCTTTATGAGCTTTCTAGAATGTCATCCTTTTCTCTGACAACACTTCCACTTAGACTGCAAATAGTAATTTTTTTCCAGTTCAGTTGAAAAATAGAGACTAGTCCCTTTATCTCAAGTTTTAAGGCAAAATTTTTTTTCTTGTACAATCCAAATCAGAATGAAACGTTTGGTTTCATCTGTGAGTATTTTAAAAACTAATTTAGGAGCATGATGAAGGTAAAGACTTCCATGTTTATATTTTATTTGGAATTAGGCCAATGATCAAAATAGTGAAGACTTTAGATCATGCCCACACTACAGAAATTGCTGAGTAAACTATCTGTCTTAAAGAATGTGCCTTGCCCAACTAATAATGCTCAAGACCCAAAACAAGCCTGTCAAATCTGTCCAACTAAGGTCAACTGAAAGTTTAAAAATTTTATTCTTATTTCTCATAGCTCTGTACAATATTTTCAGGAATGTCAGCTTCTCTCATTTTGTCTTCTATAGGAGAAACATCACTCAGTGCTTACCAGACGGTTAATACCGGTGTGTCACTGAATATCTGGCATGCTCTTGAAACAGGGAGTGGAGCCCTGGTCTCTCCTCGAAAAGGAATGGCTGAATTGGAGGGCGAGCGAGGTGACAACACCCCTACAAATGCTCTGTACCTGCTCCCTCCATCCCTCCCTCGTGTCCCCCCCTGCCTCGGTGAACAGTGACCTATGCTTTTACGAAAGGGGGTGTTCTAAGCAGTATTGGATACCGCTTCCACCACTGAGCAGCTCAGAGCCTGCCTGTAAAATAATTCTCATGGGCAGTTGGATGTGTGGGGCCAAATCCAAAGAGTTTACTGTTCCTTTGTTTCTCATGAAAGATACAACTTATTTACTGGAATAAAACCCTCCCTCATTATGCCATTTATGGGAAACACAACACGCAGTGTTTATAAAGCAGTTAATTTGTAACAGACAAAACCAGATTATCACTCTTTGGAAAAGCAAATATTTGCTGAAAAACTCCTATATGGGACAGACATCTTCATCTCATTTTTAAACGTAGTTGATGGAGAAAAGTAAGAAACGAGCTACCTAATAGGTAAGACAAGATTTATATGAAGCATTTAGATTCTAAAGGGAAGGGTTATTATATTTTTATCTATCTACATAATTATATATATATATCAGCTATTTTCTAGATGTGTTTTAAATGGTTTTAGATCTTAATCGGCATTCTAATATATTTTAATTTTCTCTTGCTCTAATGCCTTCAGAAGAAAAATGCATTTGAGCAAGAAATTTTTCTTTGATATCTGACACTACTATAAACAAATATTTCTTAAAATGGAAAGAAAATTAACTTTGCTCTAACAGTTATGTTTATTAATTAACTGTCTACTCTATGCATAAAGTTCTCTAAAATTAGCAATAAGCTTCACTCAGGTCTAAAAATACAAGCGCATAATGTACAAAAATGTCACTTTATTGTTTCCAGAACTGTCTTTCCTAGTCCTAGAGGTCATGCTTTATTTCTAACTGTTGCTAAAGGTGAACGATAAAGCTGCCGTAATGCTAACTTCAATTTTTGCAGTCTCAAATCTGCAGTGAATGCTTAGTGCAATCGTGAGGTTCTTATCCCCGTGATGTTTCTAACACCCAAATCAGCAGCATTTGTGTTTGCCTGCGGACGCAGGTCTCGTCTTGAGTCTGGGATGTGCCTCTAAACAAGGGCTTCTGCATTTGCCCTGTCTTTTCACTCCAAAACCTATTTGTGTTAGGAAGGCAGAGCCCTCTGGAAGGCAACTCACCACTTTCCCCATTCAGTCCCTTCCCATCTCCAGGGGGGATCTGGTGGCCTGCCTGAGCCAAGTACTGTCCCAGACCTCTCAGAGAGACGCAGCGGTGACGTCTGCCGAACGCAACACAGGAATCGCGCTGTCCTCAGAAAAGACAGGGAAGAGCTGGCGCTCTGCAGTGCCTCGTGAGCAGCGAGCCCTGACGCTCTTTTAGAGGGACTGCTGCTCTTGCAGAAAGCCCTTTCTCTGTGACTGAATACGATCAAAAGCAAGATTTTTCCAATCCCTGTCTCTATGCTAGAGCTGACTCTGCAGTGTCCAAGGATACCTCTTTGAAGCAGGGACGACTCCCAGGGGAAAGACCTCCTTCTTTGCTGCCAGGGCAGGCACAGCATGGTGGCAGGAACAGTACCTCGATGCCTATGTTGTTTCCCACAGAAGTGGGTCACTCCATAAGGAGCAGAAATGCCTCGCCGTTACTGTAATAGCTCGTAACAGCCCAGCTTGCAGTCTGTCAGGGGAGAGTAAGCATCCCAACCCTGCAGAAGTCATGAGTGCCATTTGGCCAGCAAGGCAGCAGCTGAAGTCAAGTCCCTATTCCAGTCCTGCAGAATCCAGACACTGGGAATCTCCCTGAAAATAAAGCAAGTTAATGGGAAAGAAAAAGAAAGAAAAAACTATTCACAACCACAGCGTGCTGCATATTTTACTCTGTTCCCTGGCTGCCATGCACTCGAGAGGAGGCATAACATTCAGGGATTTCACTGCCTCCCCATTAAGTCATTACAGCCCATCTGTGTTGCACCAAGTACAGAACGTGACCTATTATCTCAAAAGAAAATAGCACACCACCTGAGTGCCAAAAACACCCTGTGACTTGGCACCCAAATGTCTCAGTACTCACATCAACATACCTTTTCAGGACTAACTCCCACAGCCTGAATCAGGCAACTGTGAAATTCAGCTGAACTCCGAATAAACGGCAATGAAATAAAACCAGCTTTCCCATATGCCAAATCACACATTATACAATGACCGTAATTTGCTGTTACAGATCTTTAACTTAAAAGGAGTAGTTAATAGTTGCCATGTGTTTTCTAGATTGTTGAATCACTTACTACTTTAATGATCGGTGATATAATCCATCTTTTCATCTCATTTATCCATTTGCATGCCACTGCTATACAAAAGGATTCTGTGCAGGCTCGGTGGTCTTGAACATCCTATTTAATCTACAATGGGAAAACGTGTCTCCAAAGATTATGGCCATTCAGGATTTTTCCATAAGCTGCAATTCAACACTGCTGTACGGGAGAGAAATTCATATATTGCTTTGATGGAAAGATGCATGATAAGCATATTTGCACTTTATGCTTGAAAAGTGCGTTTGCATGTGCAAATTTACACAAGCAGTGTCTGACACTAATGGCCTCCGTAAGATGTGGCCAGTTCTCTCCAAACATTTTTTTGGACAGATGAAGAGATCTTTATTAACTTTGCTCAGAAATCACAACTTGTGTACTACTTGTATTCTTAAGCGCAGAATAACTGTTTCATCCTTGTGCTATCTGACACTGAAACATGGTATTTTCAGGGAGGAGGCGGCCTGACAAACCTGCTTCAGCATTTGCTGGACAGTGAAGTATAAAAGAACAGGGAATCCTATGGCATGTGATCAGGATGGAGTAATAAGCAAGCTATAGCAGAAGGATAAAAAGTGAAATGAAATGATGAAAGGCCAGCATTCCTCACAATGACATTGCATTTTCAGTCCTGGGCCCCAAAATCTTTTCAGGGCTTGGTAAGTACGGGCAGTAACGTAGATATTTCACATCGGCTTGCTGGAAACCACAGGACACAGCAGGCTCCCGACAGAAGCACGTTAGCAGCTGCAGCACCTTGCTCTGTACAGATACTGAGGTCAGAACTTCAGCCTTGTTCTCTTGCTGAGCTAGAGGCTGGCCCTCCTGATGCGGCCATATGGTAGGATGTTATCCCTAGGGATCCAAAGACAGTAGCCATAATGTCTCCTTGACCACTGCTGTGTACGCTGCATACAAAATCTGGTATGTCTTAACAATATTTATTTAGGTTTTAACAGATGTTTTATCAATACTAAAAATTAACTAGATAGGAGGTTTTTCATACTTGTCATGAGAGCATCTGAAGCCCAGCTCTCCAACAACCTACGAACACAACATATCAAGGGAAGAGGTGATTGGGCAAGAGGTATGATTACAGATACCATTAAAATCTGCACCGTGTCTCATTTTTTCCCCAAATGAACTTTTCTGTAAGTGAACCAAAGAGCAAGATAAAGTACAAAAGGACTTAACTCTGGGTTTCTTTGAGCACAACAACCTTTCAATAATAGTATCCTTTGAGAGAATATTTGCCTGACAAAGAGCTTCTGGTGCCTCATTAACATTAGGATCTTTGTTTTCTTCACATATGTGAAAATAGCTCGCCTTGACTAGGTGTCGTTACTGTGTAAGTCCCCTGCTATGCCGTGGCTACCTATTTCAAGACTGGGGTTTTTACTCGGTTAGATGAATGAATGAGTAAAAGTCCCACAGGCACAGATTCTGCCTTGACTTAGACCAGCTTTGTGCAATCTATATGTCAGCGGAGTTAATTCTGATTTATTCTGGTGAGTTTGGCTTAAGGTAGTCTCTTAGAGACAGACTGTTTTTGTCTGATTTTAATTTTCTAAAACACCAGATAAATACATCCTTCTAAAAAAAAATTCCTGGGAAAACAGGCATAAGTTACATGGTAAGACTCTGCTTTTCAAAGTTTGTAAAAGTAATTTGGAGTGTACAACTCCAGCATTTTCTGAGTCGCATCTGAAATATTTAAAAATTACTTACATAAATAAATATTCTGCATAGTTCTTCTAAGTTACCATTTCTGGAACAAAACATAGTGGTTGTAGTTTGATTTTTATGTATAACATACAGGTATTTAAGTGTCTGTTTTAAAAAAGACAATTTTCAATATAATGCTCTCTAACTGTCAAAACAGATTGTTTTCTGGGTTGGCATTCATCGTACCAGAAAATGAGACACTTTTTGTGCTTCTCAAGTGTGGGGTTTGGGGTTTTTTTTGTTGAATTTTGTTGAAATAGAATGCCACTAATACAAAACATGTAAGGTAACAAACATTAAGGGTCAACATTTCTACAGAAGGGATGGTAACTGTCAAGCCACTACCATTATCCAGGAAAAGATGGATCCAATAGGAATGGCAACCATGACTAAGACACATACCATGGAGAACACAATCTACCTGCCAGTGTCAGTGAAGTGCAGAAAGGGAGCTACAGGTCTTTCAGTTTTCAGGAGGTCACCACACAAATTTTCTGGGATTAGTCTGTGTCAGAGCTCTCCATGGAAAATGTCATTTCCATCACATGCTGCCTGTAATTCTTGTGCTTATAGATGACATCAATTTCACAGGAGCGAAAGCTGCAACACAGGTCCAACAAGGTGATATTTCATCTTTAAGCTGCATATTGTATTTGAAATCTGGGATTAATTTTGTATAGGAGTTACAAGTTAGCAAGGGAAAATCAGTGAAATACTTCTGATGTGAACCACCAATACTAGAAGATGATGGTATTTCTTCTGGATTCACTTAATGATGTTGGAAACCTCTCTCACTGATCTGAATTTGACCTTTCAGATAGGAACCACATCTTAAGTTTAGAGTATATACACCGAAGACACAGAAAGACCACCTTGCTACATCTATGACCTTTTGCATTGTGACTAGATGAACAAACTAAAAAGTAATTGTGTTGCCCGTTTTTTTTTATTTCTCCATTTTCTTTACTAGAAAAAAAAAAGAGCTCATTACTGGATGTCAACATGAAAACAGGAATTTACCTACTTCTCTTAAGTGAAATATGCGTTGAAATCAGCAAGGCTGGCATCAAGCCTAAAAGTCCAAAGACGGAAAAAGAGAATAATTTAATGGAAAGAAATAAAAATGTCAGTATTTCTGAAGAGAGGCATCATCATAAAAATATCTCTAAGCCTTTTGAACAGCAAGGTCTTGAAGACTTCACTCTTTACAACTTCACTGAGAGGAGTGCAAATTTTGGATTTAATCTCTACAGAAAAATTGCAATGACACACGATAACAATGTAATCATCTCTCCCCTTTCCGTATCAGCTCTCATGACTGCATATATGCTGGCAGCACAAGGGGAAACACACAGACAAATAGTAAAAGGTCTAAACCTCCATGCTTCGAAGGACAGAGTGGACCGCCATCATCTACCAGCTTTGTTTAAACAACTCAAAGATAACATCACAACGAATGAAGAACTTCTCCTTGTGCAAGGTACTCTTTCTTTTATCCACAAGGACTTCAAACTCAGGGAGTCTTTCCTCAATTTATCTAAGCAGTACTTTGATATGGAATTCCTGAGAGTGGACTTTCAAAACTTTACACAGGCAAAATTTGTAATAAATCAAAACATTAACAAAAGGACCAAAGGAAAAATCCCAGAGCTTTTTGAAGAGCTTGACCGCCACAATAAACTGCTACTTGTGGACTACATTGTCTTTAAAGGTAACTGTTGTTTTTATTTTGCAAAATGATTATTTATTAGAAGAATCAGGACTCTAACTTCACCTACATCAGGGGAAGTTTAAATTAATTCAGATGTCCTGTTTTCTCTATGTCTCTATCTAGATCTACTTTCTTCCATTAGGTTTATTTAATAGGAAATTATTTCTCATGATAGGCAACCACAATTCTTCTATGCTTTCTTCCATACAACAGAGTCTCAAAGAGAACAAAAAGCCCTGCATCAAACTTCCTCAATCTGTCTCTGAATGATCCCTCTTTATTACTAAAAAGGAGGTTTAATTTTCATTCAGCAATTAAAATAAAAAAGCCTTAATCGTTATAGTCCTTTGAATGCTGAATACTGGGCATAAAACCAGTGACTGATTTTACATAATACAAAAAATCATGAAAACAAAAATAATTTCTATATTTCAGCCAAGAATCTTTTTCCCCAGAGGAATCAAAATAACGCATATTACCTTACAGGGTGAGGGAAAGAAATAGCTGTGATGGGCAGAGACTGTTCTGTGGGGAGGTCCTCTACTGCCAAATATCTTATGCTCCTTTTCCTGAGGTTGGGGTCTTTCTGACCACTGGATTGGAAGATAGATAAGGGACTCCAAAAGGAGGTCCTGGCAATGACGGGGATCCAGAGCCCACCTTTGCTCTGAAACAGCCATACAGAAGCCAGAGACAGCTGGTTAGGTAAAAAGGAAAGAAAAAGAGCTAGGGCGACTAAAGGGACGAGAGGAACGTTGTGCAGAGAACCCACAGTCACAGCCACTATTCCAAAGTCCAAAGCACTCAGCAGATGCCATCCATGGAAACTTCACTAAAATAAATGCATACGTGACAACAAAGAAAATTACCCCTCAGCCATACAGCCTCCCTACGGACTAAGTTTATTCTTTCGTATTTACAAAAATGCAGTTTGTCCAAGGCCAAGGTTACTTTCCCTGGCAAAAAAATCAGAGAAAAGAGATAAATGGATGTGGCTACATTTGAAAGCAACAGTAGAGATCAGAATCATTAGTATAGAAGAGGTCACATTCCAGTGCACCTTACAAGTCAGTGCACTGGAATCCCCATCCAAAAGACTGTGTAATTAATTTAAAAACAGGTAGAGAATTTTAGAG
The DNA here is from genome assembly GCA_008921705.1 of Burhinus oedicnemus. Lineage (NCBI taxonomy): Eukaryota > Metazoa > Chordata > Aves > Charadriiformes > Burhinidae > Burhinus > Burhinus oedicnemus. The sequence continues at coordinate 202,426 of VFFE01005989.1, read as the reverse complement.
AAGGTCAGATGTTAATAAAAGATGGATGTTCATGTGGCATTCAATAAACAAAAAGGATATCTGTTCTAAATTTCACTGGCAGCTAATCAACCTTAGAAAAAAAATCCCCTTCCTTCCCTGCAAATGAAGGAGTTCATTTTGTGGACTACTTCCTTTTCCTGCTGTAAAAAATTTAAAGCACATATACACTAAATATACAGCAATTGTCATCCACTTATCCCAAACAAAACTGACATCCACTTCAACTAGATACAGAAAATATCCTGTACTTCTTTTAAGAGTTTCTGAACATTTTTCTGAACAAGTTAAAATGCACATAATTATTTAATTTCTTTCTTTCCTCAGGCAAGTGGGTCTATCCATTTAATTCCAAATTCACAGAAATTGAGACCTTCCACATAAACAAGTACAGAAGTGTACAGGTACCCATGATGTTCAGGTCAGATAACATTAATTCAACTTTTGATGAGAACTTAAGATGCACTGTGGTAAAGCTACCCTACAAAGGGAAAGCCCACATGCTGATTGTCATCCCAGAAAAGGAAGGAGATTACATTTCACTTGAAGACCATCTGACTACAGAGCTTGTGGAATCCTGGCTTGGAAACATGAAGACCAGGTATTGCATTAACTTCCATTGGCCTTAATGTCTTTTATGTCTTGCAGCAAAGCAAAAAAGCACAACAAAGATTAGCTAGTTTTCCTAACCCTTTTCGCATGCTGGTGTCTCTGTGGCATTAGGTATCTACAAAGTAGAGGTCTTTTAATGGTCTACCCAGAGCCCAGGCAGCGTGTGAAAACTTCTACTCGGAGATTACAAGTCTGTGGCTCATCTCAGTTAGAAATGTCTCTCTGAGGGCACAGGCATATCTAGTCTTTCCAAATTCTTCCTTAGGCCTTCCCTTCTCCCTATGTAAATACTCAGTGTATTTACGAAACCTTTCCTACCAGTGGAAACCCTGAGTAAATTTGAGTATGAAAATGTAAACCTAAATTATTCCTATCAAATGTGATTCCTAAAGTGACAATTCTTTCCACTAGTCAATAGATTCATGTGCCACCCTGGTACCAGGGCACTGGAAGTGCTGGTGGGAGTATTTTATACAGAGAAGGAAATGATTTCTAGCATCTTTGGCAGTCAACAGGTCAGAGATGATATTCTGCCAACCTAAATTCCAGCAGATAACCTTTCATTTTTGCCTCTTCTTTTTACCGTGTAAAGCTCAATTCCTGAGCAGTGTGTGTTTCGGCAGTCAGGTGATCTACTATATTGTCCAATTTTGCATTGATTTTTTTTTTTTTTCCCAAACAGAAAAGTGGATATTTCATTTCCAAAGTTCAAACTAGAACAAAAATACAAAATGAAGAAATTGCTTCACGCTCTTGGAATTAAAAATCTCTTTACACGTACAGCGGATCTTAGTCATCTCACAGATGAAGGATATGTAGCAGTTTCACAGGTAAGCCTTCTAAAATTATTTGCTATTTGGATTATAACAGTATATAAAGGGCCCAGCCACGAGACTGTATCATAGACACTTAAAAAGACACTAATAGGAAAGAAAGGACATCCTCTGACAAGTATATGGAATCTGCACACCTTAATCAGTTTGGATCCCACCTCAAGTATGAGGTGTGTAGAAGTAAGGAGCAGTTACATTTCATATGTGCTCAACACCTTCCAAAGCTAGCTTATCACAGGAGGAAAGCTCTGCCTCAAGAATATAGTTAGGGGGGAAGGGGCGCAATTAAACCAAAACTATGAACAAGAAAAACACTACATGACAGTCAAATGGCAAAAGCTAGAGCAAGGAAGGAAACCTAGAGAGAGAATCCCTCACACGCAGTCCAGGAACAGGTATTCTTCTTAACAAATAAAGAACCTTAGAAAGTTCAAATAATAAAATCTCAAAAAGTAACGCTGAGAATGAGAAGACGAAGCAGTCTTGTCTTTTGTTTTGCATACCTTGGCAGAGAAAAACCACAGAATCTCACAGCAAAGCATTAGCAGAACAAAGCTGCATTCCAACCCATACGGATGTTCCACTTCGTACATTGAAACTTTTGAAGATCATCACTTAAACAGGCAATGGCAAGGGTGGGGAATGGCCAAGAAGAGAGGAACACAGTCCCATGTAAAAAGAGGTGGAGAAAATAACTCAGTACCGTTATTTAAGGGAGAGCAAAGATGAATTTCGGACAACTGACAGAAAACAGAGGCAGAATAAGAAGCAGAAAAGAATGGAAGACACCACACCCATAGCAAGAAGGAACAGGCCTATGTGACCAGAGGTGTCCCGTGAAGAAGAAACAGCTAGTCTATGCAAAAGACGGTTTGCTGCTGATAAAGAATTAAGAAGCATGGTCAAAGAAAGGAGATAAAAGATATACCACGCAGAGAAACTGGTAACCTCAAGAAGTGGTGTGTGTGAGCAAGATGAAATGCTATTAATGCTAAATGCAAATTCATACATTAAAGTAACAAAATTTCTGCAACAAGCTGGATTTATAAACAGTTGAGGAAAACAAGACTCAAATGAGATTAGTTTGACACAGGATTTAAAAACATAGCTTTATAAACCTATGTAAGGAATTTATATAATGCAACTGCTTGTGGTTGTATAGCATTAATAACCTAGGACCATAACTCTGGGAGAGACTTCACAGAATCACAGATTGGTTGAGGTTGGAAGGGACCTCTGGAGGTCATCTGGTCCAAGCCCCCTGATCAAGCAGGGCCACCTAGAGCCAGTTGCCCAGGACCATGTTCAGATGGCTTTTGAGTATCTCCAAGGGTAGAGACTCCACAACCCCTCTGGGCAACCTGTGCTACTGCTTGGTCACCCCCAAAGTGAAAAAGTGTTTCCTGACGTTTAGAGGGAACCTCTCGTGTTTCAGTTGGTGCCCGCTGCCTCTGGTCCTGCCACTAAGCACCACTGAAAAGAGCCTGGCTCCATCTTATTTGCACCCTCCCTTCAGTTATTTGTACCCTACCAGAAAGGACCCTTCTGAGCTACTAGTGCTGCTGTTACAAGTGTCCCTACACCAAATCCTTACAGAGGCCTCTGTGATTTGCCAAAACTGTTAATAGCTGGCATGATAAACACTTCTATACAAGTTTCAAAAACTCTAGGCCCTGAACTACAGTTTTTCAAAATTGCGCTGGCTTAACAAAACAACCTTTCTGGGAAAATGTAACATCCTAAGAATAAATATTTAACGGATAAAATTGCCGTGATTTTCAGTTTGGTATAAACTATTTCACTTTGGGGAATCTACAGCGCTTTTCTCCCTGTCTCTTGATCACGCAACTATTTCACGCTGATTCTCAGCACTTAACTCTATTGTGTTCTGAAAAAATCACACTTGAATAGCAGCTGCTGCTATTAGAAGCAACACGTGCATCAGCTACAAAGTGCCAGAGGAGCATCCTGTGCCTGTGAATCATGACAGCCAGCTTCACTATTGAAGAATATTTAGCAGAGAGCTCAACACCGGTGAAGTCCTTCAACTGTCTTCACGTAAGCCATTCCCAGAATTAGGAACCTGGGAGTTGGGAATGCACTCGCTGACTAGGCAGATCACCAATACAGACCCAAATTCAGGAGGAGTACTCAGAGATACACACAGGCTGAAAAAACATAAAGGGATCGCATCCTGCCAGGCTGCAATTTCAGTGGGAAGGGAAAGTCCTCAGACAAATCCAGGATTGTACCTCATTGCTGTACATATTTACTCTAGGCTACCAAACGTACAAATTGGAAATATACAGGAAAAAAGCCAAGATTGGTGCATTTGCCTAAGCTCTCACAAAATCCACTGTGGGTGACACATCCAGCCAGCCAGTGTTTGTGACTGATGAAAACACACCTCCCACTTCTGAGAAACCCTCCCTTGAACAGTTAGGTGTCAACGAGGAGCACTATACAAATGCCACGAGCTGCAAGAACCAAATCTCTAATCGAGGCCTATGCTCAGAACTGGTTTTATTTATTTATTTGTTTATAATTATTTCTGTCACATAGTTTATCGCCACGTTGCATTTCAGGTTGTCCAAAAGGCAGTAATCGAAGTGGATGAAGAAGGAACTGAGGCCACAGCAGCCAGTGGGTCAGAAATAACTGCATTCACAGTGCCTCCTGTCATCAAAGTGGATCGACCATTCCTTTTTATGATTTTTGAAGAAACTTTTAAAACATTACTGTTCATTGGCAGGGTGGTTGATCCAACAGAAATGTGAATAAAGGTAACAGTTTCTATTCTGGGGTATGTATGCAGCTTTATTTCTTAATTAAGCTTAATTTACATTAGAATAAAAAGACAGTGAAATTATGAAAATGTGAAAACCTGTTTTGTCCCTTCAGCTAGCAGTAGGTTCATCAGCCTATTAATATTTTATTAATGCCCAAGTAACAAGCTAAATTCACTAATTTAAAAAAAGACCACAGAACTGAACTTTCAAAATTCAATATTTTAGTGCTAATTCCAAATGAAAACCAGAGATTCATATGCCAAAATATTCAGGAAGCTCATTCCAAACACTGCAGGCTTCATATTCCTCAACGTTATCTTCTGTTGCAATGAGACTTAAAAGCCTGCTGGCCTCAATGCTAACAGAATTTTGCCACTTACAAAAACAAAAGCAGGATCAAGCCCTAAAAGAGAATTTACAGCCTCGGCCTAGAGACTGTTATTTTATTACTACAGAAATTGCACTGAGTCTATCATGAAGTCTGCATCGCCTGGGAGTGTGACCTCTTTCAAAGTGTTTATTCAGAGTATCAAATCACCTCATTTTCTCAGGGTACATGATGTGTCTGCTTTTAAAATATTCTATTAAAGACAAAAGAATTCTGAAAAATAATTTAGGTATTCTGAACCTGGAAAATCAGAATGTGTACTACTTCATAACACCAAACTGTGCCTTTCCTAAAACCAGAAATTCTGCATGTATTATCACCTAGATATCAGGGTGAACTATGTAACAGGACTCTATGCCTGAACTAAGACAGACTTTGGTAGGAAAAAACATACCTTCATAAAAGGGGAATAAATCTATTCACAGAGTTGATCCTAAAATCCAAAAGGTGTGGCCAAGATTTTACAGAAAAAAATTTCCATCATCTCAATACAATTCACTTTATTCAAGTAGTGCAGTGATTCCAACAGAACAGCAAGATCTTTAACATTTACTAAATTTTAATGAGCAGCAGAGTCCTATACATAAAGTATGAAACAATGCAAAAAGCTACTTCTAGCTATATATAACTAACAGATCTAAGCATTACTCTGCTTGCTCATAAAGCCTTCACAAAATAGCTGCCCAAAAGGGGGCAGAAGAGTTTTCAAAATCATTTGGCACAGGAGCTTCAAAGGTTCTTCATCAGTAAATGCACATAGACAGATGCATCCGCAAGAGAAGATACAAAAGATACATTACAGGGTGAAGCTGGTAAGCACCTCTAAAAATCACCCCAGTTACCATTAGATGTCTACCCACAGCAGCCCAGACACTGGTGTAAGCTACTCTACTCACAAAAGGATTTAGCAGGCAGACTCTGGTATCTTACTAGACCATGAAGTTGCATCTAACCTAACTCCACATGGCAGTATGAATGTCCCTGGAAAGAAAATCACTCCTCCTTGCTTCTGAATGAATGCTAGGAGGAACGCCGCTCTGGATGAGAACCACTCAATTATAACTGTACAGTTGATCTCCAGCTGTTACTCTGAGCTGCAGGTAAAAGCAATGCTATGAAGGGTTCACCAGTATTGGTGCTGTCCAACAGAAGTAACCCAGAAGTAAGCAGCCCCAAACCAGGCTGCTGGGATGGAGGTCTGTAGGGTGAAGGACTGACGAAAGTATACACAAGACACCAGGAGTATTGTACAAGGAAGACGTGCAGACCAAAAAATGTCTATATAGAGCATTTAAAGATTACATAGCAGGAATTTAATACATAGCAGGGTTATTGAGTGGAGCACATGTTATCAGCATTAAATAAATTAATCAGTTAAAAATGACAGACAAATGACAGCCAATAAGAAACAAAAGACAGACTGTATACAGAACTCATTACATGCTTATTTAGGGGAGAAATAGCTTGGATTCAAGTTTCTGAACTTACGGGCTGTTCTGCATTGCTCTAGTAAAGGCATCGGAGGGTCAAACACAGCTTTGAGTCCTGTTCTGCAGCTGGGTACTGCCGAACTGAGTTTGGTCCCTGGCAGAAGTCAGACTGAGAACAGACTGAGCGGTCTCCTGTGGCCCACAGGTGAGCAGCTGTAGCTGGCACGCTGCATGAGTGGTCCCTGGGGAACTGGGAGTCTCTGTTTTCATTAATAAGACAAAAGCAGAAGCTAGGAGGAGCCAGTACAGGATGCCTGTATATCTGTATCAATACTGCATGTTAAACACCATAATAGTTGAAGAAGCGTTTAAAGAAATCTGTGATTTGCAAGATCCTACTCCAGGCTGCAGAACAAACTGAAAACTTGAGTGTTTCCACAGAATCCAAACAATGTCTGTGACTAAAGACAGAGACTACATCTAAATCCAACTCCAGTGTAAGAAGCTTAAGAATTCAGACAGTAAAACACTGCTAAATTCAAAGACATATTTTGTACTTCACACAAGACAGCATACATCCAGCATTATTACTATTTAAAATAAATACCTTCTATAGGTAAATGCTTTTATTTACTTTAATTATAAAAGATGCCCTGAGAAATTTTTTTTCAAGAACATGCATGTACAGCATTGTCCTAGGTTTTATTTTGATTAAATCATCATTCATATTTTTACACTATAAAAAGTAACCACACACGCATATGCATTCACAGATCAGATCATCTTTATCATACACCAATAAATTTTAAAAACCACAAATTTCTGTTATCAATATATTTATGCTGCTTCCATTTTGAAATAGAGAAGCTGACAATAGCTTCATAGGCTCTCTTCTCAAGTATTGGCATAAATAGAACTTTTTAAAATAGAATTGCATGTTTTCCCACAGACAAATTTTGATAGAAACATTAGCATTAATACAAACAAATGCAGATGACATCACCGAAGCATGATAGGTTGCAATAGCAGCTGATTAAAAACTAGATTCATCATTATAAATTATTGAAGTGACAATACAATCTGAAATACTAAAAATTAAAACAAGTTTTTATACAACAAAATTTATGAAATAAAACTTTTTTATATATCATCTGGAGACATCTGCTTTTAGATTGCTTAGAAACTTCCACAGGATTTTTATGAACTTTACTTAGTGCTTGTAAAAACATTACCTCCAAATTCACAGCACAATGCTACTAAAGTTTATGTTTTTTATAAACTGATCAATGGTTCTGAACTTTGGTCTTAAATTAGGTTTGAAGATTCTTTAAAATGTGGGATTACTTTTTCATATTCATATCAACTCCTTCTATTTCTTGCATAAAACACGGGTGCTAAGAATTGCTAAAATTGTAAATAAGCCAATTAAGTAATGGATACGTGCATTCTAAATCCAAGAATTTGAACTACAAAGGCATAATTGAAGAAAACAAAACCCTCTCTGTAGCTGCAGCAGTTAAGAGCACATAGCTGAAGTTGTATCTCATAACATTTCACTACAACGTTAGAATTCTGCAACCATTACATTACTTATCGGAACATATTATACAGCTTGGGATTTTATTTAAAAGATAAAAAGTTTTAACAATGCAAGATGCATTTTATTCATTCCAGGTGTTGGAGAGTCCCATCTGCTGCTCCCACCTTATCGCACCAGAAAGTTGCTTCCACCAGTCTCTGGTTCCCTTCTTTTTCTGTCAGAAGATCTAAGAGTTTGATTTTCTGTTTTTTCTTCATACAAAAGAAGAAACACACAAAATATGTTGTTGCTATATTATTAAATAACATAACATAATAAACTGCTATTGTGTGTAACATTTTAATACAACACTTAGCTACTGTACTTTAAAAATTAGAAGCTGCTCTATTGTACCCACTGAAAAAGCCAAATGGACACATTCTGAGGGCGTTCTTCACAAGAAGGGTGTATTTCTCCATTAAGTTTTCTACAGAAGGTCATGTAGAGATCCCTGTAGGTGAGATGGCTAAGGTAGTACAAGCAGTCTACTTATGGCTACAAATAATGCCAGAGGTCTCCAGCTGAACCCATGATAAAATTTGGGAGAGTGGAGACAAGGAAGAGAGAGAAACTTAAGAGCTCTTTACAGTCTTATTTCTTGGTCTTCTGTTGACCACAATGTCAATGCAATTTCTGCATTTTTCACAGCCTTTATTTTTTAATCTTTAAATATACTGTTCTTCAATTTCACAGAGTTGTAGCTATGTCAATTAACAACTATTCATATTGGTCAGAAATATTTCAAAGAACAGGAATTATCTTTTAGAACTCTGTGTAAATATTAATTTGCATTCCACCATTAAGTTTTACAGCTGCATCTTTAGCATAGTTCTTGCATTTTCTATTGCCCGAGAATTACCTAAGGTCTAGCAAACACCACCAAAGCTAATGGTCATTTTCTTGTAACCTGCTTGTGAGCACTGGATCAGGATTTATTGAGATATTTTTTTCTTGCATCTCATTGTACAATTTTCAAATTATTGTCTCAGTAAGAGTCACTTCCATCAACTACTTATATATATGGATATCAATTTTTTCCATCATTCAATTTAGAAAATAATGTTTCCTTGAAACTGACTTGTTTTTCTATTTTAGTATGTGTACATTTAGCACCAGGACTGACTTTCTAAACAAAAGAAAGATGAAAGAGGTACACCTAAACATATCTGTGGTCAACAAGGTTATATGGATGAATGCATTTACCACCAACCATTCCTGTATCTGTATCTCTTAATATCTCCTTATGGAACTGTTCCATTTTCTTATGAAAACAATTAAGTATTGGGCCAGATTACAAAAGAGAAATTGAATCTACAGTGCAGCAGACATTATACCAACTTGAGAGATGTGTTTTCCCAGAAGAACATAGAACATTAAAACTCTTATTCAGAACTAAATGTAGGTCATCCTAAGCCTGCTCCTCTTTATCCCAAAATGTTTTTCTTCCCCTAGTATACCCTCTTGGCTTCTGACACTATGTAGTTTAGGGATTTTCTGAAGCAGAGAAAGCATCCAGATCATTGTGTTTGATCACACACCTACTTTCAAATAGTCTGCTGTTAAGGTATTCACTTGGGAATGGCACATTGAGACTTGAAGCTGAGTCTCTAACATTCCATTTTTCTGCCTGAAGACAAAGGTACAAACTGCTCTGTGTGAGTCTTTTTCTGTCCCTTTGTATTCAAACAAAAGATATCAGTTTTATTTTAAGTGACAGAGAGAAAAACCTTTGAAATTTGGAAAAGTTTTATGTGATATAAAAAATACATCTAACTAATCTTTGCATCTAACTGCTTCGTGAATATTAATCCATTTATTTTCCCCAAATCATTGTGAGACAGATGAGTAATTGGAATTTCTACAATGGTTGCTAAAAAAAAATTTACAACATTTGAACTAATATTCTGGTTTTAAAGAGAGGGAACAGAGGTATACAGTCATTAGGGTGAAAGCACCTGGGGTTTCAAGCACACCTAATTTCTCAAAGTATGTAGCACTGTATGTCATTTATGTACTCAAGATACATGTCCCATTTACTTTATAGACAGATGAAAATGTCAGCATGTCTACTAATCTAACTGTTGAGTTTGAAATCATGCACTTAAAATAAGTGGCCACCTAATGATCACCTATAAAAAGGTCTGAAGTAAGTACTGTGGGTAACATTTAAGAGAAGGCATTAGGCTCTGGCAAAGACAGGGATAGAGCGCAATTTGACTTGGCACCTTAAGGTACTTCTGCTGTGAAACCACTGACTCAACACAAGCAGTCCACCTTCATTCACTACTTATCTTTCAACCTTTTATACAAAGAAAATGCACTTTTAAAAACAACAGGTCATGATGCAAGCTTGATTTCATTCCATAACAAATTTATCTTGTACAGTGAAGGTGGTAAAATTCCAGCAGAAAACCAAGAGATTGTATCATAATATAATGTACACAAGTAGCTGAATGCAAACTGTTCAGAGAACAACTTTTTACATTTGTTAAACTTTTGAGTGGGTTTTTTTTCAGTTTAGGAATTTTATTAACTTGCATCTGTGAGTGAAGTTGGGAGGGGGGTGTTTTGGCTTGTTTTTTAAATGAACCTGAAAATACTGAAGTGGAAAAATATGAGTTCATACAGATACTTCTCCAGAAAGGCCCACTCAAGACACTATTGTGTCCTCTTTATACCTGGCAAACCAGCGTAAGGTGTCTTCTCCTTCCTATCTGGTGCAGGCTCCATGTCTCAGCTTCATTATCTTTGACCAGCAAGTCGTAACTTCATATTCTAGACTCTCCTACCTATTCAGACTTCCAACGCCCAGCCTGCACTTCCCCATACTTTTCAGCTTCTAGTTCTAGTTTCTATTATACTTAAGTCTACTTTCCTAAATAACCTCCTTTCCTTTCTCCATTCTGCCTTGGCTAAGAAAGCAAATCTCTGATAGCAAAGACAAATCTCAGTTTGAGCACCCAAAATTACAGTTAGTCCAATGACAGTAATTTAGAACTACAAGTTACACTGTAAAAGGAATCTGCAGGAAATTAGTTGCTAGACTCTACAGAGATTTGACTGCATAAGTACACATCACAGTGATTTTCTAAGACTGTCACATTTCTATGACAGGAGCAAACAAATTCATCTTTGATTTTGTTATTGCACAACGTTGAACGGTTTAGGCTGATGTTTAAAGAAAACCAGCCTGAGGGAGATGCCTAGCATTGAATTTTTTTGCTCTATATGGTTAAGGTAAGGCAAAGAAAGCAGCCTTAGAATAAGGAGCCGTACCAGTTCATCATAAATGTCAAAATTCATCATTAAATTGTTACGTAATAATACATAAACATATTTAAGCACATAAAAAGACGGAAAAGGAAAAATTAAATCATCTAACAATACATACATTCTGTTTCTCCAACTAAAGGCAGCTAAATCACTGTGACTGTAGTTTTTAAATATCAAATGCACTAACCTTCACTTTGTCCCATTCCACCCTCCCCATAATGTACCAGCTGAATGCAAATGTGCAGGAGAAACAATGTGAAAGACTAATTAAAAGGGAATGCAATCTTAAAAACACTCGTAATTGCACACATCACATTTCTACCCTGCTATTTTAGTATTTCAAAATCTGGGTGCAGAAGTATCATAAATACAGGTTTAATTTTACACGGCTCTTTTGAGTTCCCTTTGAAAATGTTACCCATAAGCTTGATTTAACCCCTTGTCAACCACTTACATGCTCATCTTTCGGGACTGACTCTCCTTATTTCCATTGTTCTTTTGATCAGTTGAGTTAAATAAGTTGCGAGAAGAAGAACTGGAAGGGAAGGCAGCATTCCCACTATTACCAGTAGAATGAGTCCGGAATGAATCATCTGAAATAAAGAGCTGCAATTTAGACAAATAATTTTGTCTGTAAAAAACACACAGAGAGTAAAGAGAATGAGCTGTTTTTCCTGTGGCAATAGTGGCATATTTCCCACGGCAATAATCCAAAAGTTTAACTTTCTGTAAGGGAATGGTTGCAACTTAACATTTCTTCAAGTATTTTTATGAAAAAAAAGTTAAATAAAAATAATCAGAAGACACATTTTGGAAGAGAAGATTACTACATTTAATATATTAGAATAGTGGGATTTAACTGGCCAATCTTTAGCTGCTTAAAATCCAGCTATTTCATTGAAACTAATTGTCTAGTGTCTATTGGTAGTGAGTGGAAAAAGACACGTTCCTCTAGCAAGCAATTCATCTTATTCTGATCTTTAATCATCCAAACTCTTCAACAGCAAATGGAGAGAGGGGCATTTCCAGACAGCAGTTTCTCTCACCTAATTCAGTAGAAGTTACATGTAATATCCCTTTCCTCGCGTGAAATGGGTGGAGGCAAACTGTAAAACCAACCTTTTTATGACATCCAAAATGCCAATCAAGAAATGCTAAACTCATTTTACTTTTACTACTTTTAAATGTAACTTTAAATGAACACGTAACAAAAAAACACCACAGAAAACCTGAGAAAATGACTAACTAGACTAGCGCTTCTAGGCTCAAACTTACTTGATATCTATTATTCTACATTCTTTAGGACAACAGTATCTTACAGTATGCCTGTTTAGCGGGGCCTACATATTCAGCAACCCCACAAAAAACAAATATAAAATATAATATAATAACCTACTTACCACTAAAGGATAACAGACAACTCTTTCCCATTCCTGATACTGAAGATGTATATCCTGTAGCAGAGCTTTTACTTAAAAAAACAAACAAAACAAAACCAATTTGCTTATTACGGGAAAGTATTCTCAGTTGTATCATCCTGCTGTTTAATAATATTGGAGGTTATTTCTGAGTTTATATGACAATTAAATGACAAAGTTACACTGAAATTTCTTTAAGAAATGTACAAATTCATATTGAAAAAATTTTTAATGTAATATAAAAGGTGGCATATATCAACATGCCTTAAAATGGTATTTCTTCCTGCAGTTCAAAACTGCATACCTTAACTAACAGAAAGCTGTCAATTTAGGGCACAATTCAGTGAGCAGATCACTACTTTCACAGATTCATGTGTATATAATTTCATAACAGTTGTCTATTAGGTAAACAGTTGCCTATAAGGTAAGCAATGAAGATAACAAAGATACTTAGGACACTTGTCTATGTTGCTGTATTTTGGATGTAGTGCTTGAGTACTGAAAGACTGGCTTCGAACCAACTTGGATTTCTTGTCTTCTTTGCCTAAAATTATAAGTAGCAAAAATTTTTAACATGGATATCACTGCATTTCCTCAGTAGTTAAGAATACTTTTTAATATCATATTCTACCCACCTATGCTAGCTGAAGGAACTGATTCAAATACTTCAATAACTATAAGTTTTCTTTATGTCACCTATTTATATACTAAAGAATAAAATAAAACTAAAAACCATGGAACACACATTCAGTTCTAGGAATGGCATCTTTTCCTATGTGCAGTAGGTGAAACTTTGGCCCACAAATGGCAAGAGCAGCTTTGCTGGGTTTTAACCTGCTGATGTAAGAACAAAGCATTCCAGAAGAGTTTTTAAAGAGTTCTTACCTGCTGATGTACCAGAAGAGCTTCCAGGAACAGAGAGTGTGATACTTTTTGCCAACACTGATGATGTTTTACTGTCTCTACCTAAAAAAAAGCCCAGTGTAAATACTTCTCTCTTAAAGCTTAATTCCAAATAAAGAAAAAGGATGTAACATATCACAGCCCTACGGTAAACAGTAATAATATCTAATCCAGTGCTACTAATGCTTCAGAAATACCACAGACAAGTACTTACATTACCTCCCAAAATGAAAAATACCAGACAACTAAAACTGTCATGTATTTTATTAATAAAGGAAAAAAGTCTTCTGAGGCCAGTTTTCATAAATATCTCTAGAAATATATAGAAGAAAAGTTTTATTGCCACTTTCTAAAACTCTGCTATTTACTGTATACTGTCTCTTTTCTGCTCCCTTCTCTTCTACCTTTGTAGAATGCATGCACAAACAATATGTACACAAATAAACAAACTTACGCTTCTTTTCAAACATTTTATCATTAACATTTGTAGATCTTCCTTCATTTTGTTGCTTCTCTTTTTCTAATTGTTCCTAAAAAAATGAATAATATTCTTAGGGATTACTCAGAAAAAAGTAAATAAATTGTATTTCAACTAGGGATTGCTTCCACATCACCAAAATAACAGCTAATTTCTTGTCTCTCCTACAATTAGTACAACTCCTAGTGAATATCCAGAGAAACAAATAATGGTACAGAATGAAATCAGGGTACGTACCCTATATAAAAATCAGACCAAAAAAAGGTTGACATCCATTATGAAGGAACCTTCAGAGTTTAAGTTCACATTTATAAATTATTACTAAAATTATGCCTGGACTTTTTTTTTTTTTAATTAAAAAGATGCAGAAATTGGCAACCGACAATGTAAAACTTCTGTGCTACACAGATACTCTCATAATAGGACTGGCAATACTTTTAATTCAAACAATATTTTTAATTCAATGAAAATGTAAGGTGTGTCACATATGCTGCAACTTTTTAAAGGTCTAAAATTAACATCTACAGGTGATAAGCCTTTATGTAAAACCAAACCAAGTATTGCAATTCTTCAAGTTTAAGGAATTTATTTGCCTTTCTGTAATTTAGCTAGCCTTAGAATACCTTTTGAGAACACATCCATAGAGAGAAGACAGTATTAACACAGCTACATCAGTAATTTCAAAAGCCAGTACTTGCTTCAGGATTATTGGTGGATACATATCACTCCAACTTCAAAAACCTATTAGCTTATTTTCTGTACTATGTTCACAATAAAAAGTGCCAAGTGAATCATAATTGTTCTACTCTATTTTTTCATTTCACTCTAATTACTACCCAAGTTAAAAAAAAAAAAAGAGGTAATTAATTCAGGTCAAGGTTGCTAGAATATAGTTTCTACTAAGACAATTACTAAAATTAAGGAAACTTACTAACATATTCAGTATTAAAATCTGTAGCAGTCAGATACATTTAACTGGGTTCAATGGCTCCTCATCTATTTGGGACTGCAACATGTCACAATTTACTGTGTACATCTCCAGTTCCTCAAAAGCACGCTGCTCACTGACAATGCTTAACGAGACCTTTGTGATACAAAAGGTATGCCCATATCAATGTGATATAGCATAAAAATATAGGTGCTCTTCTAAAGTCTAGCTGCAGAAACAAGGTAAAAATTAATGTTATTATACAATACACGGTAACACAGTGTGCACCGGAGGCTATTTTACCACAGCCCCAAATGCTTTCACTATAAAAACATTAATTGTATCTACCTAAAAACTGCTGAAGCTAAGTTCAGGTCTTTGAATATGTGTATGCAGGTCCTGAGAACAAAGCTTGAACCTTTCACTGGAGCCAATGGGAGATGGCAGGGAGTCCATGAGATAGGTGTCATGAACTGAGAAAATCAACTGCCCAAGAGAAGTCCTGCAGTACCTACTGACATCAGCGGGCCACAAATGCAGGCTCTGTAGCAATCCCAAAGAGGAAAAAGTGACATTTTTTAGACAGTCTTGAATCTGTTCTGGTTCACTACAGAGGAGCTCAGTTACTACAAGTCAGGGGATCTATGCCGATGAACTTCGGCCTCTTCTACATCCTATCAGCTTCTTAGCTTCTGTCCTGGTTTGAGGTAAAACAGGACCAATTTTGTTCAGTAACTTTATTTTTTAGCTAGGCCTCTTCTAACTGCTGAAATTAACAGCCTGTTGTGCAGAAAACTGTTCACTCTCAGAGTGATAAGACCCACGTTTATAGCTGATGCCAAGGAATGGGATGCAGAGAGGCTCCTGCTTATCCTTATTGCTGTAACACCCAAGGGCAGCCAACTTTGTTACTTGCCCCGTTGGAGGGTGGGAAGTGGAAAAGCGTAGAGGGGCCACACCTGCGGGGAGGAGTGGACGGGACAGGTGACCCAGAACTAACCAACAGGGTATTCCATCCCATCCGCATTGTGCTCAGTATAAAAGCTGAGGGATCAAAGGGTCAGTCTCTTTTCTTCAATGGCTGGCATCCAAGGAGGACTCTGTCTCTGCGTCTGCCTTTGATCCCGATCCTGAATCCAGATCCTGAATCCAGATCCCATCTGTCACTGAGTCCAGTCTGGGACTTGCCCAGTGCCTGCTGGTGATGCAGCTGTCATCCTGGGAGCTTGATATGGTTTTGTATATATTTCATTATCTTTCTTTTTATTATTTTATTATCAATATTCCATTAAAGTAGTTTAGTTCCTTCTAAACTTTAAGTCTCTCTTTTTCTCTCTCTTTCTTGCCTCCTGAGCAGAGCAAAAGAGAGAGAGCATCTGTCGTTCCACCGGATTGGGCCAATCTGGCCCAAACCATGACAGCTTCTCCCACCTTGGGCTGGAGAGGAGGCAGCAGCATGGAGGACTGCAGCAATCTAATCTAGGCTTTGTGAAGATGTAGTAGGCAATGTGGTGAGGTACCTGCTGCCGCTTTTGCTTACAGCCATGCCTGAAGATGAACAGTTTTATAAGTTGGAAAAGCATTCTGCACACTTCTCTTCCAAACCCTAAGTAACTTGTAGCTCCTTTTGCTCTATACAACCTGCACTGTCTCCCTCCCACCAGGCTGCAGATGTCAACGGCCTTTCTTTCTTTCTTTCCTTTCTTCCTGGCCAACAGGAAAGCTTGAAACACACAGAGCGTCTTTCGGCTTCCTTGGCACAAAAGAAGTTACGACATTAATTTCTGTGCCTATGGAAGCTGTATGTGAATTCTGAGGTGTTTCGTTATTCAATCTATGATGTTATACACGCCTGACAAATTGCTAAGCTCCCTCAAAAAGATTTCATAAAGGCGTGCTGAAGGGCTTGGGATTTTAGAACTATAGAGGCATCAAGCATGAGTATTTTTCAAGAAACTCCATTTTGCCTTTCTAATTGATACAGCAAAATTTCGGTAGTAAAGAAAAGGAAATTACATGTTACTTTGAAGGACTTAACCCTACTGTAAAGTGTAAAATGAAACCACACACAGATTATGAACCTACCAGGTCTCTGGTAGTGCATAATATGGACTTCCCCTACCTCAAAATTATTGCGTCATTAATATTCAGCTACAAACTATTAAAAAAAGGACAGATCATACTGATAAAATATACCATTTCCAAAAGGAGATGTTCTTGTCTCTCTTTTTCTTGATCCAATAAATCATTTTCGTAAAATCTTTTCTGAAACTTCAAAATAAAACCAATAAAAATAAAAAATCACTACATGAAAATGGGAATTAAAAGTACTTGGTAAGTATTAAAGTTAGTAAGTACTTACAACATCTACAGAGATCTCCATTCTGTCCAATTCTAACACTGTCTATAAAGAAAATCAAAACATTATTTATCATTCCTCAGCAGCATGCCACACTTTTAACTAAAAAACTGTCTACATAAGAAGCTTAGAATAGTGGTATTCAAAATTAAACATGCCTTTTCTTCCTAAACGTTTGGAGAATTTTTGCATTTTTGTGATACAGATGCAGTTTTAAACTGTCAGAGAGTATTCTCAGAGCCCTGCTGAGACTCACAACAAAGGACTAATAGACTATCTATATGGAACTCAACCTACACTCAAGGAAAGCACAGAAGCATGAATGGCTGGAGCAAGGACCTAGGAACCAGGACTGAAAAAACAACTCGGGAGTCTGTGAATAAGCCAAGATGCTCCAGGCAGGAGTTCACCCAATCTCTCCTGCAGAGTGGCCCTATGAGGATGCCACCTACTTTAGCTACTTCACTTCATGGCTTCTTTGAGAATAAGCATGGGCATCCCTTAAAGATGTACTTTTTCAAGAATATTCACATTACAAAGACATTTGTAACATTTAAAAATCCTGCAAATCCTTTATCTGTATATTGTAAAATAAATAGATTAACAAGATATCTCTACCTCAAAGACTTGATCATTTTCACTAGGGTCAATCTTTAATCCTATCTTTAGTCATTTGCTATTTTTTCACAAATGGTCATCGAGCCAAAATCCTGAATCCTAGTCACTAGAAAATAACTGCAATATAACCAAGGAAACACCAATTCTCTTAAATTTGACAGAATTTGACTGTACTACATCTTCTCTTCATTGTTAAAAATTACATAATAGGCAATAGAATTCTCTAGTCTCCTGTTCTTAGATTAAGAGAATCAACAGAAAACATAACTTTGATCATCTTCACTTCTAATGATAACCTCAAGACAAAATGCTGCTGGAAAAGAAAAATACTTACTCTTTTTACAATAGTCAGGACATCTTTGTCTTTCTCTTGACACAAAAGTTTCCTTATACATAATTCCAACTGCTGAAGTAAATGTTTATCAGTGGGAATCTTCAGAGTAGATTTAACTTTTGGCAACAAATAGCATAGCTTCATTCTAAAAAAAAAAAAAAAAAAAAGTAAATAGTCACCTTTTGATGCCGATGTTTAATAAGCATTATTAATTTTTGTATTGTATGCTAGCATTTGACATAATATAATTAAGTTTGTAGGTCTTATTTTTCAGAAGTGATTGTTGCTTATGTGTTGTTTCCAGACATACTGTAACATTTTCAAAAACTTCTCCATAGATCAGGACGACAGCCCTGTATCCTGAAGTCAATGAAGATTTCTTTGATTTGTGGGGCATGGGGGGAGAGTTAAGCTAGAAAGATAAGCAGACCTCTAGATTTTCAAAATTATCTACACACCTAATTCTATCAGGTACCTAAAAACCCTGGAAATCTGATCCATCAGTACAAAGGAGCCCAAGTCTCCACAAAAGTCATGTGACTGCAGTTCCATACAACTGCAAGGATGAAGGTGTATCAGATGAGAGACTAAAAGGATTTAAGTATTTACTGACTCCTAAAAGAAGAAAGCTCTTCTTCCCCCTACCCTACCTCCCTGCTTCTGTCTGGAGGCTCCCTCTGCTTGTGCTGTCCCTGCTACTGGCTGGACCTTCCATCAGCTCAGTGAGCCCAACCCTCAAGTGACTAACATTAGAGAAAACCAACCTACTTGAGAGGGGGAGAGCAGAAAAAAGTGGACAGTTTTCTGATGTCTTAGTGAGTTTAATCATCCTAGCCAAAGGTCCAATAAGCGCTCCTCAAGGCAATGGAAAGGGTGGACAGTGTGGTTACGAATCGGGATGAAAGAAAAGTAGTACCAGGCCATAATGTCTCATAAGCTGTGAGCTGCTATATTGCCTGAGCAATTTTAAACACAGTAAATTCAGGGAGAAAAATTATTCATATAAAATAATAAAGAGTAGAAACGTCAAACTTAATATCTATCTGCTCAGACACTGTGTGGATACATTTTTGTTACTAGAGTGCCCCTGTGAAGCTCAGCTTTGCCTGCTTTCAAACTGAACGGCATAAAGCACTTATGTGAACTTAACCATGTCTTTTCTGTTCTAAGGACTGAAATTCTTCTCTGGGTACCCAGCTCACTGAGCTGGAAAGCAGAGATGGGGAGCAGAATGAACCTTCCATAATGCAACAGCAAATGGTAGCAAGCTACTATACAACTCAGATGCACGCAAGCCTACGGGGCCGGATGGGAGACACCCAAGGGTTCTGAGGTAGCTAGTGGAAGCGCTCACCAAGCCACTTCCCATCATTTATCAGAAGTCCTGGCTAATTGGGGAGGGCCCGGTTGACCACCAGTGGCGGTGAATGGAGTTGAAACCAGTTGGCTGCTGGTCACAGGTGGAGTTCCCCAGAGCTCAGTACTGGGACCTGTTCTCTTTAATATCTTTATCCACGATCCAGACCAGGGGATCGAGGGCACCCTCAGCAAGTTTGCAGACGACACCAGGTTGGGTGGGCGTGTTGATCTGCTTGAGGGTAGGAAGGCTCTGCAGAGGGAACAGGACAGGTTGGATCGATGGGGCAAGGCCAACGGCATGAGGTTCAACAAGGCCAAGTGCCGGGTCCTGCACTTGGCTCACAACAACCCCATGCAGCACTACAGGCTTGGGGAGGAGTGGCTGGAAAGCTGCCCAGCGGAAAAGGACCTGGGGGTATTGGTCGATAGCCAGCTGAATGTGAGCCAGCAGCGTGCCCAGGTGGCCAAGAAGGCCAACATCATCCTGGCTTGTATTAGAAACAGCGTGGCCAGCAGGACAACAGAAGTGATTGCCCCACTGTACTCGGCACTGGTGAGGTCGCACCTCGAATACTGTGTTCAGTTTTGGGCGCCTCACTACAAGAGGGACATTGAGATTCTGGAGTGTGTCCAGAGAAAGGCAGCAAAGCTAGTGAGGGGTCTAGCAAACAACTCCGATGAGGAGCGGCTGAGGAAAGTGGGGTTGTTTAGCCTGGAGAAAAGGAGGCTCAGAAAAGGTATCGCTCTCTACCAATACCTGAAAGGAGGTTGTAGAGAGGTGGGGGTCCGTCTCTTCTCTCAAGTAACAGGTCATAGGACAAGAGGAAACGGCCCCAACTTGCACCAGGGGAGGTTTAGATTGGATATGAGGAAAAATTTCTTCACCAAAAGGCTTCTCAAGCATTGGAACAGGCTGCCCAGTGAAGTGGTTGAGTCGCCATCCCTGGAGGTATTTAAAAGACATGTAGATGTGGTGCTCAGGGACATGGTTTAGTGGTGGACTTGGAATGGTTGGACTCGATGATCTGAAGTGTCTTTTCCAACCTAAATGATTCTATGATTCTATAATCATTGATTTGCCTTAATTCCTAGATATTGTTTCTAAACTGGTTATATAAAAAATGTGTTCATTGCTCTTTATATTATTAACATCAAATACCCTGCCGATTAAACAAAAGTATTTCATACATTTAAGGAAATAAAAATTACAGCATTTGATCAGACTGTGATAGCATATAATAGTGAATATTTTTAATCTGTAGGCACAGAGTAAAAAAAAAAATCTCAAGAACAATACATGGTGATATTCTCTGTTCTCAGATTCCACTGGCTTGTGATCAGAGACAACTCTGTGCTAGAAATGGTAACTTTGTGATTAATAACATTTAAAAAAAACTTTCTTACACAAATTCATGCAGTTTTATGCCTTCAAAACATTTTAACCTTCACAACTTCCCATTAGAAAGAGTTACACCACTCTGTAGAAAGCTAGAATATCATCTCCCTAAGTTTGTTTTAAAATCATGAGCTAATAACCATGTCTGACTTATAATCTCCAGTCCACTACAGACAGTGCATTCCTTCTGTAAAAACTGTTAGGGAGCAATCCAGAAAAGAATTATGACAAAATTAATTTTAATCCCAGTTAAGGAATTGCAAGTTATTTCAAGCTTTCATTAAATTTTAATATTATATCAATAGAGCTTTTAATTAAAATGTTTGTTAAAAACAATAAGCTACTTCAGATTACATAAAAATTTAATTTATTGCTTTAATATATTCCTCTTAATTTAAGGACATGAGACATGAATGTTAACCTATATGCACAAAATGGCTCAGTTTTTAGGTTTGGAATCCTGCTGAATTGAGATGTCAGAGTTATACTAAACACAAGGTCTATTTAAACAGTTTCACTTGGTAATAAATGGTACTTAGTGAAGCCTACTGAATGCACACAGGTATGTGCAAATTATGCATATGTAAATCTCTATACAGTATTAGTATTAGATGTTCAGACATGTTAATGGTGACAACATGAATTACACACATCAGAAATAAGATTAAAAGTGTAAAATCACACAAAATAAGTGACAAAAAAAGGAACTGTTTTCTTATTGATAATAACTGCCTGGCCGCTATTTGTTCAGTGAAAAAAAATTGACTACAAAAGTAATGGAAAAAACACTGTATAAAAATGAGTAACATACCAAATTCCTGTATATTGTTCAATTCTTTTTCAATTTACTTCAACAATGAAGTAGAAAACTTTTACATAAGGTAAAACCTATGCTAACTTGTTAAGCTCAGACCACTGAAAGAACTGCTTGTGTGTTTTAGTTTACATATAGTGACGCTGAAATGGATGGAAATTAACAGAGACTATGAAGTTACGTTTCTCTCTCTACACCCATGGCACAGCGTATTACTTTCTTCTCATCTGTTGCTGGTTCCTGTGTCTCATTGTTCCTTTCACTCCCAAAACCCAACACTTTTGATCAGTCGCCCAAACACTCAGACTGACCTGCGTCTGTGATTTTCCAACATCATTCCCATAGTCCCCTACACATTTAATACTGGTCACTCTGAAGGCTCTGTACCTTTTTATTCAAGTCCCATTGTTTAAACAGGACATAAAACCTGTAAAAACATTCCTTAATACATTATTTAAAGCTTTTTTTCCTGTACACTGCTACATGTTCTTTGTACAGTACCTCACATTTGCCACTGGATCATGTGTAAGTTCAAGCACAGGTAGAAAGAAGTATTTACAGAAGAATGATTTTGAAAACAGTTCCATAATGAATTCACAAGTATCTAAAAAACGAAGTCTGTTCCAGTAACTTTTTCCTTGGCCCAGTTCTGAAAAATAACAATCCACGGATATTATCTATTAAGCTTTCAGTGTCAGCTAGAAAACATTTCAAAGGTTAACCTTTGACTCAAAGATGATCATCACACTCATCACAAGGCACAGCTGCTCAGTCCATCTCAACTCTTTCTCTCAGTGAAAACCTGACCTTCTGAATTCAACGACCATTTTTGTCACTGAGCTTTTTTTTCAGAAATACAACCTGTCCCTTTAACCATTTGAAAAAGCAAAAATAGCAAGAGAATTAGCTACTGTGTTGAACAAAGCCCTGTATGCCTTTCAAACCATGTTACAGATGTATTAAAATTACTGTGTAAACATTAAGGATTGCTAATGGGAACTATTCAAACTTCTAACCTATTTTTAAAACGCATAGCATAGGCCAGAAAGTCAACTTAGGTGACTAACTCATTCATAAATTAATTTCTGAGAAGATTTATTCAGCACTTCTTATGCTGAAGCCTCTAGAGAATTTTACTCCTATAGAGGAACTCTGCTTTGTATGTTGCAGTGCCTACACCTACGCAATCTTTGATTTAAGAAGCAGGGCTGGAGGGGTCTTGGCATATTATCAATTTCCCACATCGCCTCTTTCCCAATTCCTTTGCATAAGCTTCAGATATATTCCTCGCATACGCACAGTATGTCTTGCCTGGTGATAATATGAGCAACTGAATGTCTTCTAAGTGTAATCCCACCAATGATGGCAGGAAGTTACACTGAATAAATATAACCACAAATAGATTTTCCGTCAAAACTAACTTGCATCTCTAAGTAATCAAGGAAAAATTGTCTTACGTTCAATCAGTTTCTGAATAACCTCATGCCTCTGTTCTTGTTTGCGATTATAACGTAAATAAACACAGAGAGTTCGAGCAGCTGCTTTTTGGACTGGCAGGACATTCTTAGAAAGAAATAAAAGGAACACAATTAAAGATACTTGAAGGAATATGACTAAAAATGTACACAAATTCTAGAAGTAGAAAAAATAGCTAAAAATAAGCCTAACTTTATAAATTTTGTAATAACTGGCATAATGTAAGGGAGAATAAGGAAATTTGGCCAACTCATGAGACACCTTCTTCTTTATCCCTTCTGCCTAACTTGTTTATTCAACTATTTCATAAGCATCTTAAAGTATTCCATGTTCGGAAGTCATCTTCTATACTATAGGTGCTAGAAAATAAAACTTACAACATCTTCTCTTACAACAGACAGTTTTATTCTTGAATTAATTCAATAAAATTTCAGACCAGTAGCTCTAAATCATCATTCAGTTACAGAATGAAGTGTTCTTTCATAAAGAATGGAACTCAATGCAAAGTCATGTATGGAATCAGGAAAAAGAAGGCACATCTCAGAGGAAAAAGTTTTCATTTACCTAGAAACAAACTGATAATGAGCAAAAGGAAGGAAAGAAGTCTTGAGTGGGAGGAAAAACATGACAATCTGTCAATTCAAATTTTGCTCCTCAAATGGGGAGAAGTTCTTAGAGCAATTTCTCAGTCTCATATTAAAAAACCACAGCCTGATATATCATACGCAATGAGAAATAGTACTTTAAGATTAATATAATATGTAAAGTACTACACATAGCAAAAGTTCTAAAAAGCGTAAACAAATAAAAACAATGGGAAAAGAGATGGGAGGGCTCACATTTGTCAAAATGATCGTCAACATTCTGTGAAGAAAACGGTAATAAATCTGATCACTTGATATGATATGAGGGAGACATGCATATTTTTGTAGTAACTTCTCATGAGTTCTCCATTTTAACGAAGTTGCTGCTCTCTGTTCTGCTGTTGTTAATGCAGGAATCAAGTCAGGAATAGACAATAGCTAGAAATAAAAATATAAACATTAAAATAATTTTACGTCTTCTAGCTGTATGTCATGTTGATATGCTTAAAACACACATCACAACTATGTAAGAAGGGAAGAGACTTTAAGGGGTCAATTAATTCCTCTCCTCAGAGAGGATCAGCTACACTGTGACCATTTCCAGTCGATGTTAGTCTAACTTATTCTTAAAAAAAATTAATGATTAATTAGTCAAAAAGCTATTCCAGTACCTAACTAAATACACTTTCATTTCCAACCCCTCCTCCTGACAAACAAAAACTACTCACTCTTCTCTTTGTAATACTCTTTTACAGATACGAAGACCATTACGATAACCCTCCTCAGTCTTCTCTTTCTCAAACCAAGTAAATCCCATTTTCCTTCTAGCCTCTTAATCTCTACAGTTGTTCTTCTCAGCTCCCTAATAAATTTTAGTAGGAATTATACACCTTTCCTCAGAAGGAGGCAAAGACTTTACAGTAGCCAAGCTAAATTCTCTTTAGCACTAAGCAAAATGAAACAGACTGCCACACTTCACATGGCACTTTTTATATGTTGTTGTACACATTTACACTTACGTACACCTGACAAATTCACATTTTAAATTACACTTTCAACTTCGGTCCATACAAGAAAATAAAATCATTCAGTTCTTATATTGCTGGAATATCTCAATTTCTCTATACATTCAGGAAGTATGCTCCAAACAACATCTTGAAGCAGGAGATGATCTTTTATGTTCCATTTTACAGGTGAGGAGTCACTCAATAAACCATCATCCAGAGCTACATACAATTAAATTAGCAAAGTTGGGTGCTGAATACAGATCTACGAAATCCTAATTCAGTGCTGTTACTTCGGGAAATAGGCTTCCTTCTAGCAGAAACTGTGTCTGAAAATGGCAACCGTGGGCAGCCATGTTTTGTTTTTTGAAACCAAGTTTTGTTTCAACTTAATGACTGTATTTCAAAATTTGATCTAATTCAGCAAATCTGTGGTTAATTAGAAAAAGAACATGGATCAACTGTTCATTTTTACATTAAGTCTAAGCCTTCAAAGCCTTTTTTTTTATTTTAAAGTTTATAAAGTCAACAGTGAAAAATCCACAGAAACTTTGTATCTCTCCAAAGCAGAAGCTAATAATGAAAGCCTTTCATACAATATATGTCTGAACAACTTTGCTACTACCTTCATTTAGAAACCAAATAAAAAAGACATGAGAATACCCACTTTGCTTTCTGATCCACTGTTTTCTCCTCCATTAGTCATTAGTTCAAGGATTTCAGGAAGGTGACCTACCAGGGCATCTAACACCTATTTAAAGAAAGGCTGCATGAATGAGGTCTGTAAATTAACTTGACTCAATTTTTATCTCTCACCAACATACACCTGCTGACATCTCTTATGTTACTGTTCTCTCATGTCTGTGTTAAAAAAAAAAAAAAAAAGAAACAACATATTTGCATTGATAAGGACTGGGATTTAAAATTGTTATTTTAATGTAGTAAGTAATATAAGTATTATAGGCTTCAGTTTAGGAAAACAAATTGTGAATACCACAGTCAATACTTTCTAAATTATTCACAGCTACAGCTCACAATATTTTAAAATGAACATTCTTTCTTAAGAAAGATCTGTATTTCATAGACAGTTAAGCAAGAGCCTTGACAAACACAAAGAAACATTTTTATCTATATTTGTCAGATAAATCTTAAAAGCAATACTTCCTGCTTTAAGAAAAACTGCAGTTGATAAAATAAAATAGAATATATAGTCTATATTAATAGAATAACCCTATTTTCAAATGTTGTAATATATGAAACTAGCTTAGAAAAGTACATAATCAAATATTTTTTGGCATCAATTCTGACAGAGGTGGTATATAAGATAAAGCACCAATTTTTTTTTTTATTATTTAGATAATTGTATAGGGATCAAATGAAGGATTTTTTCAAAATCACCAGCTGCTCCTGAGTCTGAACTTTCAAGTGTTCAACTTGAGAAATCTTTTAAGATGGGTCAGAATTTCACAAACTATAAGTAGATGTTCTATGAACACTTTTAATTTCCTTGAAAATGCCTAACAAAGGGTACCAAATCAAAAAGAAGCACCCGAAAACAAAACTCACTTTTCCATGCCATATCCAAAGATCCTACATAGAAAAAAAAGATCAACTATTGGAAGAACTGGTATTACAGGAAATGACGATTTTGTCCCAAAGATAAATATTTGGGTTTTTTTCCAATCGAAAAATTTCTTACTATATTGACTGTAATATAGCTAAGTGATTCACATTTTACACAGCTTGAAACCAAGGTACGCTGAACTAAACTGTCTCATAAACACTCACAGATTCTGTACCAGATCTTGGACTATAACTCTTTCTATAAATATTGATCTTTGAACCATACAAAACTTCTTCATCTCCTCTTCAATTGGAAAATGAAAATAAAACAAATGGTATCAAACCCAAATCTTTCCACAGAACTTGTAAGGTAATAAATAATATAGCAATTAAAACAATTTAAAATGAATATTTTTTAAAGCTAATAAATTCAGTCTGGGTTTACTAAATTCGAACACCTTCCTATTTTCCTCCTTTTTATTCACAGAAGGCTGGCATCTTTATGAAATGTCTGTGAAACGGAAGTAAAAGCCATTGATCATTTCAAACAGTTACTGTACTGTCTTATCGCAGAGTTATCAAACATCAAGATCATCTGCCACAATGTAAAAAGCAACAGAAAATTCCACTAAAAGTATATTACCTCCAGTGACTCATCCTGTAATAGTGTAACCAGTTCTTTATGTATTGTATACACACCAGAATTTAAAAGCTTAGCAACCTAAAAAATGACAGTAAGACAGCAAGGTGAAATATTCTGTAGTTTCATGGCACTACAACCACTATACTACGTGTGTTTACTTTACAGCAAGCATGCAGAACAATGGTTAAATATCAGCCTTCTAAAGTTGTGTACTTTCTCACTGATTCCATTAAAAATACACTTATATAAAGAATATGAGTCAAGAAACAGGTCTATTACCTAACCATGAACCATGCTTTTAGAACTAACTCTATTTCACAATTACCAAAAATTTTTAAGACTGCCCTGCAAGGCTAGAAAAATTCCTTCTGGAATATTCAAATGCTGTACTTCATGCTCCTTAGGAGAGTTAACAGCCAGTCTGCTATATAATTTACAAAAGATAAAATATAAACATTGGTTTAGCCTGTGCTGGATTTTAAGTTTCCCCAACATTTCCATCTGAAGTTTTCACTCCTTACTTTTTTGGGTTTTTTTAACTGTGATTCATGAATCACATATACATTTCTAAAAAACAGCAGCAGTCCGTCTCCACACTGTTAAAAAGATTTTACAGCAAATATGAAAAAAACTTGAGGAAAGAGATTTTTGCCACACGGAATATTTAGAAGATGCTTTTTAATGGTCTTCTTTATTTATATATAAGCCACCTGAAAAAAGAGCTTACTTCCAGTCAAGATGAACCTTTAATGAAATGGCTATAGAGAGTTTATTTAAAAAAAAATAATCCACCTAGCAGTGAATGCCATAAATTACTCATTTTTGGCTGTCACATGGTTGCCTAGTTCTGGTGTTAAAATTAAATCAACCAGCACTAAATGTACATTCAGACCAAGGTATAATTTTACAGGTTTTTTTGAATGAGCTAATGTACTTTGCTTATATTCAGGCAGTACCTTAGAAGTGTTACAAATCTAACACGAAATATTTTTTAGAATTAGGTGCTCATTTTACAATTTCAACAATTACCTTGGATCATCATTTGTTAAGGCAAGGCATCAATATGTAATGAGAACTGGAAATCCATCCATCTTTCTTATAATGGTGGAAATAAAGCCATTTATGCCTCTACTAGTCATTTAAATATTTTCAGCAAGCTGCTTAACTTACCAATTTCCCCAGCAACAAAATGGGATACAAGGCTAGCTCAAGGACTGAAACACAAGGATTCTCAGTAAAACACTATGAAAACCTTGAAGATCTCCCTGTATGGGTTACTACAATGTGGAGAGAGTGTATTTTTGCTTCTGGAATTCACCCCATATAGCTAATAATATCTATGCAGTTGTACATTTTTTACCTTTTATGAAAATAATGCAGTAGAACTTATGTAAACCGAATGGAATAGTAAGAATACATATGCTTTTACATCTGCATAAACTTCCAAGTAGTTTCATATTAAACTGAACATTTAACTTAGATTTGATCCTTATAAATATTCTCCATAGAACACCAGCATAGCAGCAAACTGTATGGTTCTAAAGAAAGTTTTTAGGACCAGAAGTGGCAAGTTCCTTTCTCCCATTTGCTTTGTTATTTTCTAATAGCACTGAAAACCTTCAAATTGCTTATGTTTGTGGTACTGGAACATTATAAGCTGCTTCCAGCTTTTGCTCCTTAAAACCTCACCTAACAGTAGACTCTTGTAGCAGAAAGTCACACAACTTAAATAGACTAACGTGTCCATATGGGCTACATGGAGAGGTTAGAAGGGACTGAACACCTTTGACAAACTAAATCATTTCACTAAGTTTTCTCAGGTCTTTTTATTTTGGTTGAACAGTCACAAGTGTAAGCTTAAAGAAGAAAACAACATAAAATAAAAACATGTAAGTACTAACAAAGAACTGTTGTACGCTTACTTCATAGAAGCTTATGGCCATAGTGTATCTAACAGGAACTTCAGGGTCATGACAAAGGCAGAA
Source organism: Burhinus oedicnemus (assembly GCA_008921705.1). Taxonomy (NCBI): domain Eukaryota; kingdom Metazoa; phylum Chordata; class Aves; order Charadriiformes; family Burhinidae; genus Burhinus; species Burhinus oedicnemus. The sequence continues at coordinate 173,642 of VFFE01005989.1, read as the reverse complement.
GAATACAGAATATAGTTCTAAATGGAAGTTCTTTGGATCCACAAAAACAATCATGGCCTGTGGAAAGATTAAGTCTTCTATTAACTGTGTAGCTAAAGGACCGCACTATCAGAGATCATCAGATGAAAACATTGAGTTACAACCAGTGAGACACTTGGGAGATAACAGGCTGTGATTTTAAAGAGGAAGTGTGGCATTTTTGATGGCTGTGTCAAAACACAGGCACCAGACAAGTTCTAGAGTTGAGAACTGGATTTACGTATCTTCCAGACATGTCGCAGGCTTTTTTCTGAAGACATAGATTAAAACCTCAAGATATAAAACCTTAGTTTTATAAATGTTGTTAAAGTTTCCATACACTAGTGGAAGCTGCAACTAGAGACTTCAAAAATAAAGAACATTTTAGCAAGCAGCAAAGGAAGCATCTGAACTTCAACATAAATGTGTGTGTACATACCTTTGTTTTGGTCAAATAAACCAACAGATGTCTACCTACGTACCAGGTGCTTGTCTTTAAAATGTGGAATAAAAATAACTGTCTACTGGCTCTCCGTACAAACATATTTTCTTTAAATATAAATGCAGAATGTCAAAATACAAAGTAGATTTACAGAAACATGAGTGGTAAGTTTAGAGACCTCACATAAACTTGAAAAGACTCTCCGTATTCAGGCAGGAAGATGACTAAAACATGAATCTACCCATTCAGATTCAATCTTCACCTCCCCGGAATGCCATGCCACACAGCAAATGCAAAAACCTCGCTTTGAGTGGTTTGAAACTGGGGACTCTGTTTCACAGCCATTTTCTCAAAGCCTTTGTGCTACGGCTTTGGAGAAAACGTGTAGGAAAGAAAGAGACGAGTAGCCTCTTAGAACAGCACTCTCAGTCAAAACCTGCTAATAGTTTTCTGAGGCTCTGCAAAGAGGAATCTTTCCTGGTAAGTCTTTTGGACAACCTCTACTTTAAGCCATTAACTTGAACTTTCCAGGAGAGAGCTAGGATCTAGCTAACAATGTACAATGTAGGAATAACTTCTCTATCACTCATGCAGTCCTATTTAGTGAACTATATGCACGATGCAATTATTTAATTTTAAATTAATGTTACTTACTGGAAAATTGTAAGCACAGTTCTTCCTCACTGAAATATACTTCTTTTCCTGTTCCAGAGTTTGAAGTTGTAGTTGATTATCATTGTGTCCATTTTCCTGCTGTAAACCCAGTGTGGAAAGCTTCTTATAGAATTCCAAAAACCGTAAGTGCTGTTCAGGAGTAAAAATGCCTCAAAAAAAAAAGTTTACTTTCCTCATTACAAATGCTATTAATACTGTCCCCCCATTTACAAATCCATCAAATATGTCGGTTTTTTATCCCTCCTCCCCCAACAATGAGTCTAGCAGAGTATCATCAGTACACATTATACATAAAAAGCTATTCCAGAAAAACGACAGCTAACTATAACAGAGTGAATCTTAATTTCTGTTTACATAATTCTTGAAATACTCAGGACTTTAACTGTAGGACTGTGAATATATTTGTTTGTTCCACTAATACTGGTTTCTTCCTGCTTAAATTTTTAGATCTTTATGAAACTCAGTCACATGAAGAATGTATGCCTGCAGAAAGTTGAAAAATTAGGCCATGGTGCTACAGATAATGAAGAGGTATAAGAATAAACTCAGAACAAAATGGAATGCAACAAGCAAGATGACTTCAAAAATTACAAGTCATTTTATAAGTACATTAGTAATAAGAGCACAATCAAGGACAGGCTCAGTTTTCTACTCAAGAGAGAGAGGACAGCTATCAGTGATTGGTAGCAAGGAGGTCAAAATGCCTAATGCTTTTATTTTCTTCCTCAAATTCCATTAGCATCATCAGGCTCGGTACAATTAATAACAGTGACACACATTCAATCTTTAAGCAGAGAAGGATCAGGTCAGTGAATACTTAAACACGAGAGGTTTTCAAGACGTGCATGGCCAGATGTGCTTCGTTCCAGTATTCAGAAGTATTTAAAGCACTAGCAGCTGCAATCTTAAATAAGTGAGATATCAGAATAGAAAAAGAGCTGAAATGGTACTGATATTTAATAGTTGCAGAGGGGAAGGACAAGCCATATAATTATTGATCAGTCAGATTACTTTCACATTTTTGAAAAAATTGGAATAAAAGTCAAAAAATCCACTTGTAAATACTGAAAAGAAAACAAGAGAACGAGTAGCAGCCAACACGGCAAAAGCAAAACTTGTCAAACTGATTCCATTTCCTTCTAGTACTGGATAACAGGACCTGTGCATACAAAAGATGCAGTAAAGGTCACATTTTTTATAAGGGATCAGGAAAGAGAGATGAAAAACTATAAAGGTGCTGCCAAACTGCATGGAAAAACAGTTAAGAGAAGGTTACCTATGGCTTGCTGACAAGATAGGCAAATGTATAAAGAAAGGTCTATCCTAGTTCTGGTGCTATTCAGTGTCTTCATTGGGTTCTTGGATATTGGATTAGACACTTCGCTTATTAAATATTCTGATAACATCAGCCTAGGAGGGAGACTGCATATTCTTCAGAAGACAAAGTTTAAAATGATCTTCAGAAACTGGACATGTGGTCTTAAAACTTTAGACTACTATTCCATTAGGACAGAGTTAAGGTACCATGTTTAGCCAGATCCGGATCACCTGCACAAGGCCAGAACAGAGAAAGACTACCTAGATGTGAAATTTATTAAAAAAAAAAAAAAAAAAAAAAGGCTTCATAGACTGCACTTGAGCAAATAACGTCAAACTATTGCAAAATGTTGCAATAAAAAAAAAAAAGGCAGTTTTTCATACTGAAAAATGTAAACAGCAATATAGCTTGCGAGACACACAAGGTAACCCTTTCACTTTGTTCAGCTCTCCTAAGGCATAACACCGCAAGAAAAATATGAACTTGCCAGACAGAGTTCAGAGGTGAAGAGAAATCAGCAATTAAAGTCATTCAGCCTAGAGAAAAGATGACTGGGAAGACATGATAAAAACAGGATGGACTGTCCTGGCTCTGTGTTTCTGTAAATAACAGTTTGATACTGTGGAACAGCCCTTTCATGTTATTTGTAGTGAAGCAACAGTCACTTTGATAGCCTCTAACATGATCATAAAGAATAATTTTAAAGATCTATAAAAAAGATCAAAGGGTTTAAGAGCCTAGGAGGAAATTCTCTAAAATTTAAAACCAATATTCTGTGCTGTCCCTCCCCAGGTAAGCTTTGTGTAGCGGGTATATGGTGGGCAGAATGACCAAGGACAGATCTGCTGTGCTCAATTGAAAAACCACAAAAATTATGGGTACAGATTAGGCCTCGGCTGCAGCTGGGAATCCACATGCCATTAGGTCTCCCTTCTCCCCTGAAGTTCCTTATGGGCCACGCTCTGTACTGTTCCTCAAAAAGGCTACCAAGCACAGAAGTGAACATACACAGCATCATACTGTGTTTTCAAAGGCTTCCAGTTTCAAAAATTCAGTCATCCGACTCACAAGCTCCAGAATATCCAAGAAGGAATCAAAATAAATCAGTCAAACCAATAAACACATCCATCTCTGACCCTGTCTACACAAAAAACATAAAAACATAAAAAAGCCAATAAACAGACGGACACCCAAAGAGGAAATTCACAAAATCCAATATTTATGCGATAGATTATTTCAGACTTTTCCTTCCATATTTCCTTTCCTAATTATCATTTCATTTGATACATTCAAATCTGGATATTTTCCAGTTCTCCAATCTTCCCTCATTTTTAAGACTTTTTTAAAAAGAACATTAAATCATACCATATAATCCATTACACAGCTTCCCTAAATGGAAAGATAAAGAAACTAGGATAGATTCATCTGCTTTGAAGGATTTGTCACAGAATGATTTCACTAAGGGGAGCACAGTTTGACTCCTATCATCTGAAAAAAAAAAAAAAAAAAAAAAGAAATTTTTAAAATTAGCCATTTGTCAGCATCTAAAAAGAGCACAGAGAGGGGACTTCCATAATAAGTTATAAAAAATATAATTTAACATGCTCAGGAGTATTTTTGGCAGGCACTCACTGGAGGTAGAAAACAAGAGGTATAGAAAATGACAAACATAATATCATAATACAGGTCCTAGATTTTAACACCTTACCTGTTTGTTTGTTTTTAGGGAAAAGGCATCCCCCAGTAAAGGGTGAGACAGACAATAAATGAATAGTCACTAACTTCTCCATTCACCAAGAATACAGGGAAATAATGAATACTGCAATACGTCTACAATAAATTTTCCTACAATAGTAGCAATACAGAGAGATCAAGACCGAACGTGACCTTGACAGTAAAAAGAAAAATCTGTGTATGCTGGAAATGATTTTTTTCAACCTACGGAGAAGAGGTTGAAAACCTTTTGGCAAACAATACATTCACAGACAGAAAAAAAATAATTAATGGCAGAGGAAAAAAATTAAATCATTTAGAAATTAAAAGTCAAATCCAAGCACTCTGCCTCCCTATAAAATAAAGGAGCAGATGTTCAAAGAAAGTTATGTGTTTTGACTTGTTTTAAATGAAACTATTGTATTTTAAAATGTTCATTTTTTAAAGGGATTAGGATTTTTTTAACAGTATATCAACACCAAAATTGATATTCTGGGAAAGAAACCCTAGGATATAATTTTGGGTCATCTACCTTCAAAATGTTAAGTTTTCTAGCTCAGCCACAAAACCAAGAACTACACAAACCAAATTTCTTGAAATATCTTCCTTACAAACCTGTAAATAATCCCTGATTGCTTCCTCTAAGCATCTTTCAATAGCTAAAGGCAGTGGTTACAGCAACTGGGTGGAAGAAGTGAAGACTGGGAGGTTCAGAGAGAAGCACAAACTTGATAGCACCAATGCAAAGGCTCAGTAATTTGAAAAATAACCTACTATCATACTTACTGGTATAAGTACTAACTGCTAAAAAGTCCATTTATGGTATTCTCCCCAAAACTATCTTATTTCTCTATGTACTCTTCCATATGGCTTATATGCAATCATGTATTTTAGTAATTCATCACCAAGTTCCTGTACAGTAAATATTTGCTCCTCACTTATGTGTCAGAAAGGAGTAGTAGAGTCAGTAAGATGGGAGTGGGAGTGGGAAATGTGGTGCAAAATACAGAGTTGCTAATGAAGATAAACAACTGAAGAGTTTGGGAAAAGACAGTATAAAGAGCAAAGTGGCAAATAATGAGCAGTGATCAATGATACAAAATATTTTTTTCATATACACTATAGCAATGATCTATCATGTACTTTGCTGCTTTGTACTTTTGCAGTTGTAGGAAAAAAAAAACCCAAACCCAAAGCCAAACAACCCAACAAAAAAACAGCAGAGACCAGAATTGATATAGAGCCAGAAAAGCTGGCTGTTATTGTCTTCTACATCCCCCTGGAAAAATCCAGACAGAGCAGCTGAGTGGAGGACAAGACACAGCGGTTACGCAGAATGTTCCCCTGTACTGGAGCACTCACAGTAGCTCTCCTTAAAGTTTGCCCCTATCGATGTTGAACTGAACTTGTGATGAGAACGGGAGAGCCATGCATGCAGGTAACCCACCACGATGCCAAAAGAACTGGATACAACAGAGAATTTCTCCTTACTCAGATGAAGACACACTCACCCCTACACCTGGAGAAGCGTGAAATACGCATGTTGGTGAGAGGAAAGATATAGAGCACTGAGAAAAATACAAGCATTTACATTTTCTGTTTTAGATACAGAAAAGCTTTATAAAATACACAGACTTTCTCACTGCAAAGAAGAAAGCTTTCAGGGCCATATAGCCACAAGTTTAAAGGGATTTAAATAGCAATTGCTGATGCTTAGTACCTCTAACTCCAATCCCTTGTGCCCATGGGACATGTGTGTTCATGGGACATGAAGAAATATTTTCTGTTCCAAAATTTACAAATATATTTGATACGTAACACTGGATGTTAAAACCTGCAAGGTTTACTGATACGCACACAAATATCATATCTTTGCCCCAGTCTGGGTTCTTCAGCTCAGAAGACAGGCTGCAGTCTGTAGCTGGGACTAGCTTTACTTCCGTTAAGAGGCAAAAACTAGTTAATAGCAAGAAAAGCACAAGCAATGGCATCTGTTGAGCTAACATTTTGTACTCTGTGTATTGATAGCATTAAGCAAATACTAACAACTCAATATTCCTATCATTTTTACAGTAATTTTACTCATTCCATTTAGCCACATTACCTTAGAAATTTGGAATAAGGTAACTGATTTCATGGACAACTTGTTCACCTTCCGCAAAACTTACTATGTATAAAGTACTTCAAGACATGAAATACATAAAGGATAAAACAATAAACAAAATAAAATCAGAAATGTGTGAAGAATGCAGACAGAACAAAAAGCATTTAAATACACCTATAAGATGCATTAAAGCATTAACAACTGGGCGAGTAAGCCCTAAATTAGATTCTTACCTGCATCAAACATATCGAGTAGATTCACTAACGTCTCAAAAGCTGCAAGGCGTACACTGCTGCTCTCATCTCTTGCCAGTTCCACTAACTCAGGAAGCACCACAGTTTTTGTTAGTTCTGTCCTGCAAAGTAAGGCAAGCAGTCAAGAGAAAACATATAATGAAACAATATTGCCACAGCAAAACAGAATTCTTACTTGAAATACTCACTTAGATATTTTTTGGGTAGTCAAGAGGGAAAAACTGACAAGGTTGTAAGGAAATGAAAATTAAATAAAACCCTCCAGTGAATCTCAGGATTTTTTTCTTTGTCAGCCAAAGAAACATGCAAGTTTAAAACGTGAAACTTCATCATTAAAAAAGCATTCAAATTAGCCTGTAATAAATCAGAGAAAATGCAGTCTGAAAAGACTCAAAGGAGTCCAGCTACTTCACTGTGTCACTAAGAAAACTCTTCTGATCAAATATGCAGAAACTGCTCAATGCAATGGCCCAAAGCCAAAATTTATTAAATATGAGTCATGTTGGATTGAAATGACTGGAAATCTTATGCTTCAAAGATAAGCCTCTTTACAGAGGCTAAGCAACTACTGCTCTGAGAAAACTTGGTTTCCCAACTAGTCCAAACACTACCTTTTCAGCTTGTTTCAAAGTAGTGAAGAAAGGGTTCTGCTTGTCTCTTTTTGCCTTGGTAATCACTAGCACTGTCTGCGTGTGTGACGGCCCTGACAGCTTGGATCTATACTTTGGCAGCAGACTGCTGTATTGGGGACCGACTTAGAAATCAGTTTAATCAGAGAGGTGAGTAGGGAGGAGTGAAATACTCTTGACACAGAAACATATATGCACAGTAAGGTGACTAGCATGAGAAGAAAAGAGATTTGCTTCTTGGAGCAAAAGCATAGCTTCTGTAGAAGCTACCATCCAGCAGCCTTTCCCACGTCCCAGTGTATAACTGATTCTTGATTGCTTTACGAGATTACAGCCCTACTATCAACAAGAACTGGGAAGACATACCCAGTATTTACACTTTTTTCTTCTGTCGTGCTCATTTTTTTTATTTGATTCCTAGGGTTTGAATTTGTCTGCATTTGAGTTAAGAAGCCCACTTTGTCCTGTTCTCATGTACGAGCTCTCGGTCTGCTCGTCAATTAGTGAATGTTGTTGTAAGCACCACATCTCAAGAACAGGATCTCAGCAATTTATAACAGCCGAGGATCTGGCCCTCAATGTTTATACTGCCCAAAACATAAAGCTACACGGAAACACTGACAAAATTACATTACGTGAGCATTAATCAAGATGACAAATTCAAAACTATGTTTGACACTTTGAGCGACTGTGTACAAAGAGTTTAGACTCTGTCATTTCAATCACAGTTTTCGGTACAGAACACCCAGGCTGCCAGATTTTTACTGAAATAAAAATGCCTAAAACACCCTTCTAATCAGACTAAACAAGTAACATCTGTCCCTTTTGTAAATCAATATGAACAATAATACTTTCAAATGTTTATAATCATCATCAAAGTGATTTTCAAACCTTACAGAGTTTATTATTGTTACCAGCAAATCAAGATGTAGCTTAACAGTATTATTCCAAACAGATGTTTAATCATTCATATAAAATTATGAAAAAGTGACACGATATCATTTAGTGGTAACATCACTAAATAGTAAAAATAAGCATTGGGACTGTTGTCACATTATGCCTTCAACACTTACCTAAAAATGTGCTTATTTCTGTTTGTTTAATTGTGTTTATTTTCCTACTACCTATTCGCCCTTAGCATGAAACACTGCAATAGTTTACGTATGGAAAATACCAACAGTTCACCATTTCTTATAAGATTAAAGATTAAAGCATCTAAAGCATCAGGAAGGGACTAGGCAAAAACCTCAGAGAGAGAACAGTGTATATGGATACATCAATGCTAAAGATAAAAGCTGGAGAGGAAAGAATTAAAGAAAAATACACAAAATGGACCACTAACTGATAACTATGTATTTAGTCCTATTAAACCACTATTCTACGGCTGGGTAAATTGCCATAATACTGTCATTTGTCACTGCGTAACACCTATTTTGTTCTAAGACTTTCAGCTCCCAAGTGTAATAAATGCAATTTATTTCATTTTAAAGACACTAAACAGAATGAAGAAAATTTGATTTCCTTTCCAAAATGGTCACTTACTAGTATAAGATATCGCCACCTTGTTACAAATGAAAACAAATTTTTTGCTTCTTCTTTCATGTTGCTTAGTATACGTCGAACTTAAACAGCATTTGGAGGAGGAGTGAAATCTAAATGCACACGTTTAATTCTTATTTTAACACCTGGATGTACATATACCTATCTTAAATGTAAAATAAAACCGCTGAAAGCAAATTCATACAGACTCACACAAACTGTGTTTCCTAAAGGCTACCACCAAAACCATTTTCTGCTTCTCAACAGACTGAGCCACAAAGCAAGGAAATCTGTGCAGCTGTAGATTTTTAAAACATAAAAAAATGTTTCAGTAATATCTGAAAGGATTATTCTCTAACTATACGTATACCCTAGATAAGAGTTATTTTACTCAGAGTAACACACACTATTTAAAAAAAATAATAAAAATTTTGCTGTATTATGTGTCACAAATCATTTTCAAAGCCAAATTCGTATGATGACTTCTCAGCTCTTGACTATAGCAGAGGTTAACCGAGAAGGTTAGAGAAATCCATGGAAATGCAGACGGCATCTCAAACAAGACACCAAAAAACCCTCATGGCATTGAGCAATAACCAATGAGAAAAGAGGAAGGAAGGTGATTGAGATAGACAAGAACATATCGCCTAGGAAAGGTCAGGGGAGAAAAAGGTGGGACTACATCCTAAATCAAGACCCAGAAATCACGGGGAGGGGAAGAGAAATGCTTTGCAAATATGTTTCTGTGGACTTCCATTTTGGTGGCATCAAAAATCTTCAAACTAGTATGACAGTTAGAACTGTCTCTCCCTTCAAAACTCGGCAGTTATAAAAAACAACTAGTCACTCCCTGAAGATAAACAGAACCCTCTCTTTCACTTATCTTTAATCTTCTATTAAAGAGAATCCATTTTTTAGATACATAAAGATACATGAGATACACACACACAGTAAAAATAAATGCAAGCTCAAATTATTTAGTAATTCCATTTAGTAAAATGCGTGTTAAATTTCCAGTTATACAAATATCAGCAATATTGACAAATACTACCTTTCTTTTCTATAATCACAAGTTCTTTTAAATTCAATGCCATTCAATATGGGAAATGTTAAAATGATTTACCATGCTAACCTACGTTTTATTATAAAAGAAAGTAAGTACAAAACCAAATGAGTAACTTTACTGAGATGAGTAATATTGTGTTTTCACATTAATCACTTCCTTTGAACTTCTTCAGGACAAGGACTTTGCAGAAGAAGTGCCTAAAGCACATATAAAAAATTATTTCGTATGCAATAAAGACAAGGTTATCCAGGAATCTAGACATTACTACCCTGCATGTTCTTAACAAAACAAGGTTAAATTAAGTACATCGCAGTAATGCTTAGTTGTTGCTGTGAATATTTATTCCCTGTATCTGAGTAAGCTAAAACACTGCCCGAACAAACACTTTTCCAGTATTCCACAGCTGAGAGGTAAATCGCATTGCTTCAGGAATTTCTGGGGTTTTGTTTTTGTTTGTTTTTTTAAATAACTCAGAATCTAAACCATAACATAATTCTCCATTTAAAAAAAATAAATCATTCCACAGACACAGGAAGGTACCTTTTCCACAAACACCAGTACTAACAGGCTGAAGTGCATATTTACCATATCTTTCAAATTACATTTCAGTTTCAGCCTCATCCTTGAATTTGCTCATAAATTCACAATTTTAAAAGCCAGAGGAACTCTTAAGATCAAATCTATCTCTGCTGTGTAACACAGAGCAGGGAACTTTACGTGATATTTTCTTCAAGTCTGCAAGAGAAGTTACTGCTTTTTTTTTCTTCCTGTCACAATAACAGGTGGACAGACCTGGAATTTTAAAGTATTTGTTAACTCAGAGACCAAGCCTGGGTGGGTAGTTAACATGTCCTATTTATTAAAATAAAAGTTCCAGACTTTTTCTATTCCTATATGTGCAATATTGAAGGTCTTCATGCTTAAGAGTAAAAGCTGCTACTAAACTGAAATTTGCTTACAAAACACATTTACCATCCGTTCACAACAAACTTCACAGTAATTATTAGAAAATGCTAATACTTGCCATAATCCTCTTCCATTTTTAAATAAACCCAATGACATCAATGGATAATTGAGATGATTTCAAGAAGCCATAGATGAACTCATTATTTAGAAAAAACTGCTGTTTGTATGTTCAGCAATTTTACTATGAGAGAGAAATAAAGATCTAAAAATGGAACAGAGCCAACTGCCAACAGTCAATTCCTAAGAACACATCTGTACATTCCAAATTCAGTATTCAGTATGCATGAATTAAGTTAGAAATCTTTAAAGGAGTCTTTAGGTTACTGTTAAATATTTTAGAGAAAGAGTTTGCGTTTAGAAGCAGTTATGCAAATTGTACTCACCCTATTCCTTGAGCTATATGTTCCAGTTGCCGACACATGCAAGTTCTAACTTCATATTCCACATCCTGGCACAGAGATTTTACCATGGGAAGAATCTCTCTTTTAATACTAAAAATGTGAACATTTTTTTTATTAATACATGACAAGAATACACAAAATTCACTCTGTAGTACTCAAAATTTACCCATATATTACTTCTAATAGCAACATTTTTTAAAACTAATTTATCACACATGATAAATGATTTTTCTGAGAACTGGCAATTATAAAAGAATACTGTACATCAAATAAATATGTGCTATAAAGAAACAGAAAAAGGATTATTTACAGTCACTATAAGTTGCTCATCTTTCATCTGATTTTTTTTTTTAAACTGCAAAAAAGTAGGTAGGCTTAGAGATGCTGTCCTCATTAAATAACCATCTTCAGTACAATTTTTGAACAGCCACTCTAAGAATACAAGAATTATATATATGGACGTGTAAATCCGAATTAATTGTCTCTATTACCTCATCTTTGGTATGCATGTATCACCAAACGGATATTTGGGAAGTAGAAAAATAATTTAATATTAAAAGCTTCAGCACTGCAATGCCTTTATGCAAGTAGACCCAAGTATTCCTGTTAAATCAATGACAGATATAAAATAACTATTTTGAAGTCTGTTTAAGTAAAAACACATACTACAACTTGGCAGAATCAGCCATTGTGTTTCCTTTCACTGCCCAAGATGCTGTCATGAGTATTCATAAAATATCTCTATCCAAATCTTTTTTGTTGCAAAACTCAAGAGAAATAATATGAAGCCACAGACAAGCAAATTTTCAAGCCAGCTTGCACAGCCTCCACTCATCCCAGTGAAAATTAATTTACTTCTTACAGTAAAACTTGGCCTCAAGTTTCAAAAATTGTACAAAGTCTTGGGAGTTTCGCATTTTAGAACACTCTGAAGTAGGGACTACTTCAAAAAAAGATTTGTTTTTAACTAGCTGTTGGAACAGAGGGTAGAAAAACTAATGTTCTATTCCAAGGTCAGGACTTTTTCAAAATTCTATAGAATAACCTGGGAGTCATGTGAAATACAGAAGAAAGTTTTTTAATTTTAGTATAAATTTTATGAGGAAAAATGGAGGCATTCTGAAGAAGAATGTGAAGATATGTTTATATATTGCCTACTCCTGAGACCAAGCCCCTTCCTGCAAGGGGAATGAGAGTGTCTCATGAATCTTACTCAGCTTGCCACATTCTAAACCTGTGAATCCAGGTCTTGTTTCAGCCCTCTGAACTGCGCTCAGAGCTCGCTACCAGAGGATCAATATGTCCCAGAAAATTCTCAGCCACCTTCTTAACATGTAGCTTCTGTACAGAAATGGTGCTGCTATCTGTTCACTGAAATGAGGGGTTTCCCACTTCTGAAGAGCAAGGAATCATATTAAAGAAACACAATAAAAGAAGGTATCATATTCAAACTTACTATGGTTATCACTTAGAATTTCTCATAAGATTCTAAGTGATCTGGAAATTCACTTTATTTTCATGAGAATGTAACATCAAATAAATAAAAGCAATTGTGATTCTGCCAGAATTCTACAAATTTTGAAGACAAAGATTTCATAGAATCATAGAATTATTTAGGCAGAAAAAGATCTTTAAGACCATCAAGCCCAACTGAAAACCTAAAGTCCACCACTAAACCATGTCCCTGAGCACCACATCTGCCCATCTTTTAAATACTTCCAGGGATGGTGACTCAACCACTTCCCTGGGCAGCCTGTTCCAATGCTTGATCACCCTTTCGGTGAAGAAACTTTTCCGCATATCCAATCTAAACCTCCCCTGGCGCAACTTGAGGCTGTTTCCTCTTGTCTTATTGCCTGTTACTTGGGAGAAGAGACCGACCCCCACCTCGCTACAACCTCCTTTCAGGTAGTTGTAGAGAGCAACAAGGTCTCCCCTCAGCCTCCTTTTCTCCAGGCTAAACAATCCCAGTTCCCTCAGCCGCTCCTCATAGGACTTGTGCTCTAGACCCCTCACCAGCTTCTCTGCTCTTCTTTGGACACAAAGGCTTTGGTAAGATTCTGAAAATACGCTACCATGCCCATTATCTTTTGCATGTCCAACAAGTGTGTCTACATAGCAAATGAAGGTGTAGATAGCTTCCTTTTGGTTGCTTCTAGTTCTTTTTATTCAAGAAGAAGATCATAATTTAAAGAAATTTATTCCTAAATGTCTTGTCATACAGTTCTGTTGTTCATATTTTCTGCTATGCTGAATTCTTGCATTTTGGGTTAGATCAAAATCATTATTAGAGCGGACTTCCCGAGCTAGGCACGATTCCTCTGCATTTGTATTGCTTCCCTGTTCTGCACCACTGTCCAAACCCACAGACACTGAACCTAAGAGCTGGATAACGTCAGGCCGCAATAGTGGCTCCTGATACATCTCCATATAATTAGGGACAGAAAAAAAAATATAACTACATGTTAAACTTGATTAGACAAATAAAAATTTAGGAACAGGATTATTCTCTTTATGAAAAGAAACTCTAAGGTGATGAAGTTGTGTTTGGTCTCCGTAAATTGCAGAGAAATTCACTGTTTGGCTTATTTCCTAGTAAGAAAAACAATAGGGAAGAATGGCACGAAAATGGTACCCAGTCAAACCTATGGAAGAACATACAAACTGAAGTTACAAACTGATGAACATCAGCAAGTCTGAGTATGCTAGTTACATAATGAGTATCTTTTAATTATTAATTAATATCCAGCTAAAGCGATCTGTAAAAAGAAAGCATTTAATTTTTGCAATCTTGTAGTAATTTTTGCTCACTAACAAAGAAATACTGGTATATACTCTGGAATGAAAATATATGTATAGACTACTTACATATGAGCTTCAAATTTGTTAGCTAATTTTCCCATGATTTTACAACTAACTAAGCGGGACTGAAGTGTTTGAGAAAGCTGTGCTTTGGAAACAAGTGGGTTCAGGATCTATATGAAAGAAAAAAGAAGAAATACGAACAGAAGAAATGTGAGCAGTAAATAATGTACTCCTCTTCTTAAAAAAAAAAAACCAAAACAAAACAAAACAAAAACCAACAAACTTGGAAAATACATCCCAAATGTCATCTACCCCTTTCATGGAATTAATCAGTACTAACACTAACAATGCCTATGTACATTAAGAGTCTACTGGAAACCCATATTTAATATTCAGTACTAATTATAGCATATTAAACCTGTATCTTAGCCCAAATAGCAGTTTATGATTCACATCACAGCCACAGTTTTACATCTGTCAACTTGTATCTTTATTTGGAGACTAAGTTGTGTATGAATATTTATAGCTACTAGCTGGTAATTTTCACAAAAGTTGTTAAATATGTTCCTGCACAAGAAAAAAAAATCTGCAGAGAAAGGGAAAGGAAGCCTCTCTGAGGTTCCTTCTCGTAATTGTTCCCAGGAAACACCTCTTTTGATGTTAAGTTTTGAGGCACCGATCCCTCTCAATTACGCATACTTTGGGGATCTGTAGGGAAGAGGTTTCATTTCCCTACAGACACAGAAAAACGGCATCTTTATTGGAGCTCTGCTGACATCTGTCACCTCTATGGTGCCAGAAACAAACAAAGGCAGGCCTGCAGAACACTATCTTTAGATATATTATTTTTTGCTCAGAAATAATCACAGAAATCCAGGTGCCAGCCCAAGAGGAACATTACAGAGAGGTATCTCCTGTAGTCTCTGCCACAGTTCCTCACTCAATCTCTTTTGCAGAGCTCCACAAAAGGATAATATACAGGGCAGGAAAGTTCATCCATATTCTGAAAGCATTCTCCTCCTTCTCTTACCACCTGAAATTTTGAGGTGAGAGAATCCTACCACTGTAAAGACAAACAGATCACCCAGACTAGAATTAGTACATAAGATATGCTTCTAACTATAACACTGTATAAAGAAACGTGTCATGAGTCGTCTACAAAACTTATTTGGTCTTTGAACTATGACAGCAAACACACCACATCCAGTAATACTAACTCCAACTACTGCCCTAGGCACCGTCTCCCCCATGAAGTGACCATTGCCAGAGACAGGATACTGTGGGTTAGGCTGAACTTTGGTCTGAGACACAGACCTTTCCTGATGGCCCTGGAATCTATGATTGTCCTATGACTTTTAATTACAAAAAAAAAACCCAAAAAACCAAAACAACAACTAGAATATTCCAGGTTTTCTGACACAAAGATCCTTCAAGGAACACAAAAGGCCCCTTTTCAGATTCAGGTTTCTGTAGAGCTGCTGAATCAACACTGCTTTATCAGTTGTGCCCTTCCCAAAGCAAATTGTTGTGTTCCTAAAGACAAATCAGGGGAGAAACTCCATCTTGTTTAAAGGGCATCTTAAAAAATCACATTACAGTTAGATTTTGGAGGTGACTAGAATAATTTCTCTTCTGTTTTCCCAACCTAAGTTTTCACCCTTTATAAGTTTATTTTTTAAGGAGTGTTGGATTTCAATTAGCTGCTAATTTTAATGAGTATTTTTATACTACACAAACAATCATATATTTAAACCTCCATATTGTTCTAAATTATAAACACAGTAAAATATGCCTGTTGCAAAGCTTTTGCAACTTTTGTTAAGTTTTAAAAATGAAATATGAATACTTAAACCAAAACTGAATAAATTAGCTGGGCAAAGGGGAGTGACATTATGACTTAGTTACAGATTTCCTTCCTCTTTCTTGAGCTACACAGTGAAAAATTAAGAGTGTTCGCAAGGCATTAGCTTTTTGGTACATCAAGAACAACTGAAATACACAATGAAGTGGATCTCAAGCATTCAGTCCCATTTAGCCGAAACTGGAATTTTAGTTCGGTAGGAAACAAAATGTAGTTTCTTCATGAAGACACAGAATGAGATACTATCCTAGAAACCAAAACTGGATACGTGAAAATACGTTACTGAGAATATTAAGTGCAGTGGAAGTGTTACAGTAAATAGTCTTTATTTGCTGAAGAACACTAACATTTTTTAAGGTGACCTTCCTGTCTCACCTTTTAGCACATTCCTCTCTTAAGTATGTTCCCCCACATTACTGTGTTCACAGGCATAGAACTGCCATAAATCTCACTGTAGTGAATGAGACTTGCAGGGAACTACAATCTTACAAAATATTATAAATCTGTTGTTAGCGTAAGTGGGAGAATATTATTACCTCATGTCTGATAGTCTCTTTTGGTAACGCTTCTATTACAGCAAGAAGAGTTTCTAGCCATGCATTGCTGACGCCTGTTAGAAAGAAATGGGTTGTATGTTATGTTGTGTATATAACAAGTATAACAAAACACACCACCAGTTTTACAAAATTAGTTTTCACTTTTTACACACACCTCTTCAAGGAGCTATGTTTCTAAAAGCCACTAAATTCATATTCAAGCCTTCAAACTAAGAAGCAGGATAGGTGAGAAGCAAATTCTGTCCCCCTTTTACCTTTTCAATTCCTGTACAAAAATGATAATGAACCTGCTTGCTTTGAAAAGATGGTTTCCCTCATTTAGAAACATATTCTTTTCTTATGCCCACCGAAACTTTCTAGTGTTGTAAGAGGCCATTTTTTTTCTTTGTATACTAAAAATAGTGTCAAAGAAGCTAAGAAAAACTAATCATCACAGAAGAAATGTCAACTATCCTCCCTCCATTTTCTCAGCCACAAAATTCCAGTACTTCAGTAGAAGTTTGGACTCAGTATCAACTTTGGGATTTAGTCCTTCAGAGTGGTTTGGTTTGCTCCAACCAGAATTACATTTAAATATCAGCATGTAAGTGGTCAGCATGCAAAGATCTTTTCATTCATGCAAGTCTAGAAACAAAGTCCCGGTGACTGCACTCACTGCTTCACACAGTATTGTACGGTCACTAAGGAAACAAAATGTGTCGAAGTACTGGATCCTCAGCATAGCTGAGCAGCCCTGACCTGCATCTCGGTGTTCCAGGTTCTGGAGAATGATATGTAGGAAGGAGTGGGAGTACGTATGAATGGACACCGACTCGTCTTGCAGAACAGTCAAAAATGAAACAGCAGCTGTTAACTGCATTTCCACTCCGGCAACATGCAGCACTTCCTGTATAATTACAAATTATAGCCATTTAGAGCATGAGGCAGAAATGAACTGAAAGAACACTCAAATCTTTACATTCGCTTTTAAGAGTGAATATGCAACAGCCTGGTAAACTACAAAATTGGCTGCAAAATTATTTTCTCTTAACAGCAATTACTTGGAGATATTCAAACCTCTTATATTATAGCATGAACCTTCTAAGAAAAATAGTTAATTATAATATTTTTTTTTGTATTTTCATTTCACCAGTGCATATGTGTGGATTTTTCGACTCTACAAAATGAGAGGTAAAAACAGACCAGCCAACAATTGCACTTCTGCTGTTAATGTACATGAATTATAAAGAAATACTTCATTCATCCAGTGACAGATACTAAAATAGCAGTAGGCAATTTAAACTTCATCCCTTGCCAACTGACACAAAACACAAATGAAAATGTGTGTGTGTGTATATATATATAGTCTTCAGAATAAAGAAATATGTACTAGAGTATTCATCTAGGTATCTCAGCATTTACTAGTACTTAGCTTTAACATATAAGAATATGATTAATTAGGCTGTACTTAAAAGCATCAATTCAAAAATTAAACAAAGATAATATGGGAATTACATATTACTAAATTTTTTGAATGAAACAAAAAGGAAACTTAAATTACAGATTTATGCACACACCGAAGCACTTGCAGGATGCAATCTATGACATAGATTCATTGTGAGTAGGTACATATCTAACATCTAGGTGAACATTCCATTTCTTTAGAAAATAAAGTGCATTATTCTACTACTAAAGCATTACACTCATTTTACAAATGATTCCAAACTCAGTAAGAGTTTAAAGCCCATACTTGCTATTTAACACTTCATATATGTGGTTTTGCTTTTTTTAAGTGCTTGAGATGAACAGCGTTAGATCACATATCAAAAACCAATGATAAGCTGATATTTTATTTTTTTTTAAAAATCAGCTTAGAACAGATTAAGAACATATTCATTATGTATCTAGGTATTATATAGCAGAGGAATTTTGCTGAGAAAATACAGTTTGCAGAGAACATGAGAGGTATTATTTAGCAGACTTTGCTTACTTCAAAGTAAAACAACAAGCAGTTTTCATTACACAAAGGTCAATCAGTTTGTGTGTACAAATGTGTAATTTTCAGTTTATCTGATTTCAAAGAGAATCTTTACTTATTCTCTCAACAGCTGTCTCACTTTACAGCCATGTATATTTGTAACAGCATTCTCTCTGCCCCTGCTCTCCCAAATGAAAAAAAGCAGCAGCATTGTGCAGTTTACCAGTCCCAGTGTGATAAAATATTTGTATTCAATAGCCACGGAAACTGCCCTCTCCTTATCTCCACAGCCTGTCTCTGTCCTTGCTCCTCCACTGTTATTACAACAGCCCCAGCCAAGAATAAGGACACCTACCAATTTTGTAATCTGAATGTTTCTGGGATCAGAAGACCTGTGCATACTCTTCCGGGATTTTGGCTTACACGTGTTCAAAAAAACATCCCCAAAATAATCAAAAGAACCATCTACACACTGTAGATGCTAAGACACCACTGCAGACTGGGACATAATGGAGCTGAATTCAATTTTATGTGTGTATTTACTTTGTACGTAATGCAAACAGGGTTACTTACCCTCAAATAAAGTTTCCAAATAGTCTCCTCCACAGATCCACACAACTCTGGATAATCATGTGTGAGAACACATTTTCTGGATGTGCCTCCTCATGGACCTCGGGAGACATTGAAATGTAAATTTCTAGATTGCTTACACACCTGCCTGCATTGATGTTTGCACTCAGAACTGTACAGCTCCACATATGAAAATGCATGGGTCTCCTCATTCCAATTTCACTGAACTCAAGTTGACTGACCTGAAGTTATTTAATATAAATTTATTTACTTACAAAGTAATGTATTTTTCTATATATGGATCCTCCACAGATTCTCACTCTGGAGGAAAAAAGCTTTTCCTGTCTATCTTATTCAGACAAGTGTATTTAATGGAATTTAAGGGTATTAGCATGTTCTTGAACTATCCTAATGTCTGCAAGTTAAACTCAGGCATCAAAAATTGCAAAATTTACAAAGCCTGGCTTATTCCATTAATTAGAAAACAGAAAATTCACCTCTAGCTTAATGTACTTTATGTCCTGCAGCAACAGAATTCTCTTGAAAGAATGCTGCAAGCAGAAACATAGTCAATTGTTTGAGTAACAGCGTTGATATGACAGAAATCTTCATTTAGGACTAGAAAGACACAGAAATAACAGAGATTACAGAAGCTCAAAGATACAATGAGGATGGACCTTAAAATCAATGTTGCGTATAAGACAGGGTGAAAATCACCCCACCTCTTCTTGAACTATAAAAACAACTAGGAAAAAAGAAAAGCTTTCAAGGGGAGACTGATACATTAAGAAAATAAGTAACTGTGAAAATGAGTTTGGAACTAATCAAACAGCACCAAATAAAGCTTGATGTATACACTTCAACAAGAGTAGCCATAGTTTTCTGCAATCACAGCATTTGCAAGAATCTCTTATTAGTCAGTCATATAGACACCTGCAATCTCCCTCCACTGCGTCTGGTGGCAGTGCCCAAGGATGGAAAACAGGGAAATACTACTAACTTCATTTGAAAGGAGAAATGTTGAGAAGAGTATCTAAGCTTTCCCTAAATCTGCATTTCAGTGACTTCCAAGGTTCATGAGGAGGTGCATGCAGAAATCCAGAGAGTGGCGATCTCTATGCAAAAGAACCCATACAAGGATGCAACTTCACTGTAAGTAACTGAAGAATTTAAAAAAATATTTCATAATGTCATGCCTACATTAACACCTGAACAATATACAAGGTATTTGTTTTATTAGCATAACCAAAATAGTGACACCCAACTTAATCATTACTTAGATCTGGCATATTTATTGATGTATTGTACTTTTGATTTTGCTCATCTCAGACCTAAAACACTTATGTTAAATATACAAAGGGTCTTTGATATAATTTTAAGGAATGATAAGCAATTTTCACATGACTATTTCTATATTTATTTATAAAAGTAACCATATTTTATTAATTTCTCACAAGTGAAATAAAAATTTGTAATGTATCCAGCCAGAACATTCCTTGCATTTATTTCTTCCTGTATCTGTTTTAACCTTAGCTCTAATAAAAACAGTATTTATTTTTGCTTTTGGGTTTCTGCAAGTATGCTAAATAAGCACATTGGTTTCCCTACCCATTTATACGGTGACAATACTGGCCGTTAAATAGCATCCTGAAACTACTACACAACTCATTTTTCATATGCAAATTTGAATTCACAAATGATTCTTCCCCATCTACAGAAGTTAAACCAAGTGCAGTAATTTAAGTCAGCTTATTGCCCTTCAATGCCAGACTACATTTGCAAGACTCTAATTGCAGTTGAGTTTGATTATGCCTTTATAGACTGTAACAGTTTGCTTTTAATGGTAAGGACTATTCCTCCAATAAAAATAAGGATAAGAAAAAAAAAATAGGTCAAGCAATTAATGATGCCAAATACTGGTTTTTCAGTTAAAAGTGCAGTGCACATGGGTACAAAAGAACTGTTCTTCTGTTACAGATTAAATAACTACTAGATAACAGCACCATTGAAGAACCTGATTTATAATAGTATAGCCACAGAAAGAAATTTAACTCATATACATTCCAGAAAGTTTTAATTTATAAAGCTTAAACCTGAAAGGAAGACTTAAATTTAGACCGACCTCATTATATTTCACTCTTTTACCCATGCCTTGAGCCCATTAACTTAAGTTTCGTTTAATGTATCATCTAAGAAGGCATTCAGTTTGGATTTAAATGACACTGCAAGATGAAAAAAACTACTTTTCTCAGTTATTTGCTCAAAGAATGATTGCATTTTTTATTAAAATTGTCGTCTTCATTTCTAATATTTCTGTCTTCAGTTCCTAACTCTTCTTTCTTCATATACTGTTTTCAGTTGAACGTCCTTTAATATTATGCAGGAAGATACTTTTATGAAGTAATTAAGTACCGCCTGACCTAAACACACTGAGCTCCAACTCCCACCGTACAAATATTTTCCAGGCCCTAGGCCCTGATCATGCTAATGATCACCCTTTTAAATGTTATCTCCATCCCTATAGAAAAATAACTAAGACTAGAATCAAAAACTGTATTCGTATATTAGACTTTTTCTTAAAGACAGAGAGGCAAAGGCTACCACTTCTCCATACCCTGACAAACAAGGGTAAAAACCCCCAGCGTTTCTTATTACTCTTTCATTTCAGGAAGAACTCTGCTCTCAAAGCAGAGACACCGAGACAAAAATGGATTCAGTACGTTAAAATGAAAAAAACCCCAAACTTTTATTGAAACCAGTAGGTTGGTTTCGGAAAGAATGCATTATGAATTGCAGAATAACATGTGGTAGTAACTGCAGAAACTTGGTGTAAGTTAAAGGGTTTTCAATTACTTTGGAACTTCAAGTCACTCTTCTTCTCAAAGCACTTTTTTATACACACATATATTTAAACAAAATGCCTATTGACCTGCATCTTATAGCACAGAATATGATAACTAGAAGTACCTGAATGTTTTCTAAACAATCTGTCAGTCTATACTAGTCTTCAGTTCTGAGGACAGCTATTTCTTGGCCATTTGCTGAATTTAAATAATCACGCAAAAGTTGCAACAGCTCCTCTTAAGAAATAGGAGTCTCCTGAGATCACAGGAGTCTCCTGATATCATATGAAGTTATGTCTGATGTTCACAGAATCACAGATTGGTTGAGGCTGGAAGGGTCCTCTGGAGGTCATTTTGTCCAATTTCCCTGCTCAAGCAGGGCCACCTAGAGACAGAACATGTCCAGACAGCTTTTGAATACCTCCAAGGATGGAGGCTCCACAACCTCTCTGGCACCCTGTGCCAGTGCTCACTCTCACAGTGAAAAAGTATTTCCTGAGGTTCAGAGGGAACCTCTTGTGTTTCAGTTTGTGCTCACTGCCTCTGGTCCTGTCACTGGGCCCCACGGAAAAGAGACTGCCTCCATCCTCTTTGAATCCTCCATTCAGGTATTTATATACATTGGTAAGATCCCCTCCAAGCCTTCTCTTCTGCAGGCTGAACAGTCTCAGCCCTCTCAGCCTTTCCTTATAGGAGAGATGCTCCAGTCCCTTAATCCTCTTCACGGCCCTTCATTGTACCCTCTTCAGTAAGTCCATGTCTCTCTTGTATTGGGGAGCCCAGAACTGGACACAGTGCTCCAGGTGGAGCAGAGTGGAAGGTGGACTACAGGGGAAGGATCACCTTCCTTGAACTGCTGGGCATACTTTGTCTCAGGCAGCCCAGGATGCTTTGCAGCAAGGGCACATTGCTGGCTCATGTTCAACTTGGTGCCCGCCAGGACCAGCTTCTACGAAGCTGCTTTCCAGCTGGGTGGCCCCCAGCATGTACTGGCGCATGGGATATTACTAGTACATCTACCACATGGAACCTAAGACTCCTCTGCAGTGGAGCTTGTATTTAAATATCCTACAGAAGAATATTTGCTAAGTAATCATGTTGAGGACTACATACATACTTCTTCCTCATCTTTCAGTCAATCAATTCATAACAAATGAGCAAAATATAACTCATTATATTAGTTTTTCACAAACATTGGAATTATACCTTAAGCAGCCTCTTAAGATTAGGAGACAGAAGGAGGATTCAGTTTAAAGCCAATTCCACAGGCAGCAAGAAATACACCAAGTAGTTATCATAGTATGATAATTTTTCCTGGCATTCCTTTATTAATATAATGTTAAGGTAGCTCTCTTAGTTAAAAAAAAAAAAAAAAAAAAAAAAAGCCAAACAAACAAACAACCCAAAACCAAACAAACTAGCTGAGATATCCACACAGCTTTTCAACATCAGAAGCAATTCATTTCTTCAAAATTTCAGCAAAGAAAACAATGACATATAAATGAGAATTTACTGTAACAAACAAGTATCATTATTGCATGAGCCCACTTTGCTACTTAGTAATCATCTCCTGGGTAGATACAAAACTGTATAACGTAAGCATGTGACTCGGGCATCTCACCTTTGTTACTAACATAAATATATACTTCCTTACACCTGGCAATGAGAATCTGATACAGATATAGCAAGAAAACTCACAGCAGCTAATACAGAAGACTTTTTCTTCTCATCCCTAAAATGCTTGAGATAGAGAGGACGAGGTAGCTGAGGAGATTCTTAACATAACTCACTTTCAGTTCAATGTATTTTAGACCATCAAATTCATATTTCGCTTGAGTCAGTAACTAGTTAAACTCTTTCCATCATTCTGAAGTAAGAGATCTAAATACTCGTCTTAAGCATTAGTTGTTTGCAACAAGAAAATAACATTCTTGATGGCAAACTGTGTTAAAAAGGGAAAGAATTTTAAATTATATGGGGAAAAAAACCCTAAATTCTAGGAAATATCCTGGTAAAATCATGACTGAATCACACTACCAAAAATGTCAAATGTATCTCTAAAAACATATGGGGAAACTGAGTCTGTCCATAAAATTATGAACACAATTCAGTGCTTGGAAAGTAAAATTTCTATAAGAAACGCTTGTGATATTTACCTCTTTTCCATAGAGAGCACATACAAACAGCTACTACAGCCAAACAGCTACTAACAGACACAATGTTCCTTAAACTGACAATTTGTATAAATTAGAACCGGGTTTATACCAAAGTGATCAATTGCATGAGACCAGGCCAGAGACTGTTCTAAATCAAAACTTTGATTTAATCCTATAAAAACTGTCAATGGCATCAGTAGGAGACTGACAATACAGTCATCTAATTAAAAAAAATGCTCAAAAATTTGCTGTTACCAAAATAAACTTTCACATATTTTGCTAGCCAAAACCAATGTATTTTTCCACTCAGCTGATAGCCTTAAAAACACTGAAAACCACTCTAACAGGTAGGCTAACATAATCAAAGTATTAATTCCTGTTGTAGCCTTACATAGAGTTACAAGAGTTATTTAGAGTTATTTAGCTTTAGAGTTTTTAGGCTTTGCATTTGCGCCTATGATGCAGTTTGTTCTTATTTGGCTGAAGCTGTTCCTTAAACCACACCTTAAATGAACTTTTTCACTTCTAGGCAAGGGGTCACACCTGGGGCAGAGCAGGAATACAGAGATACTTATCTTCCTTAAAATCAGAGAATCATAGAATAGTTTGGGTTGGAAAGGTCATCTTGTCCAACACCCCTGCAATGAGCAGGGACATCTTCAACTAGGTCAGGTTGCTCAGAGCCCCGTCCAACCTGACCTTGAATGTTTCCAGGGATGGGGCATCTACCACCTCTCTGGGCAACCTGGGCCAGGGTTTCACCACCCTCTTCATAAAAAGTTTCTTCCTTATATCTAGTCTAACTCTGCCCTCTTAATATAAAGCCATTACCCCTTGTCCTACAGGCCCTACTAAAAAGTCTGTCCCCATCTTTCTTATAAGCCTCCTTTAGGTTCTGAAAGGCTGCAATAAGGTCTCCCCAGAGCCTTCTCTTCTCCAGGTTAAATCACAGAATCATAGAATCGTTTAGACTCGAAAAGACCTTTAAGATCAGACATTAAAATGAAACAACCCAAATATCCTTTGTACAAACATTTGTATATAAAATTACTGTATAACATTACACGGCCAGCACGCATCTACTACAGCTAGCAGTGACTTACTAAAAATGTGGAGGGCAGCACATGAAACTTCAGACAGCTAAAAGCAAAGTATACTTTTCTGGATAGCAGCATGAAAATATAAATGTTTGGACGGAAGGAGACTGAGAATGTCAAAATGAACCACTATGACTGGCTGGTCCTCAAAAAGAGTGCTCAAAAAGCTGTCAAAACACTGGTAAATCTTTAGTAAATAGCATTAATTCTGCTTTCTTTTCCTCTTGTAACATTTTTCAAAAAATATAATACCTGCAATACTTTGTAAATTCAGTGAATTAATGTGGAAGATCTACTGGATGTACCTCTCCTAGAGAGTAAGTTTGCAAAAAAAGTGAGATTTTTTTGCCTTTGTTGAAATACTTATACTGGCAGAAAAAGATAAAGTCAAACATCATTACACAGAACTTACTCTGATTTTTGGTAAAACCCGACGAAGTGTTTCTGCAGGATTCTGTCGCATCAGGACTGGAAGATTTGCCACCACACTTGTTCCTTGAATATCCTGGCCAGAACTTACAAAAATATATAGATACAGCACATTACTCTCTACCATGGCTACAAGCTCACAGCTTTCATTTAAAAAAACCCAACAAATCCACACTACCCAGGTTATTCATATAGTAAGTTGAGAGGCATTACTTTTTTATATAATATGTAGTAGAAAACAACATAAAAAAATATCAACCATAAAAGCTGTTATGTATCATTTCTAATATGGAATGTTCTAATTTTTAGTGTAATGTTGGAAAAAATATAAAAGATTTGAAAGATCTTCTCAAACTGGATGATCAAGGCAGTGATTTTCTGGAAGCTTTTATAGCAACACAGGTGATAAAGCATAGGAAGGGGACAAACAGAAGATATAGATGAAAACTACAATCAACGTACAACACTTTAACAGAAATCTACCATCTTCTCCTTTTTGTAGGGAAAACAGTCAGATGCATAACCAGATGTATATTGACATACATGATACAAGAAAGATACAAAAACTTGGTTAGATTACAGATCTTGTACCTTTCTCCTTATCCTGTCTCTCTCAATGCTATCCCACAATTGAGAAAGGGGGAAAAAAATATGGCAGAATGCAAGGGAAACGGTAGGTAGCAATGAAGAAAAGGCATGTAATGAAAACAAAAACCACCCAAGTGGATAAACTTCTAGAACAGAATCAGAAAGGGTGTGGATGTCAAAATTAAAAATACCACTAAACATCAACACACCCTTTTTCCTGTTGAAATGCATAAAATCCATTTTGCTAAACAAATTCAGAATTGTTCCAGCAGCTAAGCAGCTTATTTTTAAATAAGCACGCAAAGCTCAACTGTACACATGCAAGCATTTTTTCTTAGTGTGACATTACAATGAAATGTGCAATATGATTATACACATAATTTTAGAAGAAATTCATCATAAAACAAAGTTCAAATACTTCCATATACGAGTCCCCATCCCGCCGTCATTCCAAGTTTTCTTAGTGAAACATATGAGCTGAGGAAGGGCACTAGGTACAAAAACTGGTCACGGGACAGTAGATTGGCAAAACCACCTTCCAGTTTTGTCCTGCCTCTGAAGCAAATTAGGGAATTCACAGTTAAGAGACAAAGCCTTTCTGCAGCATTTAGAGCTGAGAAGACCTCTACACATTCCATTAATGATCTACATCATCCTCAACATTCATGTCTTTCAGAAGATCAAATGAAATTATAGGTGCATCAAGTAGGCCAATTTAAACCTGTTTTGTTAAATGCATACAAATGTGATCTTAAAAATGAGGATATGTTTGCATAATAAGCAAGAAACAAAAATAAAAGCTTCGGTTAAAATCAACAGAGACTAAAATACCCCAACAGAAATATTGTAATATCCTACTGGAAAGACTTTTTTTCTTTGCAGTCTATAATTTCCCAGTGAAAAAAATCAAACAACAATAAGGTATCACCAACATTAACTTAATTTTGTTTAGCAAACTGTGATTTCAGTGTATCTTTGAAAGAAAGTATTCTTCACTATCCTCACAAAGATAATTTTCCACGTTAGAAGGCAGTACGTTCTGGAAGATTAAGTACAGGCTGGAAGGCAGGAATTTAGGAATTCAAATCCTTTTTGCAAGGTGGAGAGTCACACACACCCCAGTTCACTTCGGTGTCAGCTTTCCATCCTGCAGATGGGTGTACTTACCTAACTCGCCAACAACAAACTACCTCTCTGCATAAGGGTCCTAACATAGGAAAATCTCGCCACAACAAAACCTGCCCTTCCCAGAAAAAGTAAATCCTGCTATGGCAGCTATGTCTCATTTTTTGTACATAATAACATGGAGTGCCTGTAATTTGACAGCATGTGTCTAAAGCATATATAATTGAATTGACGTCATCTTAAATGGTGTGTATCTGGCTATAATAAAAATTTCCTTTAAAATCAATAGAGAGAAATAGGATTCAATAACAAGCAATTTATCCCAGCCTAAACAGATGAGATGGATAGTGCCCCTGAAGTGCCTGTATACCTCTCCCACCTATAAAGGCAGACACAAAGACCAGCTCTTTTTCATGTATCCACACTATAAGAACGGAAGGCTCCTGCCCACAGAAACACATTACAAGGCTCAGTCCTACAAAAATTCATGTTTATGCATAACTTCACCACTGCAAGTACTCCACTGATT
This sequence comes from Burhinus oedicnemus, assembly GCA_008921705.1. NCBI lineage: Eukaryota > Metazoa > Chordata > Aves > Charadriiformes > Burhinidae > Burhinus > Burhinus oedicnemus. Next base: position 146,000 of record VFFE01005989.1, on the reverse strand, counting down.
TCTCACATATTAATACGTGAACTTCGTAGGCTCGGATTAAAACAAAATACAAAAAGACCTGGGGGTGTTGGTCAAAAGCCAGCTGAACAGGAGCCAGCAGTGTGCCCAGCTAGCCAAGAAGGCCAATGGCATCTTCGCCTCTATCAAGAATAGTGTGGCCAGCAGGAGGAGGGAAGTGATGGTGCCCCTGTACTCAGCACTGGTGAGGCCGCAGCTTGAGTACTGTGTTCAGTTTTGGGTGCCACAGGGAGGGACATTGAGGTGCTGGAGCGCGTCCAGAGAAGGGCAACAAAGCTGGTGAGGGGTCTGGAGAACATGTCTTATGAGGAGCAGCTGAAGGAATTAGGATTGTTTAGTCTGCAGACCCACCACCCTCTTCGTGAAGAAGCTTTCCTAACATCCAGTGTGAGCTTGAATTAACAACTTTAGAATTGCTTGTGTGATTATAGCTTCTCAGTAATGTAAGTTATTTAGGACAAAATAAAACGTTCTTACTTCCCTAGTTCCAGAGCAATCAAGAAGGATCTGTCACAAACTAAATCATGGCAATAACTTTTCCAAACAGGTGCTACACACCACAAATGCCAGGAACGAGTATTTTTTTTCTTTTTTTTTTGTAATGAACCATCTTCACCTTAAATATTAGAAAGCACCTAATATTAGAAATAATTCAAACAGAGGATTTATCATCAATTCTAAGATGAGTAACAATTAAGCAGAAAGCTGTGAACACTGTACTGAGGTTATCAAACATTGCTGTCAACAGGGCTTCAACTTTTTTGACCTGCTGAGCAAATTTCGGATACATTCCCAGAGCAGAGACTTCACCTGTATTGCACCTATAGATTTACCTTAAAAATAAAATTACAGCTGGGCATGGAGGTCAACATAGATGTAAGAAAAATACACTGAACTTCGCAATATCAGATTGTAGTAACAAAATACTAATTTAAAAAAACCTCAACAGGCTCAAAACAAGACACATTTAAGAGACATAATTTCCAAGTCAAGAGGAAAAGGCTTGGCAGAGCATAAAAAAAAAATCACCATTTCCTGTATTTTTTGAATATAGGTTATCTTTTTCTCTTGGTATCTACCTTCATTTAGGAATACAGAAAATTACTAATCCAATACTGCATTATTTGTCAATACAGTGTGTAATCCAACTGACAAAATATATCAGTATTTTTGTAGTCTTTTAATCTTCTGTTAAGACTACTACTGATGTAAAATTAAGCTAATGTGATTTTCTTAAAAAGCCCTTGTTGTAATACCATTCAAAACCAGCAAGAATGGAGGAGACTGCAGATTTTCAGACTGATTTTAATATTAGCATCCCTGCAATCTTATTTGGTAAACACGCATGAGCTCTCTCAATAAAAACATGTCTCCCAGTAATATCTAAACTTGGTGAAAGGACAGTATTCTGTCAACTACTGAAAATGGACTTAAATTAATGAATTGTAACTTATCTATTTACAGCTTTCAATATTTTTGCATTATTCAAAACCATCTTATTACCTAATGCGAAGCCATTAATATTAAAGCCTTTCATGTTTATGACAGATTTCTCTGAGTATCACAATTAATTCCAACAAAGCTTTAAAGCTGAACTGAGAAATCCAGAGCCCCCAGGGTGGAGAAGAGTCACAGGGTCGATTATGCGCACAACTTCTTACAACACGACTTGCAAGGAAGAGATGCGTACTTTTGAATTATCCAGTAACAACACAAAAGGTCAAGGTAACTAGAGAAGCTATTTTATTGAAAATTTTATTCATTTTGTATCAAGATGGAAGAAATCCTAACTGCTAAAAAATGCAACCAACTCTACCAGTCAGAAATGTGAAGAAAAGGGGAGCATTTCCCTTTAAAGCAGAAATGCAAAGAAAAGGGGAGCATTTCCCTTTAAAGCAGAAATGCTTAGTGTCTGGCTTGCTGCCAATTAAGAATGTGAAGCAGGAGGCATTTCAACACCTACGCAGCCTGTAATTTTCCAACTGCAGAAGATTTTTCTTCTATGTCTACCAAAGAAGCTGCACCATAGATTTTCTTTAAATATTAAAGACTTCAGGATTATAGTGAATTATTGCTAAATGCTCAGATTTAGACATTTTTGTACTAATACATTAAAATAAATGCTAAATTTTTTCTTTATAGCCACAGTAAACTCAACATTATGAAGGTTCTATTCCTTTATTAACAGTGATAACTACAGAAGAACTCAACAGAGCCCTATACTTAGAAGCAATTTAGCTCAAGCTCTTTTGTGCTAGCAAAATCCACGCAGATAATATTTAAATGTAAAACTTCAGGACTCATCTTCTGAGTTCATCCTACAGGAGATCCCAGTGACCTTACAATGCTGGGAATCCTCAACCAGGGAGAAAAGCTCTCATACCTGAACACTTCTGTCCTAATACTTACTGCAAGGCCAGCTGCTCGCTACCAGCCAGTGGTACCAGAGCTGGTCCAGCTACAAGGCTCACTGAACAGCTGGTACTTCTCAAGCACGAGCATAGCACTAAGCCCCTCCCTCTAGCCTCTGCGTTTCGTTTTCCTTGGTTTTTCTACCCTCATAAAATGAAGTCTACATTATATTTGGGACTGCTTTGAGACTGGAGCAAATCCTCCTAGAAACCATTTACAAACATACAAAGTGACTGGGAGTAGTCATGCTTGGATTTATGCAGGGGAAAATCATGCCTGACCAACCAACCTGACAGCCTTCTACAACAAGATGACTGGCCTGGATAGTGGAAGTTGTTTAACTTATTTTAGCAAGGATTTTGACATTGTCTCCCATAATATCCTCATAGATAAACTGATGAGGTACAAGCTAGATAAATTGAAAAGTGACATGGACTGAAAACTGGCTGAACTACAGAGCATAAAGGGTTGTGATCAATGGTAAGGCAGCCAGTCACTAGTGGTTTACCTCAGAGGTCTACACAAGGGGCAATAACATTTAATGTTTTCATTAATGACCTGGATGACATGGACCTGTTGGAGCAGGTCCAGAGGAGGGCCACGGAGATGATCAGAGGGTTAGAGCACCTCTCCTATGAAGACAGGCTGAGAGAGTTGGGGTTGTTCAGCCTGGAGAAGAGAAGGCTTCGGGAAGACCTTATAGCAGCCTTCCAGTATCTGAAAGGGGCCTACAGGAAAGCTGGAGAGGGACTTTTTACAAGGGCATGTAGTGATAGGATGAGGAGTAATGGCTTCAAACTGGAAGAGGGGAGATTTAGATTAGATCTCGGGAAGAAATTTTTCACTCTGAGGGTGGTGAGGTACTGGAACAGGTTGCCCAGGGAAGCTGTGGAGGCCCCATCCCTGGAAGTGTTCAAGGCCAGGTTGGATGAGGCTTTGAGCAACCAGGGCTAGTGGGAGGTGTCCTTTACCATGGCGAGGGGGTTGGAACTAGATGATATTTAAGGTCCCTTCCAACCTAAACCATTCTGTGATTCTATGATGGGACAGAGTGCACCCTTCAGCCAGTATGCAGATGACGCGAAACTAGGAGGAGGGATTGATAGACCAGATGGCAGGGCTGCCTCAACAAGCTGGAGAAACAAACCAACAGGGATCTTATGAAGTTCACCAGCGGGAAATGCAAGTCCTGCAGCTGCAGAGCAATAACCCCATGCACCAGAACAGGCTGGGGGCCAGTCAACTGGAAAGTAGCTTGGCAGGAAAGGACCTGGAGGTCCAATGGACACCAAGCTTACCAGGAGCTGGCAATGGGTCCTTGTAGCAAAGGCGGCTTACAGCATCCTGGGCTGCACTAGGAATAGCATCACCAGCAGCTCAAGGGAGGTGATTATTCTTCTCTATTCAGCACAAGAAATTCACAGACGGATAGGATTGAGTCCATCAATGGGCTAATAAAATGATTAAGGTATTACAGCATCTAATATTTGAGCAGAAGCTTAGACAACAGGGATTTTTAGTCTCAAGATCAGGCTTGGGGGCCTTTTTTAATATGTATAAGATCTGATGTGAGGCAGTAAAGGAGAGGCAGATTCTTCCCAGCGGTGCCCAGTGACAGGACAAGAGGCAGCAGGCACAAACTGAATACACAGGGAACTCCACTTAAACCTTAAAAAAAAGTTCTTCAATGTCAGAGTGCTCAAACATTGGAATTAATTGCCCGGACAGGTGGTGGAGTCTCCATCCTTAGGATTCAAAATCCTGAGTTCAGGGCAAGAGCCTGAATATATTGCTCTAATTGACACTGCTTTGAGCAGGGAGGTGGACTGGATGGATCTCCAGGGGTCCGTTCCCACCACAACTATACTATGATTCTCATATTCAGGATAGGTGTTTCCAGGTTTGCAAGCTCAGGGCAGACATTAAGATTTCTTATATTTAAAAAACCCTAACTACTTAAAGTAGATGTTTAAAAAGCCAATTTGAGTTTAACTTTAAAAGCATTTTTAAAAATGCAAAATGCAAAAATTCTGCAAAATAAGAACAAAAAAGTTTAAAAAGTCCCTGGGTACTGAATTAGGAAAATTTGTATCTGGAAGGGGAATGAAGGACTACAGCTCCTTCTACAGCATGAAGAAAGAAGGTTAGTCACTGAACGTTCCCCAAGAGAATATTAACACAAAGGAGTTTGAAAAGGAGAAGATAGATTTACAAAAATGATTTCCTAAGTAGCCATTGTTGAATCAATCACTGAAGTCCATGCTTTGCGTAACTTAGTTTTACAAGTTCTGACGGATGGCTGCAGGGGATTACAGTGTTAACCACCCCGTAAGTGACATGATTTTCAGTGCAAGATTCCAAAATGTTCTCTGCTGGTCTGAATTTGCATTGGTTGAAAACAGAAGTAAAAATTTACCAACTTCCATGAGTGAGGGATTAGAATAACATGATCAAAAAAAAAAAAATGAAGTATTCAATAACTAATTAGGTATTAGGAAAAAGAAATTCACAAAGAACATTGTCAAACATTGAAAAAGGGTGCCTGGAGTTTGGGGGATCCTTGGAGACATTCAAAACTCATCTGGACAATGTCTTGAGCAAGCTGATCCAACACCAAATTACATTAGACTTGGAAGTTTGCCCTGCTTTGGGCAGGGCATTGGACCAAATGACCCCCAGAGGTCCCCAACCACCTAAACTATTCTGTGACTGTGATTTGTAAATCCTAAACTTAATTTCCTATTTATATAAAAGCTCAGTATCTGACAGGATTTAGCCTATTCATAACAATTCAACATCAATTCTCCTTCCAGGATTTCTGTTCTCCTGTACAATGTACCAGTTGTCAAGGCAAACTAGAAAACCAGATAAATATTTCTGCAAATAACATAAAAGTGCTTGGCCCATAAGACTTCCATAGAGAACCTTCTTTACTTTTATTGTGAAGATTTTTATATAGCAATCTTTCCTATGCAGACAGGGAGACACAGACTTAAAATTTATTAAACTGCTTTCTACGTACTACTCTTGCTAAGCAAAAACTAACACTTTTACAAGTTTTATTTTTTAATTTTGTCTTTGATTATATAATTTCAGGTTTTTGATAACAAAAGGGGGAAAAAATCTAGAAAGTAAAAACATGTCTTGAAATCACAAATATTGATGAGTGATTTTACGACTAATTTTCATTTTACTTCAAGGTGAATACTCCTTTGATAAAACACAATCTGGTATTTTCTGTAAAAGTACAATCCTTTCTTAACACTGGTGCAAAGCAGTAACTTTCCTTTTATTTCACATTATGTATGTTTACATCTTAAGTATGCTTCTGTAAACATAAATAACAGAAGTGTCTAAACATCTATTTGACATATATTGTAGTAAGTATATTATAAACAGACCCAGTCCCATGTAAGGATCTGTCATTTCATTAAAATAACTTCCTTTAAGAGCCTCAGTTGAACAAAGACTGAGAAGCATGAGCTGTACAAAAATTAACACAGTCATGAAACTATATATTACAAGGGAGATTTTATAGACCATGTAAGTGCTGTACAAAATTGTTTCTATATTATCCTCCACCATGTTGCAAATGACCAAAAAAAGAATCTGGAATCAAAACGATGTTTTATCTGATAATTTGCCCTAGGATTTGAAATTGCAAAGATACATGAGATATTTGGGGTATATTTTTTAAAACAGATACCTGATGTATCAAACCGCTTACATTTCTGGCATTGTGCAGTAACGGCTAAAAAAAAAAAAAAAAAGGCTTCCTTCTCAAAAATTTATGAAATTTATGATAATATGCAAGATTCTAGAATAGGGATATAAACCAGACTGTAACTAAGTTCAAGACTGTGATTGGGCCAAAGAAGCATTAAGCAGCTCTGTCCTTTAACCCTTTCCTCCCTCCCTGTCTAGCCAGAGCAAATAAAGAAAAAAACCTTGTATTTTCAGGCTTCTATAACTTTGCTGAAAATAAGATAGAATAAAATGAACCTGAAAATGTAAGACAGATTAATATCTATTTTCAAGAAGTCAGAAGTCCTGATAATATCACAGTATTAACATCTCCTTGCAATTGACATTGTAACCCCTTTCTATTAAAATCTCATTTTCAAAACCACTTTCTCATCCTGATCTTCTGCTTCAGATATATGTGCCTGTGGTCATTTTACAGCACATCTGAATAATGTCTACATAAGCTATATACTAAAAAAAGAAAGTAATCTGATCTTAGTACATATCTGAACATGCACCACTACACATGAAACTCCTAGTGCAATTACAGTAAGAATGAAAAACACAGATTTAGCTGAACGGTATTTTTGTATTCATAGTAACCTTGTTTACCAGGATCAGTTTAGTCAACTGAAGTTTCTCATTTCTGTTTGCTTGCTGAACAACTGTCAAAGAGAAGAAGGATTTCTATTTCATACGAATACCCCTTTCTGTTCCAGAGCAAAAACAAACGTACCATAATGACACAATAACTTCATTCTTCCAAATATCATCGGTTTCTGTGAGGTTAGACACTAATTACTATGAGGAAACATTTAGCTTTTCTCCTTTGAATTTTAAGAAAAGTTCCACGAATATAAAAAGTGCCTCAAAGGAACACATTTTTCCTCCCAAATATTACCCTAGTATAAATGTTACTATCTCGTAGAAGGTGTTTACTCTTCCTTAGGTGACTTATAACACATACTGCATTTTGTATGGTCTCTGACTAGAATTCATCTTGGTGTTTTTTATTTTGAGTCTAAGTTGGAAAACTAAAAGCAGTCTTTGCACTCCAAGATCAAGACAATGCAATTTCCAATTCCTAGCTGATATAACAAAAATGAGCTAGGAGCTGACACTATTTTTGCCTCTGCCCAGTCCTCATTCACTGACTCAGAATTTATAAGTTTCACTTTCAACAAGATTTGTCATTTCACAGCATGCATTATATGATATAAGGAGTCTTCTGAAAAGTACAAGGCCTGTAATTTTTCTACACAGAAAGCGAGGAAAAAAAAAAAAATCACAGATGCTAACCAAATTCTAGAAGGGTAAATTACTTCTGCTAACCTAAATTTATCTTATAGTCTAATTTTGACACAGGATCTCTTTTCATTCTCCAGTCTTACTTTTTGTATCAGTATATTTCACCCAGAGTTCTCTCTTTGTGGCATGAAAGAGATTAACACGTCAAATGACCTAACAAGTACTAAAATCCACTTAGTCTTCTTCAACTCATGGGTCTTGTAAGTGCGGGGCATTATACACAGATCCAAAAGCTCCCACTTCATGACTTATCTGTGTGTCTTTCTATCATGCATTCTCATCCTTTCTGACCATAAGATACTCCATCTCATATCAAATCCTTTTTATTTTTTTTTTTTTCATAGCAACTCTAATTTAATAGTTGTGGAAGTTGATGAGAGTATTCTCAGAAATATGTAAAGATTCTTGACCCAGAAGGCAGTATCTGTACATTTCAAAATCTCCTGTAGAAAACAGACTCACTGATCTAAAAAAATTGTCTATTTTTTCAAGATTTATTGACTGCTCTAACAGAACACAGCACTTCCCTTCACCTCAGCCCTTGCTGTGAGTCTCTTCAGTCACTTAAAACTGAACTATGCTGTAGTAATTCCATTAGGAATTCCTCTGCATACCATTAGGAAAAGTATCAAAAGTTAGGAAAGCAACTGTTACTGGTCTATGTCTCTGTATCTGCATTGCTTCATAAAAAAGCCTTTTTCTGTATAACAAGAGTTTGTTTTATATTGAAGACCTTCATAAAAGACTGAAGTAACCATAACTTTCTAAGACTTAAAGTACAAGTAGGACTTTTGAGCCACCTTCCAAAAAAATTTAAACTTTTTAGAATACGCTTACAAGACTCAGAACAGCAAAATCTAAGTTGCTGCATCAACCACTACAACACAGAAAAATGGTACCTAAAACATGCTTTGCACATAAGTTGACCATCCATTTTCAAAATCACACAGACTGTGTCAAAAGAAAACACAAAAGACCTGTACTCAGCATTTTTTAAAATGCCTCTACTGAGTGAAAGTACAGTCTATGAGTACATATGTAATGAATGAAAAGCCACAAAGAAAAGAAAAATAAAAAAGGGTAAAGAGACTGAACCCAAGGGTTTGAAGCTGTTGTTCACAGCATTTTCCCCCATATGCAAGAGAAATATATCTATAGGGATAAAGTAAGTAGATAGATATCATACATAATAGTATAAGCTGAACTCATGTTTCAATTTGAAAAATATGGGAGTAAAATCGTGGGCACTGTAAAATATATCTGAAATTTTAGAAATTTTTCCCAACGAAGGAAATCTGTCTGTGACCTCAGAATGACTTCAAACAGTTAACACTAAATTTCTACCAAATGATTGCTGTCATACTCAAAGGGCCTGATGACTCAAAAGAAAAAAATAATTAGAAAACGAACACAAAACCGTGACCTTACTCCTCATATAAGCTAGCTTTTAGAGAGCTCAGAAGTGGAAAGCCTTGCTTGTTCACCTTCTGTTCATATTTTCAAGTAGTATTGGACATCTACTTCAGACTGAAGCAGTTACATGCACCAGCAATACAATGTCAAACAGCTAGCTCTAGTGTTGTTTCCTCATCCATCAGAAGCAACCATAGATCAAATGCAGCTTTCTGAGGTAAACATGCAAATAACTAAAAATTACTTCAATTCCAAGCTGTTGCTGATTCATGTTCTGTCAAACAAAAAGTGCTTTACTTGATTCACGTTCACTCTGGAAAGTAGGATGCAATTCAGCTACTTAATTAAAATGAAGAAAGAGTCCCAGTCATGTCTCTCAGAAATACATCAGATTTGCTCCATTGATGGTACACAGCTTGGAGTGGACAGATAATCAAATCAGATAATACAATTAACATAATGAACAAATTGAAGTGATGACACAAGTCTTGCAAATTTCCAGCTGTCAGAATAATTTCAAATAGCAGATAAAAATGAGCATTGTATATACAGATAATTCATCTGTATTTACATGCCTGTTAAAGTCAGTATGAGCACACCATCAGAACCCTCCTGCCTACCCAACTAGGTTTAGGTAATTATAAGCCCAATAACGTTCCTTACCTTCAAAATTACTACATGGATCTTAAACAGCCTTTTGTTAGACTATTTTTTCCACACATACTCATATTTTAAATTATTTCTAACAGTATAATTATCTCAAAAAGAGTTTGACATTCTGCAATGGAAAGAATAAATAAAGCATTTACCAGTAATTCCACCCACATTTACTAAAATTAGTTCAGAATCATCTCTGGAAGAAAAGAATATCTCTTTCCTTTGAATGCATGTCAAATATGCTCAACTGCATAGATCCTCCACAGCATACCAGCGTTAACCATCAGAATATCTGGCTTAAGTATTTACTATGTTAGCATCAATATCCTTCTATGGAAGCAAAAGTAACATGGAAAAATAAAAAGTACAGTAAAAGGCAACCATTAATACAATACCATTCACACACCACTTTTCCCCCCTTCCCCTTTGTTTTGTTCATTACTGAAAAGAAACAGAATTAACTGTCACTAAAAGGTGTGGGGCAGTAAATTTTTAGTCTAAACTCATTGTGGAATATTAACACAATGTATTATTTTCGTTAATAATACCTTAATTAGGTATCTGATAGCATATCCATGCAAATGGATACCTACAGGTAGAATTTACCTTAAAACAGCACACAGTGCTTACAATATCAATGTTATTTCAGTGCATCCAGAATTCCAAAGTTCTGTACGAGTATCACAGGGCCAACGCAGTCTTTCCAGGTGTCACACAAACCATCTCAACTGCTATTCAGTGTGTAGCATCCTGAAGATAATGAGCTTAAGGCAAACCCTCATTCATAAGGATGATGGCAAAGAAAAGGAAAACAAGATGTATGCGCTTGCAAGGGAAGAAACAGCGTTTGGGGGAAAGTAAAATCAGTCTTCCATATGTTGGAGTCAAAAAGGGGGAAGCAACAGAATAAAAAAAATACCTAGTACTTTCGTCCTTCACCAAAAAGCATATAGAGTGAGTCATGAACACCTCAAAAGACATAACGAGTACTAAAATCTACTTAGAATCTTCTTCAACTTGTGGGTCTTATAGGTGTCAGGCATTATACACAATAGATCCAAAAGCTGCCACTTTCCAATTGTTCATTTAAAAAAAATTAAAAAAAATAAAAATAATCTTCTCCATTTAATCAGGAAGTAAGATGAGGCACTAGGGAAGTAAGTACTCAAAGCCTTCAGAATTGGCAATAAATAAGTAAGATACAAAGATCTGGATATTAATTTTATTGATCTATCTACTCTCTAACACATCACTTTCCAGTAAGTGGCACAGTTTAAGTGATGAAAGCACAAGTCTATTTATCTGCTCTTAAGAGTTGATTTTTCCATACCAGTATGCACCTAATCATTTACTACAAACTCATGGTGCAAGTATTTACTTTGTGTGTAATACAACAGGCATGTAAGGTTCAAAAGAAGTTACAAGTAACCCTTAAAATGCACTTACAGTTGGCTTTACATGCTGATAAGAGGACATAGATATACACTTGGGTTAAAACCTGTAATAAAGCAGCAGGTTAATTTTAAGTAGCTGCCATTCTTTTCTCTATTGATTTAGCCGTTAGCACTTGATGCAGTTGTAAAAAGCAAAAATAAGACTAAATCTTGCCCTGAAGACTATACCCTAAATAACTTCTAGCTCTCAAAACAGCAGAAAAACAGGTATCCTAATCCTGAGCTTTTAAATGAAATTACATAAAGGAGATTAACTGTTTAGAACAGAAGAATTTTGGTGCAAGCAGCAATGAGGCTGTGACTCATGTTTTGCTATTTAATATGGACATAAATCCTCCTCCTCCTCAAAAAGCTCAGTTACAATTTCAGCAGTGAAAATGACATCTTTTCTGTTTCGCCCTTTAAAGCCAGCATTTTTATCTCCAGGCCTGCACAACAATGTAAGTAATATTACCATGTAAACATGTATATTAAAGCAGATGCCCTTCACGTTTCTCTTTTACATATGTTTTTTCTGTCATAGACAATACAATCAATTCATATTTACAACAAAAACATAGTTAGCCTTTTTAAAGCATTTCCTTGTTGTCCCTAGTCTAGCCTTCCCAATATACTCTTGGTAACAGAAGTTACCAAGCAATTTCACGGGGGGGGAGAAAAAGAAAAAGGAAAAAGTGGGGGAGGGAATAATATATATATTACTTTGGAAAGTCAGACCACAAGCTGGTCAGCTGCACTTCTCATGCAGCACAGGCAAATAGTAAATCATCCCATTTTGCAGACGTAACCCCTTGAAAACAAAATGTATTGGTGTTACTGAGTGCAACGGCACCTCTCCTACTGTGCAGCTCTGTTTATACCAATTGAGTTATCAATGCTTTGACTCAGCTTGAATCCAACTTTCCTGTTCTTCTCCAGCTGGTAAAGAGAAACGTGTTGGAGTTATACAGGCAGCTTTGAACAACTATTCAATCTCAGCATAAACTGATGGCTCCAGTGCTTAATGTTGTTCTTTGTTGTTCAACAATAGTCATCAGGGGGGAAAGCTAATTGATACCTACCCAAATTAATGCACTGGTTTTACTTCAAGAAATGTGGACTCAAAGCTTTTTACTAGGGGCATAATTGACAATTTGTACACAAAGCTATTCTCATACGTAAAAAAAACAGGGACGTAATCGACAATTTGTACGTAAAACTATTCTCATAAGCAAGAAACTAGGGACTCCAAGATGGTCTGCTTATACCCTTCCTCATGCTCCTGGACTGCCACAGAAAACCCTGTGACAACTTCTGCAATTTTATTCAAACTTACAGTGCATTGCCATTTAAAAAAGTAAAAACAAATTATATCATTCTGATTTAAGATACACTGGGGAAATAAAAAAAAAATTCCTACTTTTTTTTTTCCACCATCAAGTGGAAGAGTTAACTTTAAAAACCTATGAGAAAAATGCCTTAGGATAAAACATCTGTATTGATCTATTTGCAAAGCCAGAAGAATTCTCTTAAACTGAATGACTACTGAAAAATGGATAAGGACAAGAAGAATGGATAAGTGACCTTTTTCTCCCATTAGGAAGAATGTAAGACTATGCTGTTTGAGGCTTCAGCCTTTCTTCACCATTACACATTACTTTGACTTGGTGATGCTGGTCATCTTTATTTATATACTTTTACAGAAAATGTAAGTTTTAAAAAAAAAAAAGTATGTCTGAAGACCTACAAATACCTTCCTGGCTACTCTAAGTAGATAAAGTCAATAAAACAAGACCCTTAGTTACTATACTCAGCTTGGATTCATACACACTCAAAATAACGCAACTCCATTCATGTCAGTTCATCTACCCCTGCTTACACACAGCGTGAATTCAAATTTCTTATGCTATAGTAAAAAACAGTGGAAGAATAGGAAAGTAGGAATTACAGAGAAACACTGGTACTAAAAAAATCACACTGTAGCATGTTTCTGTAAACAAAAAGTGTGTGATTTTGGAATTACACAATGACTAAGAAGTACGGTCTATCCGTAGGGTCTGTTAGGAAAGGGGTAGGTATCTAAAATCCATTAGTATGTAAGGGGTAGATGGGCAAGACGGTACCTACTGTCGGAAACAAATTCAAGAAAACACAGCAATTCCCCTCGGTCCTGCTGTGAATTGATATGACTGACAAGGAATGACTCAGCTAATCTGCACATGAGAGTTGTACACATTCTCAGAACCCACAGCCACACAACAACATGGCATAAGGAAAACTGCTCCTGAAACAACCGCTACCAAGATACGGAGGAATATATTCAGAGCCTGATATTTTTATTCCCTAACATTAACCCCTCGTAGGGTAATGCTCTGCAAAAAGAAACACACAGGAACACTTATTTGAATGCAAAAGAAGCTAAAAGGTAGACTTTAAATAAGAATACCTGCCTCGTCAAGAGTCCATTCAAATAATAACATGGATATGAAATACCCAGCACATTTTCCTGTTTGTATAAAAGTACCAGCCAGCGGCAATAAAGCATGCCTCAGACAGATGTATCTAAGAGATCTAGCAGAAGTTTCCAAGTGGTTCTTTGTCTCTTTTCTCATTCTGTTTTATTATGACTCACAAAGCAGAAAGACATTTTTCTTCCGTAGGCAGGGTGTTCATCTGATAGGCTATGGGAATTAACATTCAATGGCAAAGACTCCATCTTGTCAAAAACTGTCTCCATGAGACCAGCAAGGTTATTCACCAGACAGGAGCGACTTCAAGAATCGCAGTCAATGTGATAGCCATGTAAAACTAGTTTTAACAAAAAGGCATAAGAGTTAGAGAACCCTTATTTTCAGAGCCTGCAAAGGATACTGTTACTCTTCAGACTGGAAAGACCCATACACAGCCTGATCTAGGAAGGTAATCATACATCAGAGGGGGCAAGGTGGGAATCATGATGTAAGAATGCTCATGACATGTTAATTCTCAAAGCATGGGCTTCGAGAACAGCTCAGTTATGTAGCATTCCCATCACTATTACGTTCAAATGAAAAGATTCTTGCTACTTCCGCATCACTAGCCTATCTTTAAAAATCTTTCCCTGAGGACATAACTCTGTCTTTGGCTAGAAATGCCACTTGTGGCATCAGTTTCGGAATCTGAAGTGACCTAAGAAGGTCACTTTCAGGCACAAAGTCCTGTAATTGTGTATAATTTAAAGAGCTTATTCTTTAGCTGTAATATGGGTTTTGCCAGACTATGTCAATAGAAATCCTCACTATAGAAATCACTTCCAATTGCACAGAATCATAGAATGGCTTAGGTTGGAAGGGACCTTAAAGATCATCTAGTTCCAACCCCCTTGCCATGGTAAAGGACACCTCCCACTAGCCCTGGTTGCTCAAAGCCTCATCCAACCTGGCCTCGAACACTTCCAGGGATGGGGCCTCCACAGCTTCCCTGGGCAACCTGTTCCAGTACCTCACCACCCTCAGAGTGAAAAATTTCTTCCCGAGATCTAATCTAAATCTCCCCTCTTCCAGTTTGAAGCCATTACTCCTCATCCTATCACTACATGCCCTTAAAAAAAGTCCCTCTCCAGCCTTCCTGTAGGCCCCTTTCAGATACTGGAAGGCTGCTCTAAGGTCTTCCCGAAGCCTTCTCTTCTCCAGGCTGAACAACCCCAACTCTCTCAGCCTGTCCTCAAGCAGGGGCGGCTCTAACCCTCTGATCATCTCCGTGGCCCTCCTCTGGACCCGCTCCAACAGGTCCATGTCCTTCTTATGTTGGGGGGCCCCAGAGCTGGACACAGTACTCCAGGTGGGGTCTCACGAGAGTGGAGTAGAGGGGCAGAATCACCTCCCTCGACCTGCTGGCCACGCTTCTTTTGATGCAGCCCAGGATGCCGTTGGCCTTCTGGGCTGCAAGCGCTCATTGTCAGCTTATGTTGAGCTTTTCATCTACCAACAACCCCACGTCCCTCTCCTCAGGGCTGCTCTCAATCCATTCTCCGTCCAGCCTGTATTTGTGCATGGGATTGCCCTGACCCGTGTGCAGGACCTTGCACTTGGCCTTACTGAACTTCATGAGGTTGGCACAGGCCCACCTCTCGAGGCTGTCCAGGTCCCTCTGGATGGCATCCCTTCCCTCCAGCGTGTCAGCCACTCCACACAGCTTGGTGTAGTTGGCAAACTTCTCCTTCTCCCCCCCCCCCCCCCCCCCCCCAGTTTTTCCTCAAGACCTAAAGAGAACTTTCCTTATACAAAAAGCTGCCCCTTAAAGATTAAACAAGACGCCCCCACCGAAGTGGAAGAACTTCCCAATGAATAACAGAGACCTCCTTGAATTGCTTAGTCTCAAGAACTGTCTACATACCCATCCTGCTTTCCTGGTGTAAAAATTTATTTTTAAGTGATGAAATAACCATAGTTTCTTTTCTGTGATGTAAAGCTTTGGGCTCTGAGGCCTGACAAAGATCCAGTGCAACTTTACCAGAGTGCTGGCATTTGGACTAATATTACGAAAGTTAACTCTAAAAATAGCTAAATAAAACAGTTCTACAAGTATATCCCAGAGAACAGGACTAATTTTAAACCTCAATGAAGCTATTTCTTGTCTCATTTCAAATTATTCCTGTCATAGCACATCAGCTGGGGCACACACACAGGCCCAAGCCTGCAGTCCTAGTTCCTCAACTCCTTAAATTATAATCAGAATTTCACCTCAGTAAAACAACTTCCCTTCACACAGAGTTTACAAAGTACAGCAATGGGAACCAATACATAATGGATTGTTATCTGCCTCGCTTTGTGGAGATTCAGACGAGTATCTAAAAGCACTCTAAATGTAAAAAATATGTGGTGTATCAGCACTAAGAATCATTATTCTGAAGAGTCTCAGAGTACTGAGATTTTTGGGACAGGTAACGGTGCATGCTACTATCCTGATACTCACAAAATTGAAATGTTTACTACTGCTTTTAGGGGAAGAGTAGCTGGACCAGTACTAACTGCTGCTTCTCCCTGTCAGCAACAAATGGAGTCAGAGTGCAGGGCCATGGAAGCATCAGACCGTGACATGTGAAGGGCTTCCTATGCCTACAACAAAGCAGTCCTCAAAACGCCAGAAGGAGTTTGCCAGAAGATCCGCTAGATACATGTTTTGGTCACTAGCATACAACAGTCATTCTATTACGGGGCACCACCGAGGGGAAAGTGTTCTCAGACTTGCTGTTAATGGACAGCTTGACATACTCTTTCAGCAGTTTGTACCTTTGATATATCATAACACAAAACACTACATTTTCCCGTCTACATCCTCATGCCCTTTCCATTGAATGCATCTCCAGGTCCTGACATAAACTACCGCAATACTATTATCTCTTGCCAAATCAGGCAAAGGCTACAAACACAAATTAGTAATACTGAGCAAGCATGCGGATAAAAGCTCCTTACAAGTACAAAATGTTGTTACAAACACTTGGAACTTTCTCAGGAAGGTGATATAAAGGAGAATTATTATACTTACACATTAATTATGTGCCATCTCAAAATGAACTGTGCAGCTGTTGAAGTTATTTATTAAATGCCAGAGCTCATCTAAACAAAAACAAAACAAACTCAGCCTCCTGCTGGGCAACACGTTATTCCTGTATGGGATTTGCCATGTAGAAAGAAAGAAACATTGTAAATATTTAGCTGTATATTCCTATGTAGATCTTTTCTAGGAGAACATAATAAGGTTTTCCCAGGGTGACAGAACAATTTTTAGAAGTTTTGAAAAGCCACAGTTCTTTCAGTTGTGTTTACTATTAAAGAAGGCATCCATACAGCTACCTAGTTTTGCCTTATTATGTCATGCACAAAGATGCTCTGAAACATAAATAGAATTGACATCTCCAGAGGAGAACTTGACAGTGCATGAGGAAGAGCTACCACTGATCTCACACATCACAGCGCTCATGTAGACTTCCAGAAGTCCATTTAATGTCAAAGGTCTCATTAAATACACTACAGCTGATACTTTATACTCTCTGATCATTTCAACCAGTACTTGACTTCACACATGCAAAGTCTTGATTCAAGATTAGAGTAACTCAAACTAAATTTGTGCTGCTGTTGATGGGAGAGTGATCTACCAGCTGTGACTTCTTCTCTGCTCATGCTCCCACTTATAGTAGTGCCAGCCATCGTGCAATTGCACATTTTGTTGGAAGTAAGTACTTGAAGAAATTGTTAGAATTAGTATCAGTTCCCTAATCTGACGGAGACTGCATGGCTGCAATAGCACGAGTGCTGACGCACAGAATTTATCAGCAACACGGTGACACGCAGTCAAGTAAGAAAAGGAGAGAAGAGCTACTCTTTCTGATGTAGCAAGAGCTTCATTCAGCTTAACTTCGCTGTGAAACTATACACCATGAAACCACAAGCTTTATGAAAACCACAAGCCCCCCAAAGGTAGTGCTAAGTCTCAAAGCCATTTCACCCACTCCCAAGCACTGTTCCCATGCTGCTACCCAATTCCTTTGTGCTGGCACAGGTCTTTTTTTTTTTTTTTTTTTTTTTTTTTTTAAGGTGCACTAAGCCCTGGATCACACAGTTGATGTTTTAAAATTAACCATTATTTTCATGGCTTGCCCCAGATAAATTCCCCAATATGCTGTGCAGGCACAAGGGCAAACGTAGCATGAACGGTAGAACGGGGAGAGGACTGGTACTGCCATCTTCCTGCACTGACTGTGGCCTGAGAAAGGAAACTGAAATGAAGATTTATCTCTCTCTTTTTTCTTTTTTTTTAAGGTTTCTCAGAGCACTGTCTTAAGTCTGCTCTGTATATTTCCAGCTGTTCCCTCAGTTGTAGTTTCAATATGATCAATAGAAGTATTGCACAAATCCAAATTTAATAAAAGTATGTGACAGCATCATTTCAGAAGACTATGGGTACATCTTTCACTTTAAGGTGAAAGAATCCATTTCATATACATCAATTTATTTGCATAACAGAGTCAAGGTCAAGCAACTAATGCATCCATCCAAGTAAGTGAATCAGGAATGAAACTTTTATAAAATTTGAGTTGTAATTTACAAAATAAAAGATGGGGGGGAAAGACTGAAGAAATACTTTTTATGTTAGTATTTACAGCTTGCCAGTATCGTTAGAAGAATTATTTTCCAATGTGCTTAGCATGACAGCTGGATCTTTCAGTATACTATGTATGCATCAGGACCATAAATTCAGAAGCTGTATAATCAGAACAGAGTAGCCAGTTTTCATGATTATGTAACACAAAAAATTTACATGTTTATATTAGAAAATCAGCTCCTAAAGTTACATTTAAATGAAGGCTTTCATTTAAATTCAAAGGTGAGTTGCCTTCACCTACAGAGAAAAGAAAATCTCCAAAATGAACATGATGAAGAATAAAAACTAGATGGAAGATTAAAAAAAATCTTTTAAATAGTAGTGGTTTTGACACCCACAACTGACAGCATGTGCAGTGTAAAAAGATGTTTAGAATTTGAGAATACTCTAGCTAATCAGAGATGGCTCCAACAAAGTACAAGTCTGTGTTTGGGTTTTTTTTAAGACACGCTAAGTTTACAGGCACTGAATTTTTTCTAATCTAGACAAAGAATCTATTGTGTCTTCAAAAACTGTGCTAAATGTTTGGAGGGAAATTGTGTTGTTTTCTAAACTGAGAGATAGGATCACTCCAAAACCAAAGTACAGTATGTTCCCAAAAGGGTGAATAATTCAGTCTTCCACCTTGATAACTCATTACTACCCTGTTATTTTGAGTATGACAGAAATGTCAAGGCCTGGAAGCTTTAACACTAAAGCAGGCACAAATAAACAAAAAGTAGCTGAATACAAAATAATACAGTACACACAACAATGTAAAACCCCTAGGGAAACCTATCAGAAAAGTCCTCAGAAAACAAGCCACTCTACAGTGTGCATGACAGTAAGCATCTATGTATCCAAACCAGCTGTAAAACAGGCAAAAAATACGTATTTTACTATCGGCCATATGCCATAAAATGGTGAGCTACAGCAAGACAAATAAAAATCAGTAATAACATCAACCAAACATCAGCAAACATGGAAACTAAGACTACAGGCAAAGTTCATGGCAGGAATAAAAATGACTGTCCTGGAGCTGCTTATTGCCACTGCCCTGGTAGAGGTCACAATGCCCTGAAGTGGAATGCAAACTATTCAGTCGCTTCAGTGCAAAGTCGGGCAGCTTGTCTTAATCTGTTGATAGTTGTATGATAAGCCATCAGTCTTGACACTGCCATGGTTGAGATGCACATAGCTGTTTTGCTCTCCTTGTTCTTCTGTTGGGCCAGTAACAAGCAAAACACAGTCAGAATACAACTCTTCAGGGATTCCAGTTAGACCCTCCAGAAACACGCAAGCACTCAGGCTGAAGCTCTACAACACAGATCCTAGAAACTCAGATGCCTCTCCCTCAATAGGTACCTAAATCCATTTGATTTCCATGGGAAGTTCATAAACATCCCTGACAACCTGGTCTAAGGAAGCCCAGTTCCTCAACCAGAATCAAGGTTAATTGACAGTACAACAAATGACAGTCTAATTTGCTACCGCATTCTCATTAAATTAGAATTTGGTCAGTCTAATTGCAGAATGTTACCTAATTAAAACTGAGTACTCTGGGCAACAATGATCTAAAACCGAAGTTCACCCATGCTTATGTCACATTAAAGTGACTTTGGCCACCAGGAGAGCTACTGAGTCCCTTCCTTTTGCTTGCACAACTGCTTCTATATCCACATGATGAGCCAAATCAAGGAGTTGATATAGATGAAAACTAATCCGACTAAAAATGATCAGCTTTAGCTAGATCATCTTGTCAATCTACCTCATTACATAGTTATCTGAAGAATAGTACTGGCAGAAAACGGGAGATTGAAAGCAAGGTCATCCCCTCAAAACAATAATTAAAAATATAGACAGAGACACTTGTTAGGATTATCAAAATTACAACTAGCACTTCAGAATGTAAAACCAAACTATAATAGGTAACAATAGAGAACCAATTAAAATGAAGCCACATCCCTATGAAAGCGAGGTCTCAAACAGGATTAATGGGTGAATGTACTCACCACGTGCTAAGAACATTTGTAGACATGTATTTGCATCACACTTAAGAGAAGACAATGAACAGAAATTTACAAAATCTATGACAATACATCATGGCTAGACACAGACAGACAAGACATTGTGGGAATACAAAACAATCATTAGATGGATATGAATACATACTAGATGAGCAAAACAACTAACTCTACAGTATCAAGAAGTAAAAGAGCATGCCAGAAACTCCACTGGCAAATGAGAAGTAATACAAGAGGTGAAAAAAGAATGGACTGATGAAACTGATGAGAGTTAGGAAATTAATACCTCCTTATTTACACAGTATAGAAGAATCAGTCACGGGAAAAAAAAAAGGCTCCAAAGGGAGAGAAAGAAAACAAAACTGAAAAAAAAACCAAAACCAAAAAAACCCACAAACCAAACAAAAACCACTATTCAGGCACCAAAAACCTCAGCCAGTACCAGGCTGTACTATTCTCTCCAACTAGGATGCCAACGTACTTGTTCTCAGACTACAACAGTAAAAGATTTCAGAAGCAGAAATCTAGAAAAAGCAAGTATCTACCAAACTTACAACAACTCTGCATATAAGCACACCCGAGTATCCAAGTTCAAGGGTGCGGAGAAGTCAGGGGCAGGTTTTGGAGGGAAAGGAGGATGCACAAAGCGAAGAAAGTGGTTGGGCTTTTTTGTTCAGAATGAAAGCTATTAAAATGTGAGGACTCTTTTTGGACTTTTACAGAAAATAATTACTAAACATTAGCTTTGCTGTATCGTACAAAGATCTCACTCAGTATTAGTCATCTCCATTGTACTGTACAAGCAACAGTAAAGATAACCTCCTTGGTAAATTAAAAAAACCCAATTTGCAGATTAGGGTTACATAAATAAGTGATAATTTAAAAGACAATGTTAATTTAAAAGACACCATTAAGTATTTTGATGCTATTTGTAGATATTTAAGGTAAGAGATTTGCTTTCTGTTATTGTTCTTGCATATTTTTTTAACCTATATGGAGATAGCATTGTCCTTTCCAAACGGAGCACTACACAGACATCATTAACAACTCATTTCAATCTCATGAAAGCAATTTTTATAGTGAGATTTTCAAAAAAGGCAGTGTCTTTTTGGATAACATCAAGGGGAGTCCCATATAAGGGATAACCTGAAGGACAGCAAATAATGCATCTGCATGAGAAAATGAGGCATGGCAAGACCAGACTGACATTATTGTCAAATAGAAGGCAGGGGTATTGTATTATAATAAATTTAAAAAAGCCAGACAAGCCAAAAATACATACCTTTGTATATTATATAAAAGATATTACTTGTGTTACAGGCAGCTTTTCAACTCCATTTGCTTATACTCCACTCTGTACAGGGAAGGCAATATACTATTTAATAGCAAAGGCTTCCACTGGATTATTGTATTAACATACCTGGACAATCACAGCAAGTGATTGCCTTACAAAAAGCTTATCAAGCAGAGATGAAGCTGCCTTTCAGCAACGAAGACAATGCAGAGGTAAAAATGAAAACTTCATCACAAGGAAAAGAGTATTATGTCCCCAGAAGAGCTGCTCAAGTAGAGAGAAAGCAGATGAAGATGTCAGGAGAAGTTCAAGGCCAGGTTGAAAAGCAATTAGTAAAATGAAAGATACGAAGTGGAACCTTTTACCCTTTAACAACGTAATGATCCAGTAAAGACATATTGCTGGAAACATGATCTTTAATTGGGAAAAGAGCAAAGAAATTTGCTGCCACACAGGGAAAGAAAAAAAAAAAAAAGTCAACTATTCTGATTGCTGGGAGGTAAAGACCAAAATTGATATGCATCCTTTGCAATGATATGCACCACATGCAAACTGTTTCCTCTGAATTTCCCTAGAGTCAACAAACTGCTTTGATTACAGGAACTATTAGCAAAGCAAGTCTTAAAATCCACTATTTAATAAAGTTCAGCATTAAAAAAAAAAACATAAACAAAAGTCAGTATCAAAAGTAGCATCAGCAGACAACAATGCTCACCTAAAAATAATGCTGCGCACCCCAGAAAGAGAGAATTAAGGCACTGAGAATATGTACTATAAGCATTGAGGACAGGCATAGACTAGAAGAGCACTTAAAATAGCAGAATAAGCAAACTGAGAGGGAGCTGCAGCTGGTTCTCCAATTACTAGGTATTGTTTAAAATGCATATTCAAATCAAAATTCCTCAGAACATTTGTACTCTCAAAGATGACTTACACAGTAGTTGAAAGGTCTGTCTTTTAAACTATCAAAATTTAAGTTATTCAAGTAGCTGCGAATACTTTAAAGAACTAGAAGAAGGAGGTAAAATGAAAAAACAGAACACAGGGAAGTATTAATACAGTATCTTCTACAGTATTTCCTAAGGACTATAAAACTAATCTTTCAAGTTTTCTCTTCTGAAAGCCCAGGCATATACAGTATGCTCGACCAGCTCTGCTATCAGCCTGTGGTAACTGCTCATGCCTTAGAGTGAATATGAAGTCACTGAACGATTGGTGTTATTAATGTTAACACTCGGGGAATCTTGAAAAATCAACTGCAGGGGAAAAGAGGATGAAGTACAACTCGGTGAGGGCCATATTAGAAACTCAGAAAATAAATGTTTATGCACATACATGGGCATTCTATGCTATGCATTTTTTTTAAAAAAATCACAGTACCTATTTCTATCTTGTCTATACATTTAACAGACCAGAAAGTAAAAAACTACTACTGAAAGACAGAAAACAAAAGGAGTGAAGAATAAAGCACTAAAAAAGCTGTATGTAAGCATGATGGTCAGCAATATTGCACAGTAATATTTTAGGAAATACCTGAGTAGATAAACAGCTCTTTCAATATCACTGAGTTCTTCATCAACTGTCAATCTTTCTATTTCTTCTGGTGTCTGTCAAGCGTGAAATAGAGATTATGAGTTTACAATGCCTTACTATTTCATCACTTTAATCTTCTTAAAACAACCCCTTCCCACATCTGCAGGGACAGTTCCATGAGTAATTTGAATTTAATCCTTGAAATCTCCAGCCAACATTTCAAATTCAATCAAATAAATCTTTCATCAGGAAAAGATGGAATGTAATAGAAGTACAGTTCCATGTCAGACACTATCACTATTAATCACTTAAAGTATAAACAAGTCACATATAAATTAATGTAACGACCTAAGTTAGTCTATTTTTTCCCAGCTTAATATTCTTACGCTGAAAATATTAAGCCCCTGCTATACAGAATTCGTGAGTGTTTATTCCAAAATGACTGAAAACAATTCTTAGTATCCCGGCGCAGTATAAAAAAAAAACAAACCGCCTATCCAGTTAGCTGGGCATAAATAAAACAGACAAGATTCCACATGGATTTTAAAGCATCGTTCTGTTTTGAAGTATATACCTTCAGGCTCCTGCGTACTGGCCTCTCTATAATAGTTAATTCCTGCAGGTCTTCTATGTATCCAAATAAATTGCTCTGACTAAAATCCATTTTGGAGAAGAAGATTATCGGATGCATGTAACAACTAACGCCTTTGGCAACCGATGCTCTCTCTCGCTCTCTCTCCCCCCGAGTCTCTCGCACCGAGGGAGGCAGGACCGACACGGCGCAACACCCCCTCCGAGCCCGCCGCCGCCGCCGCCCGCCTCGCCTGAGCGCCCACACTGCGGCAGCGCCCGCCCGCCGCCCCTCGCCCCCGCCGGGAAACTTTCTCCGCTTGGCCCGGGCGGGCAGGGAGCGGGGCCGGCGCCTGCGGCTTCCCGCTGGAGCCACCGGTACCTCGGCGAGGGGAGGGAAGGGGGGAGCTTTGAGCCGAGTTTCCCCTCGTCGCCGGCCGCCCCTCTCCGCAC
>VFFE01005989.1:25010-121999 GCA_008921705.1 Burhinus oedicnemus | reverse complement strand
GCCCCCGCGGCGGGGGGGGGGGGGGGGCGGAACCACTCCGCGCAGTGCCCGCGCTGCGGGGCTTGTCCAGGGCAGGGCGCGGAGCGGCCCCCCGCCGCGGTACCCGGGTGCCGCCTCTGCCCACCCGCCCTCCGCTCCGGGAGGAGGGACGGTCGCTGCGGTGCAGTGACGCTCCCCGCCCCCGTCCCGCTCCCGCGGCGCAGCCCCCTCAGCCGCTCCTCCCGGGCAGCGCGGGGGAGGGCGCCACGGCAGGCGGGCAGGGGCGGCCCCACGGCGGGAGCCGGCGCCGTGAGAGCCGCGGGGCTGCCCCAGCACCGCCGAACCGGTCGCCGGGGCAACGCGGCGCTACAGCGGCCTCCGAGGGGCAAAACGGCTCCCGAACGCTCGGGGGGTGCCGCCGCCCCTTCAGTCGCCGTTACCCGCCCGCGGGGCATCGTCGCCCGCCTCACGCAGTCCAGCCTGCCCCGCCGGGCCACCCCCGGCCCGCAGCGGTCGCCCGCGGGGCTCCTCTTCCACAGCCGTGGCCTCCATGGGCTTCCCCCTCCCACAGCTACGGCCTCCCTGAAGCGTCTCTTCAACCGCCGCGACCGTCGCCTCAGCTCGGGCTGCGTCCCTTTCCAGCTGTGCTAGGACACCTCAGCGGTGTCCTGCCCCGCTGTCGCGGCTACTCCATAGCAGAATTGCACAGAAGAACCCTGTAAACACGCTGATTTTAATTAAAAGTCCAAAGCGGGTTCCTCCCCCAATGAATCCTTTTATATTTTCGACACTTTCCCACAGCATTCTCCTGGAGAAACTGGTTGCTCATGGCTTGGACGGGCGTACACATCACTGGGTAGAAAACTGGCTGGATGGTTGGGCCCAAAGAGTGGTGGTGGATGGAGTTGAAACCAGTTGGCTGCCGGTCACAGGTGGTGTTCCCCAGAGCTCAGTACTGGGACCTGTTCTCTTTAATATCTTTATCCACGATCCAGACCAGGGGATCGAGGGCACCCTCAGCAAGTTTGCAGATGACACCAGGTTGGGCGGGAGTGTTGATCTGCTTGAGGGCAGGAAGGCTCTGCAGAGGGAACTGGACAGGTTGGATCGATGGGCTGAGGCCAATGGTATGAAGTTCAACAAGGCCAAGTGCCGCGTCCTGCACTTGGCTCACAACAACCCCATGCAATGCTACAGGCTTGAGGAAGCATGGCTGGAGAGCTGCCCGGTGGAAAAGGACCTGGGGGTGTTGGTCAACAGCCGGCTGAATGTGAGCCAGCAGCGTGCCCAGGTGGCCAAGAAGGCCAACACCATCCTGGCTTGTATTAGAAATAGTGTGGCCAACAGGACGAGGTAAGTGATTGTCCCGCTGTACTCAGCACTGGTGAGGCCCCACCTCGAATACTGTGTTCAGTTTTGGGCGCCTCACTACAAGAAAGACATTGAGGTGCTGGAGCGTGTCCAGAGAAGGGCAACAAAGCTGGGGAGGGCTCTCGAACACAAGTCATATGACAAGCGGCTGAGGGAACTGGGGTTGTTTAGCCTGGAGAAGAGAAGGCTCAGGGCAGACCTTATCGCTCTCTACAACTACCTGAAAGGAGGTTGTAGACAGGTGGGGGTCAGTCTCTTCTCCCAAGTTGCAAGTGATAGGACAAGAGGAAATGGCCTGAAGTTGCGCCAGGGGAGGTTTAGATTGGATATTTGGAAAAATTTCTTCACCAAAAGGGTTGTCAAGCATTGGAACAGGCTGCCCAGGGAAGCAGCTGAGTCACCATCTCTGTAAGTATTTAAAAGATGGGTAGACATGGTGCTGAGGGACATGGTTTAGTGGTAGACTTGGCAATATTAGGTTGATGGTTGGACTCAGTGATCTTAAAGGTCCCTTCCAACCTAGATGGTTCTATGATTCTATATTAATCTAAAAAAAAAAAAAACCAAAACCCAAAGAAAAACCTTTGATGTCCTTGGCAGTGAATTGTGAATCCACAACGAAGACCTCGCTTCCACTCTTCATAACTTCTTATTCTTCACCTTCACAGCCCTTTCCCCCAGTCAGGTTACATACCGCTCATACTTAGAGCAGGGCAGATTTCAGTATGGATATTCTTCCTGATACATGCAGTTAGGCCTTGGATGCTGCAGGATTTATCATTCTGGCTCACAAATACAGAGTACATTTGGGGTACAAGGGTGAGTATTTATTTCAAAATAAAGGTATGCCATTTTTACCCCTGACTGGTGGACAAATAAGCATGGACAATGCTATCTTCTTTTAAAAAATTTAGTAATGCAGCTTCTTTTGGGATGGGTTGGTGATGCAAAATATATGCTGGACAAGAATCAACACGTACAGTTGCGCTGAGCATTTACTGAGCTAAGTAATTCTCCAGGCCTCAAGACAGCAGCCTTTGCAATGATTATATGGAACACAACTAAACAATCACACACCAGGAGTTAAAAACCCCCTGTAAATATTGTACAAGGGCTCGCTTGAGTGGATGCAACATTTTGCTATTAACTGTGAAATGCCCGCATGACCCAGTAAGTTTTGTTGATAAAGTATGAAAATAATTCCAGAAATTGTAAGGATTAGATAATACTATGTAGTATATCGCCCAGAATTTGAATGACTTATTTTATGATTGGTAAGTACCTCTGCTTTTATTTAGCAAAAAATATATGTGGTCTTTTTGAGTGTTAACTTCTCTTTGTACCAGTTCGGCCAAATCCTGTGCTCAGGTAAAACAGTAAAAAATTAAAGCATGTCCATTCATTTCAAATGTACAACAGAATTACTTGCAAAAAAATCTAATCCAAAGTACATATAAATAAGTAAACTGTTACATAAGAGAAAAGCAAAACCATTTGGAGTTTTCAAGGCATGACGACAAATTAAGATGAGAAACACTATTTTGAACATCTCCTTTGCATTATCCTTTTAACCAGGGAACATCATCAGACAGCAAATACGATAGTTATAAATGAAACTACTCTCAGAGTAGTTAACTAACTAGCTCCACAAGGAAAAAAAGAAAAAGTTTTATAAAATGTTTTCTTCTCAAATTCAGAATCCTGATATGCAGGCTTCTGCCAATGATAAATATTAAGAAAACATAATGAAATCCCAATCTCAATTAGTTAGAAAAATCCTTTTGCAAGTTCTTTCACAGCCAATTTGCGGTTATTTCACCTTGTAAATAGTTCTCCTGAATCTTAAAGATCTTATGAGACCAAAGACATTTTCTTTTGTGTGCCTCAAATTAAGAACTCATTGCAGTTTTCAAATCAGGTATTTCATAACTCAGTTTTAAAGACTGAAGAATGTGCAGTTTAAATATACGATTAGGCTGATTTATCGTATAATGTTTTACATAAATTTTGTAAGCCACTAAAGAAGAGGGTTTTTTATAAACATGTAAACAGCTCCCTTAATACCCTTAAAAATCTGTCCTTGTAACTCAGTCCAGGAAATGCACAGGCATGACTCCCATGAATTTTAAAATCAGTAGATATGTCAAATAACCTGGAAATGTGAAAAACAGAATAAAAATAAGATTATTTTTTTCTGTAAATTGAATACTGAACCAGAATAAAGATCACAGAAGGAATTAGCTTGCCCAGATTCAATATAAACCTATCTCCTTTTGACCCACACATTTGCCAGATAGGGAAAAAAAAAAAAAACAAAAAAGCTTGCATATTTTGTTCCAAAACCACATATATAAAAATTAATCCCCTCTGATAGTAAATCTGCAGGCATATTCACCCCAAGTGGTCTGTCATTCTCATCTGTGATGGAAGTCACGCATGACTTCCCTTCCACTGCTGCTGCTTTCAGCTCCTCCCTTTTCCACTACTCCCTTCTCCCAAATAAAGCTCTACTTTCGGCTTCATTCTAACCTTGTCATAGCTATTGTAACAGAATGAAGAGCTATTTCGTACTGCTTTTGTGAAATCCAGAGTGAATTGGAACCTCCATTTTAACACAGGAGTTGTGTAAGCTCCTGAAGCCAAAACAGGGCTGATTTTAAATAATGCTTCATTGAGGGAGACAACTGCAGAGCACCTGGGAAAATGGCACTCATACCTAATGGAAGTAGAGAAATAGTGTTATTTATGCCTTCTAAAGCAATAAACTCTAAATGCAACACAGACAAAAATCAAAAAAAGGCAAAACAGATGGGAGGACTTTGTACCTGAAGAATCATTCAGGTACACTGACTCGACCTAAGGACTGGTGGGTGAAGGGATTTGTCACGTTGCACAGCTGCACAGTTCTCCTTTGCTACCCAGCAGTTAGCTGTCTGCCTTCTGGAAATTGCTCTGAAAAGGCTGTGATTCTTAATTTACCTGTTACACGTTCCCAAAGAATTAACCTGTAAATCAAATTATTCACAAAGACGTTGAAAATTTAGGAATTCTCAGCACATATTGCAATGCTTGAATCAGCTGGAATATGAAGGAACTGGTTAGGGGGATATAGAAGGACACGCCAAGAAATGCTGTCAGGCAAAATGTGTGCACTGCAGATTAAAAGCTAGAATTTATTATGCAATGGCCAAACCAAAAAGGGAGGAAAAATTCAGCAGAATATTTTTGGATTATGTAGGGGAAAAAAAACCCACAACATTTTGGGTCAACATGAAAGTAATGCTTTCTTTCTGGGGTGGTTTTTTTTGCTTTTTTTTTTTTTTTTTTTTTTTTACAATTCACTAAACCCTTAAAAAAATGCAGCTTTAATGTTCCATCTAATGCCTTAGCCTGACAAGACAGGATTTTTGATTCCCTTCGTACTCCAAGTATGAATGTCTTCATGGACAGTGGTTCTTCAGAAAAACTCCATGTTGAGGCAAACCTGTAAGAACATTAA
Source organism: Burhinus oedicnemus (assembly GCA_008921705.1). Classification (NCBI taxonomy): domain Eukaryota; kingdom Metazoa; phylum Chordata; class Aves; order Charadriiformes; family Burhinidae; genus Burhinus; species Burhinus oedicnemus. The sequence goes on along the minus strand of VFFE01005989.1, from coordinate 117,150 downwards.
GCTCAAAGAAACATGCACAAAAATCTGGGTCTACTTCAGAACAATGCTTGGAACATAGCATACACAAACCTCAGTAGGAAAAAATATTATTTAGCATATTTTCCAGTTTGTTGCTAAGAAACTGTTGCTTCATTTCCCTATTGTCATTTGCAGAAAATTTCTGATTGTTCTTTTGCCCCTTTGGTCATCTCGTAGTAACAGCTATATAATTAAAAGGGGTATAAAAGAAAAAACACTGGAATGTCCTCATGCTTTCATTGTCTGTAAACTGGTCTCCCATATTCTCTCCTGGAACTATATTACCCTCCAATAAGATCTAAAAAAACCCAAAAGATTATTTTATAAGAACACAGAAAAGATCCTTAAATTTGTTTTTGTTTTTATGTGATATAGAAAATGTGTAAGATTACAATCACTGCATTCTTCATGTCTTTCTGTAAGAACTAGTAATGTTCTCCTCCTACAGTGTCTAATCTGCTACCCTCTCTCCAAAAGCAGTTAATAGCACATGTACAAAGACAGAATAACAACAGAGCAAATAGAGAGTGCCATTTTTCCTCATACCTTCCAGCTATTTGTAGGATTTTTGAACTGAGAGTAGGATCTAATAGCATGCTACTTTACAAAGTTTAAGTGAATTATTTTCTATTGTAAAAAAAGAACACATTTTTTTGCCCAGTTTTACTGTTTTTTTTCAAATATCCATATAAAGCAGGATTTATTTACATTTTAGGAACAGGAAAAATAATGGCAAAAATGTCAGTGCCATCAGTATTTCAGTAGGGAGGTCTGTACCATATTCTACCAGCAATTTTCTCAACCCTTTTCAATGAGCAGGGAACAGAAAACACCTCTGGAACCAGTAACAGATTAAATAGTACCAGGCACGGTACAGGGACTGGAGCTCAATCTTTACACAGTGCTATTGCCAGTGCGGTCCCCGAGGCCAGCCTGCACGCTCCCACACGGTTCCCTGGTTCAGGGCAGGCGTTAGCACCCGCCCAGACGCTTCCCTGTAGGCAGTAAGGATGCACGCACCCTAACTCCAGTGGTCAAGAGAGCTTACCAGTACAGAGATGGTCAAGCCACACCAGTCTGCCTCAGAGCCAAAGACCGGCACTGTTATATCCGTAACACAGAGGTAGCTGACGAGTCCAGTTCCTTGCTATGACAACCATGAACACTATCTGTCATACGCATGTCAAACTTTATATTAAAACTAACAACTTTTTGCCTTTAAGTATTCTTTACTCATTGGTTGCCATAGAAACTTCAGATTTCCTACCTAAAATTACTGTTGGCCAGTTTACCGAGTTTCTTCTTGTGCCAGTGTTGTCCTGTACTTTGAATTATTCTTCTTTTCCTGGTATTTAAAGACTGCAGTCGTGTCTGCTCTAATCCTGGGTTAAACAAGCTAAACTCAGCATTTAGTCTTCACTTCTAAAACAGGCTCTTCATTCCCACGATCACCCTAACAGTCATCTCAGCATCTGCTGCAGTTTGACTTCACCTTTCTTGAATTAAAGTGACCAGAATATACCATTGCAAATAAAAGTTTCAGGGAAGTAATGCCTCCTGTGAAGAATGAGTGTCTGTACAGGACTTAGTTTACCCAATATACTTCATTGGCAGCTCACAGTTACCATGTGATCAATTAATGCATGAGGTCATTCTCATCCACAGTGATCTAAAACTAATTAACTCCTGTCTTAATAGTATAAATTCTCGGTATTTGCCTTAGCTGAATGGTGCTACACTTCGTATGAATAAATTCATCCAATTATTCTGGTCCTTGAGGTGCTTTCAATCTGCCTGATATCATAATTCCCCTCTGTATTAATAACTGTGTCATCACCAAATTTAATACTGTATCACAGTTATTAATGAAATAAGATTAGTCCACAAGACTTTAAGAAACTCCTTGAGTAAACTACATACACCTGATAGGTTAATCTATCGATGTACCCACTAATGTGCTCTCCCAAATGAAACATGCATTTCCCTTCCCTCTTTAGCCAACTCCTTTCACGTCAAAGTTCTCTCCTATTCCTTGTTATTAATCATTTCTCATATAGAACATATTTTGAGGATGTCCAGATTAGATGAACTTGATTTTTCTGCCCAGAAAACCAGTTACCCTATCAAGTGACACGTCCCAACTTCCCATTTCCCCTTGGTTAACCAACACAGCCTTTTATTGCATTCCCTGTTATCTTCATAACTTCCTTTATCATTTTTCCCTTCAAAATACATCCTGAAGCAGCTATTGCATCTGACTGCACCTGCAACCATTGCAAACGTTTCCCTCGTCTTAAATGAAGGTGTCTTTGCTATTCTTCACAGAAAAATCTTCACCTTGATATATCTGTACTTGAAAAAGTCTTTGCTATTGTAAGCAGCGTTAAATGTCCCAGTAGTCTTAAATCTCATGCCTGGAGATTACCTTGTTCTCATGGATTTGTGAACGCATTAGCTGAAGAAGCAGCACTGTCTTTGATAAAGCATACTATATACCAAAAATGCTTCACAGGGATCAGAGACAAGTAAGCAACTCATCTGCAAAGTTAGAAGAAAGAACAAAGACAGAAAAAGAAAAAAAAAAGCAGTGCAGGTGAACGGGTATGTTTTTAAATGAAGTCTAACAATAGAGAACTAATAAATTGGCAAAAAATAGGAAAAGTGTTCCAGAATGCTACAGAAGACAGAAAGAAGAATCCAACCTAAAACTCTCCTCCAGTTAACAATCCATCTCCCAGAGTTAATATTTTTATGGGGCTATGCCTTATGATCTTGTCAGTCCTACAACAATATTCCAGAATTTCTGAATATGAGAACAAAGGCTTTGAGCCCAAGAGAACCAAGATTTTACCTTGCCACTTCAGGACCAGAATGACAAGCCTCATCCATCATGCCAGAAAAGACAGCAGAGCAGATTCTACAGCCTGCAAAGCACTGCAGGCTTCAAGTACCCCACAGGCCAGCGGCTGCATGTTTTTCACGTGCAAAATGCACCGTAAGATGGGTATCAATATAAACCATGGTGTAGTTACTTGCTTTTATTAGCAGTAATGGCTATTAAAATCAGTAGTTAAGCAGATACTGATCTTCCTGCAAGAGACAAAAAAACAAGAGAGAACCCAAAGAAATTGCTTGCTAAGTGAAAGCCTACCTCAGTTGCTCACATGCAGGTTCAACTGTTCCTGGCACTGAATTCAGCTACCTGAATCCCAAAATTAAAGGTATTGGTCAAAAAGATCTCTGGCTTGACCTACCACAGGAGAAATCTTTTATATTTTACAAAACATCAAAACATTAGTTGAAAAAACATGTAATATCTAGTATCTAATACTACACAGTGGGGATCAAACCACGATCTCTGGGCTACTGCTTTGCAGGACCGTAAGTTTACAGCTCAGAAGGACAGAAGGATCTGTTGTTGGCTGAAGTTCTGTAATAAATGCATCAAATCCCTCAATTTCTCTTGAGCCCTCAGACATATTGGCTTATATAATTTGGAAATTATTGATAAAATAATCAAATATGCATGTACTGACATGACTTATACAAGCATAAAAATAGCATGACTCTAACTATTATTAAGAAATGTTATTATCTTCAATTCACAATTTCCTGTTATTTAAATAACTCTTGATCTAAAGAAGTCTTGGGGGGGGTGGGGGGAGGGGTGTAAAGCAGACTTCTGTTTGTTGTTGGCATTTTAACCAAGAGCTTGCTTTGCACTGACAATAATGGAATTGTACTTACCAAGAGTGTAAAAGCCACCTCTGGCAGGACACAAATGCACGCTTCTTGTTGACAAAGCCTTGACACAACATACCAAAGCTGTGTCACTTCCGGATTGCAAAGGCTCAGGAAGACTAATGTAAGTCTAAAACTTAGTTCCCTTGGTTATCCCTTTTCAAAGCAACTCAGAAAATTAATACCTCTTGTACAACTAGTTCATACTATGGCAGTAAGAAGCGTTGTGACCCCTATGTAGGTAAGACAGTTCTGAACCTCCACACTCACTACAAATAGGCATGTGCCTTCTGCCAAATTAAGATTTAAGGACTGTAATTCCGTCCCTTAGTCTCTAAAGAGTGTATGGAGCCCAATGCTGATCAAGAAGAAAAGTCAGCTGCATCCCCAAATGGACTCGTGAGGTAAAAAACAGAATACTCCTATGCCCTGTAAAAATATGTCCATAATCAGATTAAAAAGCGTAATTCAGCAGAATTTGGCAAGTCATTTCCCTGTTAAGTCTTTCTTTCAGGACAGAGCTGCAAACTCTGAAACAATGTAAGGACCAAGAACTCTCCTGTCCATGGGGGTTTTTTTAACTCTTTATTTGGGATCAGCATTAAATCAGCCACACCAGAATTTGAGAGTAATAAGTTTCTTTTCTTCTGCAAATTTGCTTTTGCTAATATTCAGTGAGATAAAGTGGAAAGATTGTAAACTAGCAGAATTGTCACTTATAAATTTGGATCTACACAACCTGGAACAAGAGATACTTTTAATGAAGGAATGCACAAAGACTGCCGAGACCCCTCATTAAACTTGGCTGTGAAGATGCAGTCACAGGTCCTATCAGCAAGCTAGCACTATCAGTCATCGCTATGTCCAGTTCAGTACTACATAAATACAGTTTGCTGGTTGAAGCATTAAAGCTACTGTATCAAATCCTGCTCCCTGAACTCACTTTGGGACGCTCGCCGATTTCAACTCATTTCTTACAGAACATGAGGACAAAACATCAAATGCTCTTTAGCCTTGCTCACATGAGGATAGGAATTGGAAGGAACTTCTCATGTTGTGCACTGGCAGGTCTGTGTTAATGTCGATTAACTGGAAGTGAAACTGTCCTCAAAAACGTTTAATACGCTTGTTTCTGCCCTTGGCCTTAGCACATTAAAAAAAACAACTGAACCCAAAAACAGCCCTCCATTTTCCCATCTTCTCACAGAACCAAGAAGCACCTGCAGAGACCACAGAGGAGAAATAATTGTTGCTGTAATTGCACCTTAATTTAGTGTCCTAGTCTCTATCACCTAGAAAACTCCTGGGGTTTTTTCCTCTTTCCCATGTCTCACAGCAAAAGAAGCTGTTCAGAGCATCTGCCAGTCTTTTAGCAGAAATAAGTATCTTCCATTATCATAGTATATAATTTATGACGTTCTCTTCCTACACCAAGATCAAGCTGCAAAGAGCAGTTGATCACACAGGAGGAAAAACCCTCATGCTGTGACCGCAGTGGTATGCTTGCTTCTATAGTTATTTGCAACTTTTCTCCAAATTGCATTACTTTACCTACAATGCTCTTCCAAATAGGGAATAATAAAGAACACATTAACACATAAGCAAGCATGAATAACAAGGTTTTTATTGAATGAGCAACACTGATGACATTCAACTTTAGCTGCTAATTTTAGAGTTGAAACTTAAGAGGCCCCTTATGTATTCTTTCTTAAATGAGATCTATTATGCACACAGTAACACACAAATGATCTACAGAGATGTTGATTATATTTTGAAAGAAAATTTTCAGCTGCAGGAAGGTAAACAAATTTTCCTATTCCTTCTTACTGGCTGAAGCAGTATGTCTAATCTACGCTTTAGTATGATTTATGCAAACAGCACCATAGCTACTAATGTACTTGTGAAAAGATAAAGGCAATGCCTGATTAGAAAAAAGGTATGTCCTGTTCCACAGCGGTGAAGTAGCTGTCACCATCACCACTGTCAGCCCAAGGGCAGTGCAAGCCACAGCTAGCCTGCTGTTTGCTTTCTCTAAAATGCAGGCTGCAGTAACAAGCTATGTTGACAGTAACGCTAGCAAGCATATGTTACTCTCCAGTAACCCAAAAACTGGAAAGAAGAGGGAGTATGCTCATTCCTCCACGTTAGTTGCTTACGTATTGGAAAGCTTGTCTCCCTAAGCTCATCATACTGTAGGGGGAGTCTAGAGCACTCTTGGGGGCCATGTTAAAGCACCTAAATTAAGGCCTTGCCGAGAACAACCCTCGCCCCTGACCAGCACACGTTTTACCTGGGAGAAACAGCAGACACCGGCGGCGACACAGCACCTCACAGCACCTCTCAGCACCTCTCAGCACCTCACAGCACCTCACAGCACCTCTCAGCACCTCTCAGCACCTCTCAGCACCTCTCAGCACCTCTCAGCACCTCACAGCACCTCACAGCACCAACACGCCCCCCGCCCCCCACATCCCCAGCCACCCGCCTCGGTGAGGGGCAAGCCGAGCCACCGGGCTGCCGGGGCGCCCCGTCCCCCCCGGAGGCACCACCCTCCCCTCACAGCCGAGGCCCAGAAACCCGGCCGTTACCGCAGGCGCTCCCCCTCGAGCCCTTCAGCTCCGCAGGGCCGGCGCCCGCGAACAAAGGACACCCCATAGCCCTCCCGCAGGGCCAGCCACGGAGGACAAGCAGCGAAGGCTGGACCGGGGCAACCCCTCCGCCGGGCAGGGCCACCGCCCGCCTCCCTCACGGCGGCGGCACCCCGCCCGCCTCCGCCGCGGGGGCGCATGCGCACACCGCCCCCTCCCACCGCCCGCTGGGAAGGCGCTCGCCGGCGCCGCGCAGTGACGTCACGCGGCAATGGCGGCGCCCGCAAGCACACGCGGCCGGCGGTGGCAGCGGCCTTAGCGGTGGCGGCTGCCGGTGGCGGGCGGAGCCCCGCGGTCTCTCACTGTCCTTTCCCTGGCTGTAGAGCGCGGTAAGCGCTGGGTGGGGGGAGCCCCCTCAACCCCGCGGCTGCAGAGGCCGCTGAGGGCCCCCTCGGGCCTTCTGTGCGTCCTGTGTGCGGTGGCGGCGGAGGCCGGGCCGGGCCTTTGGCGGGTGTTACCCGGGGCAGGCAGGGGTGGGAGCGCTTCGCAGACTGCGAGGTTTTATTCCGGTTTATTTTAGTTTTTATCCTCGGAGCTGTTCCAGAAGTGCGGCCGTAGGCCTGGCCTGGTGTAGTTATACTTAAGGCCGTTCATATTATTTCCCCCAAACGAAAAGAATTAAGCTTTGCGTCCCTGTGTGTTTGAATGTCATCAAGGTAGTTCTCAGTCTCTTGATCTGATGCCCTGCTTTTTTACCACTCCCCCACCCCAGTTCCTTTTTAGGTAAAAATGAAGACCAAAAGAGGAGGGAGATTTAAATCTTCCTTTAAATTGAGACAAAAAGGCATTGAAGTAATAGGAAAATGGAAATCTGTGCCAATCGACCCCAATCTATTTGCCGATGAGGAGTTTGGAGATATAGTATGCTTGGAGGAACTTACAGAGTACAAACTAGTAAGTTCTTCCAAAGTGGGGAAAGTAAAAGAGAAGAAGAGAAGGGCTGAGGGTGTTTCAGAAGAAGGCAATGAGGAGGAGGAAGGACCTGTTGTCCCTCCCAAAAAGAAGAAGAAAACCAAAGATTTGAGAAGCAAAACAGATAAAAGCGGTGATCCTAATGCAGCAGAAGTTGATGTGCCAGTGGATAAAGAGGCAAAGTGTAACAAAACGATGAAAGCGGCAAATTGTGAGGACCATGGACATGCGGCTGAGAGCACTTCAAGCACAAAAGATGCTCCAAAGAAAAAGAAGGTAGCTAAAAATAAAGCTTCTCAAGCTCAAGAAGCTTTTCCATCAGTAACTACTTCTAAAAAAGTTAAAAACTGGACAACAGAAGTTTTATCTGCATCAACAGATCACAAAGCTGATGTGTCTGCATGGAAAGACCTGTTTGTACCTGAGCCAGTGTTGCGGGCCTTGAGCCACCTGGGGTTTAGTGCTCCAACTCCTATTCAAGCCTTAGCCTTGCCCTCTGCCATCCGGGATAATATGGATATTCTTGGTGCTGCAGAAACAGGTACAAATCTGTTAAACTGGTTGTATATTCTGGGAACTTCCCATTTCCCCTCTTTGTGCAGCTTATTGTTACGAGTTTTTATATGTAGCAGAAGAAGCATTTATATGTAGAAGAGCTTGTAGCTTCTGTGTATCCAATATATTGGTAATGATTCATTGTGAACTGTCAAAACTTTGTAACTTAAAAACACAGGACGTTCTGTCTTTACAAAGTACAGTGTGCAAAGCTTTGAAGTTTCAGTGAGTTTTTATGCTTTTGACAGAAGTCTCTTTTTCTGTTGTTTCTCAAAGCGTTTTCTATTTTGGGAACTGTAAGGCAATACACTGCAAAGGGCAGAATTATTTAAACAGTCATGTTCCTACAGCCTAACTTCTGTGGGTGTCCCTGTGCCAAGGCAAAGCAGAGAACTAGGTTCCTCTGAAGATGATTCAGTACTAGCTTGGAGCAGTAAATAAATACTGGGCACACTGTTAGGTGTTGTGAACATGGCCTAGGCCTTTATCCTAGCAAAAAAGGCCCACCCAGTGCCTGTCTCCAGGCTTGGCCTCTGTGTTGTCACCAGCCCTTCTCAGTCCTTGTGCTTGAAGTATTAACGTTGATCATTTGACTGGGGAGGTGTTGTCTCCTGTCCAGCTTGTGATCAGCTCATGCCTTTGTCTTTGCGCATTGCTAGCCTTTGTGAAATTTGTTATAGCTTCTTTTTCACTTAAGCAATGGCCGTGAAGTCTCAGAGCATTCCTTTCCCTCTAACTTTTTTTACTGCTCGTACCTTTGAAGTTTTGTCTTCTTTAGCAGTGCAACAATTTTTACCCATAAAAACTAAAAATAGGAAGCGCAATTGGAAGCTGCATCGGTTAAAGGCTTCCTTTGCATTCTTTTCATCTGTTCCAGTTGCTTTATCTCACTGCTTGTCTTGTAAAGCCATTTACTGCTCTGGAACATGAAGGTATAGTAACTAATAAGATATGCAGTCATTTGCATTTTTATTTTAATTAGAAGCTAGGCTGGTGCTATTAGCTTTAATAAGATTAGAAAGCCCCACAGGGAATGTTTTTGAAAAAGGAACTGAAAATTCAAATGGCTTATTTGTGCTGCAAAGAAAGTGCCATTTTGGCAGTGCTGGAAAGCTAATCCCTCTCTAGCTGCAGAATGGAAAGCACGGTTGGTGGCAGGTTGTGTTGTTGCTGTCGACCCTGAGGTAGTAGGACTGTGTTTTGCTTGTTTATTTTCTTCTTTTATGAAAGAGAGCCAAGTTCTGTCCAGAAAGCCCAGTGGGTCATCAGGGTTCCTGTAGAAACTGGAGAGAAGATGTGGACAACTGTCTGTTACGAAGCGCTGCAGCTGGGAGAGTCTGAAACTCTCCAGTTCTTTTTTTCTACACCCTACAGCTTCCCTTAGCATTGGGCCTGAGGGTGGAAGGTACAGGTGAAACAACTATTCCATCGTTCCCTCTTTGGTAGCAACATAGGGGAGAATGGCAAAATTTTTATGTGGCAGTAGACCCCTGTGGAGATCAGATGCGGGGAATGTCAAGGTTTGTTGTTTTTGCAGTGGATCTGACCAGTTCTGTTCATTACCATGTAGAACTAGTGAAGTTTTTGGTTAAGGAACCAAATTTTGGCTTTGTAAAACATTACAATCTAAAACCATTTAAAAAAGCATGAATTAGCTTTAGCTGTAGTGTCTATACCAAGATATACTTTTCTCCTGGTTTTGCAGGCCTGGCTATGGTATGTGATCTGTGTATTCTGAAGAAAACGTGCCCTGTGAGGTGATTAATTACTTTGTGGGTGAATCTAGTGCCTGCATAATAGTCCTGATTATCACAGCCATAATCTAGCTGGGTGCAGTACTGACATTTGCACCAGCCAAATTGCATTACATTTAATTCAAGATCAGCAGTGTTCTTTGCCTTAAAAACTGATGTTCTGGTAATACAGAATCTTATTGTGTAAGTGCTCTGCAAATGTGGATTATAAACATTTTCTGCTTCAAGTGCAGAATTCAGAAAAGACTTCCCAGACATGCAGAAAGGTGGGGAAGTGGATATGAGGAGTCTTTGCAGCAGTATTGGTCAGGATAATGATACTGGGCTGAGCTGTTTATTAACTAATATTAAAGTTCTCCTCTAAATAGGCAAAATTCTGTGTTGCTGAGTTTGGCAAACCATTATGGACAGACAGTGTTCAAGGAATTGAGATGAGATTTCCAGAGGACTGCTTCCCAGCAGTGGTATATTACAGGAATGGTGTAATAGTGTCTTGTGCTCTGGATGCTGCTTTCATGATCAATGAACTGGTATCTATGAGAACCTTCACTGGGGTGGATGTGCTACTGGCCTTCTCCTAACATTTTTATTATTGACAGGTAGTTCAGAAGGGAATATGTGCCAGGGATGTGACTTGCAGTTTGGTACAGTGAACCCCTGAAATTAAAGTTAGGGGAGCATTTTTGTATTTGACAGTGCCCTTCACTCCAAAGTGGATTATCAGTTTTAAATCAGATTTGTGTATTTTGATTATAAAAATGTGGGATGGTGGAGTATGTCAAAATACAGTTTCTTAGAAAGTTGTAAACACAGTACTGTAAGTTGAAGATGGAAGTGAATCCTTCAAGTACATTCCAGTTTGTCCTTGGCCTCGTTTGCTCTTCCTTTATTTGGAGAACATTGATCAGAACTGTCAATTAGGGCATGGTATTCTCCTTACGGGCATACAGTTCTGTAAAAATATCTTGGCTGCAACTGCAGCTTTTAAAAACCACTTTCAGGACAAATGAATCTGTCTGACCTGCTAGAGACTGGAAAAATACCTGTTCCCCAGGGATTATGCTATTGGTGACCTCAAGCAGATGTATAATGGGAACGGGAGAAAAGATGCTATTGCTGCAAGTTTCTGGTCTTCTAAAGATCAATAGTTTGTGTCTGTTACAACTGTTGTGTTTTAAGAACAGTGTGTGATTGGCTGTTGCTTTTCTCATCTTTTCAAATAAATGACTTGTCAGTCTGCATTATTTTTCTTGTTTGTTTTTTAGGAAGCGGCAAAACGCTTGCATTTGCAATTCCAATGATTCACTCTGTGCTGCAGTGGCAAAAATCAGATAGCTCAACAACCAGAAATGACAGTGTTTCTAAAGAGTCCCATCAGCATCATGATGAAACACGATGGGAAAATGAGGATGAAGCAGAAAAGCTAACTCATCAGCAGGTTGAAGACAGCGGAGATGAAGATGATGCTTCTTGCACAACGGGCTGCGTGAAGGTGCTGGAAAATTTTGAATTTGATTCTGGTGACGAGACACGTGCTGTTGGCTCCCATAAAAAGAAACCTCTTTTAGGACTGGTCCTTACTCCCACGAGAGAATTAGCTGTACAAGTAAAACACCACATTGATGCAGTTGCAAGGTTTACAGGTATGTAGACCCCATGGGCCATGTCCCAGATTACACTAAGTTTGGATCTTGGCATTGGTGTTGAGCCAGAATGTGTGCCACAGTTTCTTCCGCATTGTAAAATTGGGGTGGCTTTCGAAGGGTTAGGGTTCGTAGCCACTAATATTTGGGAAGTGCATTAAGATTCTCTCAGTGAGATGCACGTGGAAGCAAAGAGTTAATGCGGGATATTTTGCTTTAAAATGTTTCTTCCTTCAAATAACTATTGACTCATGCTTTAGCAACACAGAATCAGTACTAGATACCCAGCCACAGCTAAAGTTCATCCTGGTTTTGGATAATGTAGGTTAAATATAAAAAAATAATTTCCTTTTATATATATATTATTTTTAATACATATATAAAAAAATCCTTTTTTGACAGATATATCAATCTATATAGATAATTGATAGATATTAGATATATCATGTATATCATTTTGATCTATCAAAAAAAGAAATTATGGCCATAAATTTTAAGGGTAGAAGACATTGCTAGATTGTCTGACTTACCTCCTACAGCAGTCATGCCACAGCGTATTGCTGGGTAACAGGCCTGGTGAAAGCAATTCAATCCTGTTCCTTTCTCTTCCAAACCAGAGGTCAGCACATCTGTTAAGTGAATGAGTGAGGATGTGAAACTGTTCAAGATGAGGAGAATTGGGAAAGAACTCTCCACTTGTCCAATAGTTATAATTATTTATTGAAGAGGATATGTCATGCAGTGACCTACTTCTAAGCACGTCTTCCTTTGGTGTCTATACGTCCTGCTGTGCTCATCAGTCTACAGCTGATTACAAGGCTAATTTTAACTCCTAGCCTGAAATAATCAATTCATGTCAGTACAGTTTGGATAGGAGCAGTGCTATTTGTGTGAAGGAAAAAAAAAAAAAAAGAAAAAAAAAATCTGCTGCCCGAGTGGTGTATAGTTGCTGCAGCAGGAAAGAAAATATCTTTTGATGTGGGCTTTCTTTATTGTCTCAAACTCACTTTGAAAAAAAAATCCCCACCTGGAAGCGTGGGGTTCCAGAAGCAGTAGGGAAGAGAGATCTGTGGTAGCTTGGATACTGCAAGAATCTTGCACTGTAGCATTGAATTTGTCATGGGCCAGTGTATTCTTTGAAGAAGCAGGGTGAAATAAGCCATGTGTGGAGTCTGTGCTTCCAAAGCTAAACTCCTTTTAGTACCTGAGCAAATTGCATAAAGCTAACTTAGGGTCTCTGTGCTACTGTGCAGTTAGGATTATTCCATAGCAAATGAGCAGTTATTAGCAAGACAAGCATTTCTCAGTCTTATTCTTGGAGGGGCCTGCTGTTTATGAACAGGAACATGCTTGTTCATGCAGATAAAATTGACGAAACATGAGATTCTGAAGTGCGGGTAAACAAAGGTAACAGCTATGGAGGACATGTGTAATTCTTCCTGCTATTGAAAGACAGGTGCACTAAAAGAAAGACTACTTTATTTTTGGCATCTAACTATAATGAGGATTTTTCTGTAAAATTGAGGGCATTGCTGCATGTTCAGTGTTACATAAAACTCCTGAAGTTTCCTGGTCAAAATGCTTGCTGAAAGTTGTGGTATAGACTTTTTAAAATACTTCTTTGAGTGGATGTATGTAAAGACATTCACTGATAAATTAGTGAGATAAAAACTATTATTTATGTGTTCTAGGCATTAAGACTGCAATTCTAGTTGGAGGCATGGCTGCACAGAAGCAAGAACGTGTACTGAATCGAAAGCCAGAAATTGTAATTGCAACCCCAGGCCGTTTGTGGGAGTTAGTTAAAGAGAGACACCCACATCTTTCAAATCTTCGGCAGCTCAGGTAAAGGTGCCTTTTAGACTAACTGCTTGATACTGAACTGGGCGTCACCGCATACTGATTATGCTTACTAACTGATTAAATAATTTAGACTATGTAAGATCACTTATTTCTTTGCCAAGAGTTTTTTATTGAAATGCATAGTGGTTGTATTGATGGAAGGAAATGTCAATTAAAGCCAGTAGCAAAAACCTAATTTTTTTCTTTAGAAACCTGATTTTTGAAAAAGAAATGTGGAAGGCTACTGTAGCTACCCCAGCATACCTAGTGTTCCTTTGGGTTTTACATGCAGAACTTTCCCTATGTATTTAGCAGGAAAAGTTCTTTTGAAGTGTGTCACATTTGTATTTCTCTGCACAAGTGTATTTTTACTGTGTGTTTTCTATTTGACAGGTGCCTTGTGATTGATGAAGCGGACCGAATGGTTGAGAAAGGTCACTTCTTAGAGCTGTCTCAGTTGCTGGAAATCTTAAATGATTCACAGTATAACCCTCAACGACAGACTTTTGTTTTTTCTGCCACTTTGACTTTAGTCCATCAGACTCCCACAAGAGTTTTACAGAAGAAGAATGCTAAAAAGATGGACAAGAAGACCAAACTAGAATTGTTAATGGAAAAAGTAGGAATAAAGGGCAAACCCAAAGTGATAGACCTAACAAGAAAAGAGGCTACTGTTGAGACTCTGACGGAAACCAGAATCCACTGTAATACAAACGAGAAGGACTATTATCTCTATTACTTTCTTCTCCAGTATCCAGGAAGAACCATGGTCTTTGCAAATAGCATAGACTGTGTGAAACGCCTCAGTTCTCTCCTCACAATCTTAAATTGTGATCCTCTTCCTTTGCATGCCAACATGCACCAAAAGCAAAGGCTGAAAAACCTGGAAAGATTTGCTGAGCGAGAGAGGTGAGTTAATTTTCTACTTCCTAGTAGAGAAAAAAAGAAATCATGTAAAATGTAGTGGGGAGAGGAAACAGCTCTGTTAGACTTAGGAGCGGGTTGGGAGAATTAGCTAGAGATGCGAGTCCCCCATTCATGAGCCCAAGTTATTAACGTTCAAAGATGAGGTTTCACAATATGGTTGAGGGGATGAAGTGGACCGAGCTGAGTGGAAGGCCACCAAGATGGTCAAGAAGCACTTGCTGTGCAAGGGGATAGGCTGAGGGCACTGGGTTTGTATCACCTGAAATAAAGACTTTGTGGGAACCTAATGGTGGCCCTCTGACATCTTAAAAGAAGGTTATCAAGAAGATGGAGCCAGGCTCTTCGCAGTGGTGCGTGGTAGGAGGATGAGGGATAATGGGTGGAAATTGAAACGAGAAGTTCAGGCGGGATGTAAGGAAGAGCTCTTTCTCTGTGAGGACAGGCAGGCATTGGAATGGGCTGCACGTTCTTGGAGGTTTTTGAGGCTCAATTGCATAAAGCAGTAAGCAACCTGGTCCAACCTTATAGCTCATTCTGCTTTGAGGAGAAGGTTGGACCAGAGACCTCCTGAGGTCACTTGGAGCCTGAATTATCCTGTGATCTGGCAGCTCATTGCTGCTGAAGAAGCCATCACTTGCCCTGTTTTCAGCCATATGCTTTTATAACCATCCTGCACACCTCTCTGCCCCTGTGCCCTGGCTCTGCAGCTCATATGATCCTTCTGTAAGTTGTTTCATCTCACTAAGCCATCAGAAAATTAACCACTTTTTCCTGGGTTAGGGTTTTGTGGGTTTATTTAGATGAATTAGCTTCCTGAGGGTCAAGGTATCCTAGAACAATGCAAGAGAAGGGGCAGTTGTGCCTTTCAGCAGCAGTGGGGCAGTCAGGTTTACCCAGGCAGACCTGTCCTGCCATTTTAAGAATTATTGTTCCTGCTGGCTTTGGGATCACCTTTGGGAGGAGGCTGGTGGTCTTGGTACTTCCATAATCCAGAAGCCTCACAATTTAGTCTGCTGTAGTCTGCTGTGACGCGCTGCGTGCTGTCTGACTGCGTGGGAATTTTTACCTTGGTAATAGACTCAGGCAGGGAGAACAGAGGTTGAATTGCCATGATAGATCTGCAGTATTTCTCGGCAAAATGTAGTATTGATAGCATTGGCCTAGGCCAGACGGGACATTTTCAGAGACTGCAGATTTTCAAGGCAAGAAGAAATCTATGAGACCATCTGTCACGGCCTCCTGCAGATTGCAAGCCGTACAATTTTCTCTGTTTGTGTCTGCTTTGAACCTTGTAGCAGTAGAGTATGCAGTCAGATACCATAAAATCTTAATAGATTCCTGTTACCTACAAGTAACTTGTTTCAGTTGCTGGGAGATTTTTTTTTAAATTAATTCTTCCATACCCTAGGGAGACTTTTGTCTCTGTAGTAGGCTGTTTATGTGAAAGAACGACTCTTTTGAGTAGTTCCTTCTTTCTAGGGGTAAGGAGAAATACTGTTTGTCAGAAGAGAAACCCTCCCCTTTGTATTTCTAGCTTTTAATTTACTGAGAGAACTTATTTGAGTGCAACTTGGTAGAAGATATTTCAGCCCCAAAAAGTTGTGAATTAAATCTATGTTAGTAATGTGATTTTTCTCAACTGGTGAAACTTATAATAACCTGTCTGTCATACCAAAAGATCAACTGTATTGTTAATGGTATGGTCATACCAAGCTAAAGATATTTTTAAACCCAGCCTGGGCAGAGCACTGAAAAATTTAATGAAGGGGAGCATATCCCACTGCCAGGTGGTTGGATTAGGTCATTGAATTTGCGCTAGCGTTCCTGTGAATTGGAAGAGAATAAAAACATAGGGAAACAGGATCCAGCAAGGTAGTGAAATTCTTTATTGGAAAGAATAGACCTGCTGAAGGTAACATTTGCATTTTTTTTCTTTTACTTTAAGAATTGGTGTTTCAAGGCTGCCTCTGATGTAATACTGGGTTTTGTTTTCTGTAAGGGCAAACAAATAGCATATATCCAGCAGATGATGTAGTACAAATTTGTTCCTTAAATTGCTGTGGTAGAATTCTAGGTCGCTGTATGTGATGTTCCTTGGCAGATGGTTTACTCTTCAATTTTATGTTCATTAAATGTTATCACTTTCTCAGCTGTGTCCTCCTGACAACAGATGTTGCAGCTCGTGGTCTTGATATTCCCAATGTGCAGCATGTCATCCACTACCAGGTTAAGTATTTTTAATGTTTTTGCTTTTACTGTCTTAGTTTTGAAATAAGCTTTTGCTGGTCCAAACTCTGAACACCATAAAGCTGTGATTCTCAGTACTGTGTATAGTATAGTCCCGAGTATAGAGATTTAAACATTATTAATTTAACTGTCCTGTAGTGCTTTGTACTTACGGATTGCGTTGCTGCAGTGACTGAATGTGGTAGGTAGCGCTTCATGAATGTGTGATTATATGTGAGAAATTATTCTCCCTGCCTTTTGCTTAACTTTGGTATCCAAAGTTATGACATGACTCAGCCCTATAACTCTTCTTTGAGGAGACATACAATTTTTTAGTGCTTTGCAAATGAAATGGCAGAGGGTCAGAAGTTAGGGGAGACTCACAAAATATTACGCAAGGAAGAATACTGCACCAGAGAGCAAAAAGTGTCTCCAGACATCATCTCTTACTTTACCTTCAGCTGTGTTACATGCAACGTACCACGTGTATATAAAAACCAATATTCTCTGGGAACCTCTTGGCCAAAGCATGACAGGCTGCTGCTAGCTGTCCATGGCTGGCTTCATGGTTTTTCTGAATATTTGCAGGTCCCTCGTACTTCTGAGTTGTACGTACACAGAAGTGGCAGAACAGCCCGAGCTGCCAATGAAGGCCTTAGCCTGTTGCTGATCGGCCCTGATGACTTGATCAATTTTAGGAAAATTTATAAAACGTTGGAGAAGAGTGAAGAGCTGCCATTTTTCCCAGTTGAAACCAAGTGCATGACCTCTATCAAGGTAAAGAAACAACAATCTCTTTGCAGCCTGAGTAGTTGCTTGCTTTTATATATTACTGCATCATGTTCTTTCCATGTTCCAGGTGAAATTTACTCTTCAGGATCTGGATTAGAAAATGAAGTTAATCACGCTTTGTCTTTTTTTTTTTTTTTTTTTTTTAAGCAATTTTTTTATTTCTCCTCAACAACTGTCCCACGAAAGGTGTTCAAACATAAACATAACTTAGATTTTTCTTGCACGTTGCTATGTAGAGCTTCTCATGACTAGATTCCCCAAAACAGTACAGGGAAGCGAGTGTGTTTTGTGGCTGGGGAGCTGGGATGGCTCTGTTAAGCACGTTGTTTAAAGCCTCTTGTGTTAGGAACAGACTAGGGAACAGTACCAGGTCCAGGGATCTTCAGTGGTCTTCATCTGCCTCTTCTCAGTTGAAGTAATGAGTTGTCTGCTTTTCTAGAAGTTCCTATGCTGTGAGGCCACAGCTGCCACTGAACCCCATCAAACCACATATGTTTCCTTTTTCTAGGTTATTGCCTTTTTTAAGGAAAACTCAGTCATTTGCTAACTCACAAGATAGACAATGGTTAGGATTTACAAAACAATATATTTTTAGAAAGCATCTGGTCACCACAGATTTTCTACTTTTCAAGTAAGAGGCCATTTCACGTCTCGGCATCCTCTTAACAGTTTGGGTGACATCAGCCATGTACAAATGGGCCATATTTAAATACTGCATTTGAAAGGAATCCAGATGGGGTTGGAGTGTCTGAATATTGCACAGTCATTGAGACCAGGAGGAAGATGCAAGCAGTCAGATAATGCAACAGATATCTCCCTTATGGTATTCTGGCTCGTGCTTATCGCAGTTAGCTTGGGCTGAGCTCAGGGTCCACCCCCGTGGCAACAGCGACATTCTGTGAATAATGTCAGCAAATTTCAAAGCCCAGGCTTGCTGCAAATGGCAACCTTTCTCTCCACACCTCTCCAGTGGATGGACTGCAAGGCAGGAAGTGGGGGAGAAGAGTCCCTCCCACTGTAAAAGAAGGTCAGGTTTGTGATCACCTGAGTAATCTGAATGTGCATAAGTCTATGGGACCTGATGAGATGCATCCCCGAGTCCTGAGGGAATTGGCTGATGTAGTTTCCAAGCCACTCTCTGTGATATTTGAAAAGTCGTGGCAGTCAGGTGAAGTCCCCGATGACTGGAAAAAGGGAAACATTGCACCCATTTTTAAAAAAGGTAGAAGGGAGGACTGTGGGAGCTAGTGACCTGTCAGCCTCACCTCTGTGCCTGGGAAGATCATGGAACAGATCCTGCTAGAAGCTAAGGTACATGGAGGACAGGGAGGTGATTTGAGACAGCCAGCATGGCTTCCTGCCTGACCAACGTAGTGGCCTTCTACAATGGGAGTGACTACATCAGTGGACAAGGGAAGAGATGCAGATGTCGTCTATCTGGACTTCTATAAGGCCTTTGTCATGGTCCCCCACAACATCCTTCTCTCTAAATTGGAAAGATACAAATTTGATGGGTGGACTGTTTGGTGGATGAGGAGTTGGTTGGATGGTCACATCCAGAGGGTAGTGGTCAACAGCTCGATGTCCAGATTGAGATCAGTGACTAGTGGTGACCCTCAGGGATCCATATTGGGACCAGTACTGTTTAATGTCTTCATCAGTGATATAGTGGGATCAAGTGCACCGTCTGCAAGTTTGTGGATGACACCAAGCTGAGTGGTGTGGTTGACATGCCTGAGGGATGGGATGCCATCCAGAGGGACCTCGACAGGCTCAAGAAGTGGGCCTGTGTGAACCTCACGAGGTTCAATAAGGCCAAGTGCAAGGTCCTGCACATAGTTCGGGGCAGCCCCCAGTATCAGTACAGGCTGTCCCCTGTACATCATACAGATGAAGGGCTTGAGAGCAGCCCTGACGAGAAGGATGTGCCAACAATGTGCTCTCGCGGCCCCGAAAGCCAACCGTATCCTGGGCTGCATCAAAAGGAGCATGGGCAGCAGTATGCCCCTCTACTCCGCTCTCGTGAGACCCCACCTGGAGTACTGCATCCAGCTTTGGGGCCCCCAACATAAGAAGGACATGGACCTGTTGGAGTGAGTCCAGAGGAGGGCCACGAAGATGATCCGAGGGCTGGAGCACCTCTGCTATGAGGACAGGCTGAGAGTTGGGGTTGTTCAGCCTGGATTAGAGAAGGCTCCAGGGAGACCTTATTAGCAGCCTTCCAGTACCTAAAGGGGACCTACAGGAAAAATGGGGACAAACTTTTTAGCAGGGCCTATTGCAATAGGACAAGGGGTAATGGCTTTAAACTCAAAGAGGGGAGATTTAGACTAGAGATAAGGAAGAAATATTTTACACTGAGGGTGGTGAAACAGTGGCACGTGTTGCCCAGAGAGGTGGTAGATGCCCCATCCCTGGAAGCACTCAAGGTTGGGTTGGACAGGGCTCAGAGCAACCTGATCTAGTTGAAGGGGAGGTTGGACTAGATGGCCTTTAAAGGTCCCTTCCTGCCCAAACTACTCTATGAGTCTATGAAATGGGGTATTTAGCATGAATCTTTCGGGAGGTGCAGCTTTTTGAAAGAGAAATAAAATCAAATAAATGCTTCCACAGACTCATTTCTCTCCTCTTGGTAGTAACAAAGAAAATTTGATTATTTTAGTGTTTGGGGTTTTTTTCCATCTTTCCCCCTACCCCCCTCCACCTGCCAAATGTTTCTGGTTACTGAAAGAAATCTGTTGTTTTTAGAGTGTTTCTTCAGAGGTCCCTTCTGTGTTTCTTGATGAGTAGTTCTTGGCTCTTATCATGCTCTGTCAATTAATGGGCAAATAAATATTGTTTCCACACTTGAATTTTCCTGCCATCTCACGATCTTCTCTACTATTCATAATAGTGCTCCTCTCCCCAGAACAGATCTCTTTGTAATTGTAATTACAGGACTCCAGCCTCCTAGACCCTTCACGTGGTCAGGTCTCATTTACACTTTGCCCTGGGCTTAAACACAAGGCCATTGTAGTTGGGACTAATAGTGCTGCCGGTTCTTTATGTCTGTCCCTTTGGCACGCTCCTTCCCTGGTTCTGCATGCCTTCCTTCAAGTTCAGGAAAAGTCTGAAGGTATTTCACACTTGAGAGTAATAGAATGGGTGAACGAGGGTAGAGGAGAGACCAAAAGAGGATTCAGGTTTTACAAAGATGGAAAAAGTGTTTGAAATTTCTTGTAATGATCTAAGCAGAAGTGACTGAGTTGTTTTATTAGTCAACTGCAAGTTTAATTTCCTCTCTCTCTCTCTCTCTGCATTTTAATTATCCTGGCAGTTCTGGCTGTGGTCAGGGTGTCTTGCACAAGGTTTATTTTGTGCAACCACAGGCACATTCCAAACAGCAGAACTTGCTGCTGGGTTGATTATTAGTTACTGTCAGTGCAGATTTTCTTTCCGTAATGAATTAGGTTTTCTGAGACAGCTTGGCCCAGCTGGAAGGCTGCAGGTCATGTTAGGTTTGCGGGCCATCTTTGTTCCACCTGTGTGCAGCTGGGAAGAAGGACAGGACATTTTGTCCTGTGCCTAAACAAGATCAGGTGCATTTCTGAAAACATGAGTAGCTCTTTCCATATGGCCTGCAGGAGCTTACTTCTTCAGAGTGGGATGAAGCTAGCAGCTGCCCCTTATTGCTGAGACTAGTAACTTTAAGACCCAGCTGTACTATGTAAATATGTAACTTGGAAATGATTGGTACCTGAACCATCATTTGTCCTTGATGTCTCTGAAGTGTTTGTAACGATTCGCTTAAAGAATCAGGAGTTAACATTCAGGCATGTTTAGCATTTGAGGTGTTTTAGAAGTGAGATTTTCTCATGGATCTGAAGAAGGAAAACACTTTAGCAAATGCTGACATGTCTTTATTGCATGGGGCATCTGCTGGGAGAGCAGGAGGGAACAAAAGTGTCTTTGCACCTCAGTTGCATTGTAATGCATGCTTTCAAACACTGATTCTGCTGAAGTGCCCCACATTTAAACCTGACCATAATGTCTAAAATGTACTTTTGTTGCAGGAGCGGGTGAATTTGGCACGACAGATTGAGAAGGCAGAATTTTTCAACAGTCGTGCAAAGCAACACAACTCCTGGCTCCAACAAGCTGCAGAAGCTCTTGAGATCGATCTTGATGATGACATGTTAATGGGCAAGTAGAAATGCTTGTTTATGGCTGTGCTCAGTTGGTCCCATAGCACTGGTGTCCAGAAGAAGCCCCACCATGGCAGAGGCATGGCAGAAGGGGAAGGAAAAGAGTGTCATTGCCTAGCACGTGGTGTTGCTGATGGTTTCTGGATGATTGTGCAGTAGATAGTGCTGGAGCTGAGGGAGTGAGGTGTGACAGTTCTGGCAAGTTGCAGAGAAGTTGACGTCATAGGACAAGAACTGTTTAGCTTCTGGCAAACATTTTAGGGTAATCTAACAGTCCAGTATGTCCTCCTTGAGTCTTGTACCCTCTGTGTCAAAGAAAGAGCTGTTTCTCCATCTCTCCCACCTCCCTGTAGCCAGGCAGCAGGACAGGAGCCTGACAGTTCTGTGTGGGAACATACAGGAAACACTAGCAAAGACCAAAAATCATGTGAGCCTTATGTAGGTTGAGTTGTGTGGGCTAAATGGCCGATACTTATATTCAAGTTGCTGAGGTTTTTGGTGGTATGTTAGAAGGAAATAATTTCTTACATTTTTAAAATTAAATGTTCTGCAGGCTGTGACTGAGAGAATGTGTAGGGCTGTGCAACTACAGGTGCCTATTGGTTCAGTGCCATGAAGCTTAGCACTGCTTAGATGCACTGTAAAATGTCACATTGTGTTCAGATTTTAGGAGCTGGAGGTATGATTTCCTACTGGTTCTTTGAAGGCATGCTGAATAGGGATGCTGCCTGGGTTACTTCAACTTAAGCTGTCTCTAACCTGTTAGCTGCTAAATATGCAGATGCCTTAATTTTGAAGCATGTTCAGATTAATTTTTTTCTTTCATTTATGCATGGCTGGAGTAGCTTGTTCTCAGCTTTGCAAGCAAGCACTAATCGTCTCTGTCCAAACTGTTCGGGAGTGCTCTCAGATAATTAGCACTCTGCTGTCTTGTTTTGACATAATCTGAGTATGCTGTGCTTTGAAATGAGTTTCAAAACAGCACATCCAGTCCCAGTAAGTTGTGGCTCTCGAGTGAAGCACTTTGTAATTGCCACCCAGAATCTTGCCAGATTCATGCTTTAAAATGTAGTCAGTCTCCGATTCTTCCGTAGCTTGTTGGAAACCAATTAAAATCTCAGTCATTCCTCACATAGATGAAATGCCTCTTACACAGCTACAAAGGATTTAATAACGTCCTTTCAATTTACATTACAGCAACCTTGATTTCGTTTATTCTCTCCAGTTCAGGCCTCTGGCCGTATTAACTATCTCCAGTCTTTTCTATGCCCTTCTTTCTCCTATGTTATTAAATCTGAGCACCTCGTTGTTTTTATGTATAAGGAAGAAAGGGCTCCTGTTTTACAGGTGCTGAAATGAGGTATGCATGAAGTAACGAAATACACAGAAGAAGCTTCTGCCTGAGCTAGAAGCCCTGGGTCAATACCTTATCTTCTGGGCCCCCTTTCCTTCTATTCCTGAGTCTGTTCTGGATTGAGGAGCAACTGAATGATTTAGCAGAATGATACCTGGGGTATAGTTACTCAGTAGTCAGGATTTTTCTTGATCTTGTTATCTTGTGGACAGCCTTGGGTGATCTGAAAGTGTCACAGATGAGTGGAAGACTGTATGGGAGTTGGGTGACCTTGTTAGAGAGAGAAAAAATGAGATTAGCATCTTCCCCTAGCACTAAAAAAGCCTGGTGAAAGAGGCCAATGCAAGTTCTTTTGTTGTAACATTCTGTGTGTTTGATTTCTGCCCCAAGGAAGAAAAGCTAATGAGCAAGAAGAAAGCCAGAAGCAAAAGATGCTGAAGGCGATGAAAAAACAACTAAAACATATGTTGTCCCAACCACTGTTCAAAGTCCTTATGAAAACCAAGTACCCGACACAGTCTGGAAAATTACTCCTGCCTCAGACATCAGTGGGTATTCCAGAGTCTGCTCTGGGTACCGTGTCCAAACAACAAGCCAAGAAGAAGAAATCAATAAAATTAAATTAGATAACTGAGCAAGATCACTCAGTGCAATGGAAGCAAGGACAATCCTTATCAAAGCTGTCAGTGCTTATGGAGGAGCTCAGCTAGAAGACACGTAGTATCAGAGGATGTTGCCTGTGTCTCGGTTGTGCAGGCACAAAGCAAAGTGTTGATTTAAAGGGCTCTGTTAACATGCATTTAGTTACTGTTGAATTGTCTTGGATCTTGTTTTCTTACGTCCTTACTTATTTTTTCTTACTCTCTGTATTAATAGAAGTTAATTAGTTTTGAAATAGTTCTGTTTATTACTCCTTTTTGTGAGATGGGTAAAAGTTACTGAGTAAAATTCACTGTGGGCATACTCTAATGATAAAACTTGATTTGAATTTTAATGTCCTTACGGGACAGGGGAAGGTAGGCTGTATACAGTCTGAGCACAATCCGAGCTGGGGGTAACAGAAGGTTTGGCTTTTACTGCAGCCAGTTCAGTGAGAAAGGCAGCAAATATAGGTGGTGTTACCAGCAGGTCTACAATTCTGGTTATGGAAATCTCTCCCAATTTTCTTTCTTTGAAAATACATCTCTGCTCTGTTCTCCACTGGGTCTAATTCCCTTAGTCCTGTGTTATATATGTTTTAGAATGTGCAAAAAAAGTCAAGGTGGCAACAGGCCAGGACTGACCTTGGGAGATGTCTAGAGTTTTGAGGAATAAATGTTGCTACTCATTGTTTTATTAATTGGTATTTGGAGTTAAGTCTGTATTTGAAAACATGTCAGAACCATGACCTTTTGCTTTAATGGAAAAGATGATGTGAGATGTCACTTTTGAAGAGTGCTTCCTGATAATTATGCTTTTAAATCATTTTAACCTGACCTGGGCAAATAATTTTTAAAACTATTATTTTTAAAAATATGTCAGAAAAATATATTTTGAATTTTTGTTAAATTATATCTGCTATAAAACCCAAAGCCTGTGTCTGTTTTCAATCACTTGAGATTTCTAAATTCCTCATAGCTGCTGCCCTTTGCACTTAGCAGGCCAGGAGAGGGGAAAAGCACCCAAAAGGTAAGTCATACCAGTGGGATCTGTATTGGTGGGAGCACAGGGAACCCTCACCTGCCAGCTGTAGATCGGGCTGAGTTTTTGTGTCTCGTACAGTATAGAATCAGTTTCACTGCCTTGATAGGAGGCATCAGTTTACTCAGCTAGTCAAAGAGAAATTTGTCTGTGGAGCTGAGTGCCCACTCCAACCACTTGCCATTTATGTGAGAATAGCAAACTCTACTCTTTCATCTATGTAAATAATTGAAGACCCCCCGACTCCCCCATCTCTGGAGGGCTTTTCTCTTGTTCCCTTGCATTACTGAAGAAGAGCTGTGACAATTTAATCATAAGCATACAGAGCTTATCAGTTATGGATGAAAGTTTCTTTGCAATGCGCTGTTTGGTCTCATGCCCTTTGGAGTAGAGGGGGGATGTTTTGGGGGCAGGAGATGGTAAGGTTCTGTTTCCTCACCCATGTCAGAAGACAACACATCTTTGGAGTTAATGTGACATCTGAAAAATAAAAACAAGAATTTAAAGAAAGTTCTTTGTACGGAAAGCAGAAAGAAGGAACTGAGCAAATCCAAGCATGCCCCCATTCCTTTTTCGTGCCATTTTAATCACATTCTTACATTATGTAAAGGAAGCTTGCATTGGTTTTGCATCCCTGAAGGGACTGAAGACCAGGTTGCGCTTTTCTGCATCTTGTGATATGTTTCGGCTTATGATTCATCAGGAAAACCAAGGCTGGATCCTGACACAAGAGCTCTGCATCTCCTCCCTTGTCTGAAAGTCTGCATGAGGTAGGACAGTTTTGGCAAATTCTAATTCCATGTGATCACAAGGAGAACTGAACTGGGGGACTGAAAGTATTGTTACTTCCTCTCAACATCGCTGTGAAGTTTTTCAGCTGCTTCTGTTTTACTGTGTTTTAACGACGTAGTTCTCACACTCCCACTCCTCTGTCTGGCCCTCAGCCCACTGTCTTGCCTAGTCTCCCTGAGATGGAGCATGACACTCCTGCCTTCCTCCTCGCCTTCATGCTTGCCTGTGGCATGCTCTGCTGCTGGTTTTCTCCTGCAGCCTCTGAGCTCAGCGTGAGCTCTTAATTCTTAATGTACTGATGCTGCACCCCCACAGGAGCTCAAGCTGAGCCTGGACCCTAAAAATATCTCGGTGTCTTAAAAAAACTTGTCTAGCGCTCTGAAAGCTCTCTTGCGGCTGCCTGCTTTGCCTTGTCCTTATCTTACCAGGATACCCTGGTAGAGGAAAAGCCTTATACTCGCTTTGGCTAATTTAAAGAAATTATTAAACAGTAACTGGAAAATATTGCCACTTAGCTGCCCTCCTCCAATGTGAGCTAGGTTACTGCAGGAAGAGAGGAAGGCAAAGGAGAATGTTTTCTCCAGCTCTCATCATTTGCATGTGTATCACTGGTGCAAATTAGACATGAAGAGTTTTACATCAAGTGCATATGGGCAATTTAATTTTGGTATTTAATGAAATATGCAGTATCAAATGGTTTCTGTAATGCTCTACTGCCACAGCAGTTATGCTGAGGCCTCAAACAAGTAATCTTGTGTTTTGTGGCAGCTTATATCTGCTAAAATACCCATTAATTCAGGGACTAATTAAGTCTATTTAGGCTGTCACAGCAACTTCCAATAAAAGCGTGAGTTCAGCAGAGTGTTGGTAGGGGCCAAGATGATGCAGAGCAACAGAAAAGTGAAAGGTTCTGAGCCTTCATTTTTCTTCTGTAAATGCGTGGGGCCAGTTGACCTCATCCTTGCCGCAGAGTTCGGGGTCTGTCATACGCCTGTCAAGAGAAGGAAGAGTCCCTGTAGTTTGAGACATCTGCCGAGGAGATAGTTTGGACAGGATCTCACATATTGGACAGCAGAGTTTCCTGACGTTCCCCCTACCCTTTTCTTTCTCTCCTCCCCTGTACGTTAATAAAACAGCGAGTTAGCAAAGCCGAAGCTGGAGTGTTGCCTTGCCATATGCCAGCAGCCCAGGCGCATGGTGGGCCATGTGGCACAGGGGAGGTAATTTACACCTTAGTGAGAAAAGGCCGGGTACCGCACGCTTACTGCAGTCAGTCTGTCCATCCAGGTCCCTAAGGGGGAAAGAAGACAGGAAAAGAACGCTTGCTGATGATCTCACCTCATACTGCTGTTCACCAGGAGGAAAACCTGGTAAGAAGCACTGCTTTCTTGGGTGTTAGTGCTTTGTCCAGTGCTAGCAGGGTGCGTTTTGAGTGCCTGAGCGATTCCAGATTGTTTGATGAATGGCTTGGTGACGGAAGGAGCTCAGAAGACCATGAGTTGAGTGACTAGTAACAGGCTGATAATGTAGCAAGCGACAATATGTGAATGATATCCAACAGTCCTTGCAGAAGGTATGATGTTATCAGAGGTCATAGGACTGGGGAGAAGAAGGGAGGCACCAGACAGAAGTGCTCTCCTTTAGGAAACTGTCCCGATTCAGTGACCCTCTATAGGTCCCTTCCACGCCCGCTTCTGATACTCGGGCAGATGATGCCTGGTATTGTTCTGGCCCATGTGAGATTTCCTATTCCAGCTTCCTTTTGTGAAAGGTACTTCAAGGCTTCAGTGTCTTCTCAAGTCGATCAAAAGCTCCTCCTGGGGTTGGCCTCGCAGAGTGGTTAAGAAAGAGGAAAATAATCTGTGACTCCTGAGGCAAGTTCATCAGCCTGGGGAAGCAAGCGAGCAGAGCTGCTACCCTTGTTTGTCTTGGAGTTGAGCAGCTCTTGCTGTGAAGCTGGAAGAAATTGTAGCCTGTTTCCAGAGCAACCAACTTTAGATGGTACAAATTGCCAAATTTCTGAAGGTGAGGGCTGCAGTTACAGAAAGCAGACCCAAATCCTGGGTTGGAAAAGAAGGAAGGGCACTGTGAAGTACACATGGGCTTTGGTACCACTGGGCTAATTAGAGGTCCGATGTTCTTTTATTATTGATGTAATTATATCAGTCTAATCAGTAGTGTGGATGCTTTTATAGGAGTAGAGTTTATTTTCCTTTCCTCATGGGAATGCCTACACCAGTATCAGCAATTTTAGAATTGACAGATGTTATGGATTTACGCACGCCGGCCACCATAACAGGCTCCAACCCTAGGATCCCGCTGATTAATGTAAAGTCCAAGTGAAGGTTTCCCATTCCTCTTTTATTAGTTCTCAGGTTACAGCTCGAGCTGGGTGCCTCCAGAGAGGGACCTCTACCCCAGATCACGCCCCTCAATTATACCCGTACCACCCAGCACTCGATCCCCAAGTCCAATCACTTAATTCTGATCGGTTGTCTCTTGATTTCTTACTGGTTTTCACTGTCACTGGGCTGGCCGCCTTCTGAGTTACTGCATTCTCTTGGAATTGTTTCCTTGGTCCTTGGTTTCTCAAAAAGGAAAAGAACCAAAACCTCTATACAAAGAAGGGTTAATACCAGAACTAGGGTAAGCTCTCTACTCCTATCTTAAGGAGGTATGGAAGATAATCTTATAATAAAACATTGAGTCTCATAGCTAAC
This sequence comes from Burhinus oedicnemus, assembly GCA_008921705.1. Taxonomy (NCBI): domain Eukaryota; kingdom Metazoa; phylum Chordata; class Aves; order Charadriiformes; family Burhinidae; genus Burhinus; species Burhinus oedicnemus. The sequence goes on along the minus strand of VFFE01005989.1, from coordinate 89,362 downwards.
TCTTCTTCACTGGGCGGTTGGTGCCACCTGCATACACAGCACCAGTTTATGTATCTGGCTGTGCCTCTTCTGGTTATATTTCCCCAGCTCCAACCTTGATGATGGTTTTCCCAATGACCTTTATAACAGTTATTAATACACCACCCAGGATGACATGGGGCACAACTATTGCAGGATAATCAAAGCCAACCATGTTTGATGCTATCTCAAACCTTTCTCTCTTGGAATCGAGGACGGTGGAGTGATTGCCACTCTATAAGGGTGGTGGATACACCAAACAGGACATTGTCCTTGATTTACAGTCTCTGATGGTCCATGGGTGACTCCCTGGTCCAGGTTGCTCTAGAAGGAAAACAAAAATGATATGGTTCTGGGATTTCCTCCAGCCTTTGTAAACTCAAATGGTCCTGGTTTCAATCTCCAAGGTAGGATTAACAGTCTTGCTGAGTTGATGGTGGTCCATCTAACTGATATTTTTTGGGCAGTCATTTAACATGAGAGTGGTGAATCCAATTACCCTTTTCTGCAACCTTTACAGCAAAGTAAGAAGTTAATAACAAGGTGTATGGACCCTCCTATTTAGGGTCCAACTTGGTTTTGCAAGAGTAGCTCTTTATCATTACTGCATCTCCAGACTGGTTATCATGTACTTACATTCCAGCTGGTACTGGTTGAAACCATCTGGCTTGTGCCCTCTTTTCTTGTAGATGTTTTTGTATCCCCAATACAAATTTGGTAACTCATTCATCTCCATCTAAGAGGCTGGTCCTAGCAGGGACAAAGGTCCCAGGTACAGCTAAGTGCCTGCCAAATGCTGTTTCTGCTGGTGGCAACCCTAGAGGTTGGCAAGGGATATTTCTAATATCCTATAGCACTATTCCTAAAACTTCAGGCCATTTCAAACCTACAAGTTCAAGCAATTTTATTTTTGAGAGTCCTATTCATTCTTTCCAGCTGTCCTGAGGACTGTGGATGATATGGAACGTGTAGCTGTCGCTGGATTCCTAATCTTTTATAGATACTGTTTAGTATTCCCGCTGAAAAATGAGAACCCCTATCGGCTTCTGTGGTTTCAGGTATTCTGTATTTGGGAATGATTTCCCACAAGAGTGCTTTGACCAATCCCGCAGTATCAGCTTTCCTGGTGGGAAAAGCTTCTACCCATCCTGAGAGTTGATCCATGGTTACTACCAGGTGCTTAAATCCGCTCATAAGAGGCATGTCAGCATAATCAATTTACAGTCTTTGGAATGGGAAGTATGCTCATGGTCATCCTCCAACTTCCTGTTTGGGTTTTTGCATCAGAAAAATTCCAACAAGTGGGACAAGAACTCACAATCCTTTCTACTGCCATATGTATTCTGGGGGCTGCCCACATTTTTTCAGTCTGGTTAACAGTTGCTGTCATCCCTCTGTGTTTTATCATGAAGCCACTTAGCCAAAGTAATTAAATATTTTCTTGGTAAAATGGGTTTTCCCCCAATACTCCAAATTCCAGTTTCATCTTTCATAGCCTCCCAACTTTCCCATTGAGCCCGTTCCCTAGCATGAAGCTAGCATGTGCTGAGCAGGGCGGTTCCAGCCTGTGTCTGTTGCTGTGCAGTTTGTGTGGTCTGTCTTCTGCGTCTTAGAGCTTCCTCGATTCTTGATGTCCTCGTTGCTCTTTATGCTCAAGGACCATGGCATGCGCCTTGGGCACTGTCCCTAGCGTCTTGAATGCCTGCGCTCATCAGCATAGTGGCCATCAAATACTTGTTTTGTTGCATTTCGAGCTTAAAGTGTGGATTGGTCTCAAGTATCAGCAGTTTCTGGTTGGTCTGCTTTTGCAGCATCGTTCCCAGCTGCATGAGCAGCTCTGCTCTCTAGCATTCCATTTGCAGGGACAAGGACTTCTTCCCTGCATCCTTATGTTCTGCATATATTTGGGCTGGATTATTAATCTCTTGCCAATCATCAGCAGAGGGAATTGTTACGGCAATGCACTCATGTATAGGTTGGTGGGCAGAAGCTTTAGTTGCTTTACCTGCCAATTAATTCAGTTTTGCTGGATCCTTCGGTATGAGCTGGACAGCATGCTGCAGCAGTTTCCCTTGGATGCTTTATAGCTTCCAACACCATTCAGATTTCAGCTCCAGTAGAAATATTCTTTCCTGCCAAGGTAAGGAACCCTCGTTCTTTCCATAGCATACCTGTTGCATGACACACTCCAAAAGTGTATTTAGACTCGGTATAAATAGTTACCCGCTGATTACATCCCCACCAGGCTGCTCTTGCTAATGCAGTTAATTCAGCCCCTTGGGCACTCACCAAGGGTTGTAGCTTCAGGTACCTCTAAGTCTCTCACCACTGCATAGCCCGTGTGTTGTTTTCCATTCACATAGTATGAAGATCCATTGGTGAAAAGGTTTAGATCCTCTCTAGAGGTTGATCCTGCAGATCGTCCTGTAGGCGGCTGGAGTGAAACACTACCTTAGCACAATCATGATGCAGCTCATCATCAGAGGGAGCGGGCAGTAAAGGTGCTGGATTCAAAGCATTACATCCTATTAAAGTAATACTATCCACATTTAAAATCATTAATTTGTAGCGATGTGCTCGTTGTGGGGACAATGCTCATGTAGCATGTTGCTACAGTCCTACTTCATGCGGGACATCCGCAGTTGTTGGGTGACCCAGGACGAATGATCCGCTTCTTTCTGTGCCAGCCGCTGTTGCTGTTACTGCTGTAACACGGGAATTATTCCGTGCCCTTACAGGATCCAGTTGAGCTGAGTGACAGGCCACAGGGCGGCGGTGCGGACCTAGCTTTTGAGTAAGGACCCTGCAGGCTGCTCCTTTGTTCTCATGCACAAATAGTTCAAAGCACTTGGAGTAATCCGGCAATCCCAGTGCTGCAGCAGAAGCTAAAGCTCCTGTTACAGTTTGGAAAGCCTTTTCTCCCTCTGGACCGCACCGTACAGGCTCCACGTCCTCTGCCCTGGTAGCTCCTGTCAGCAGTTTATTGAACTCCCCCCGCCCCGGTATCCAGGGTCTGCAGTATCCTGCTGCGCCTCAAAATCCTCAGATTGTTTCTTTGTTACTGGTGAGGTATTTCTACAATAGACTGGACCCGTTCTGGGTCTACTAATCTTTGTCCTTCTTTTAATAGGGATCCTAAATATTTTACTTCCTGCTGATACAGCTGAAGTTTAGAAAGAGATGCACGGTGACCTTTTTCTGCTACAGCAGATGACTGGTATCGTTGAAGCAGTTTTCATATGTCTTACTAGCAAGTAACAAATCATCTACATACTGTACACGCACAGAACCTCCAGGTAATGTAGTGTCTTTCAAGTCATCTTTGAGCAAACGGGAGAATATCGTAGGAGACCTAGTGAACCCTTGGGGCAAGTTGGTCCACGTTAGTTGTTGGCTTTTCCACGTAAATGCAAACAGATGCTGGCTTTCTTCTGCTGTAGGAATACTAAAAAATGCAGCTCTTACATCAGTAACAGTAAAGTATTTTGCCCAAGCTGGAATTTTCAGTAATATTGTTGATGTGTCCGGAACCACCGATGAGCTACAATCATATGTTGATTTATTGCTGTGAGGTCCTGTACAAACTGATATTCTGGGTCTCCTTCTTTGTCTAACCTGTTTTTGCTTACAGGTAAAAGAGGGGTATTATACAGGGAACTGCATTATCGTAAACCCCCTTTTTTCAGATATTGGTGGATTTGTTTCTGAATACTTTTTTTCTGCTTCCCTGGGAATTTGATACTGCTTGACTGCTACAAGCTTGTCTCCCTTGTTTTTCATGAAGACCGATCGTGCCGATTTCAATAAACTCACGTCCATTCCGGAGGAGCTCTGCAAGTTTGAAGGTACTTTAGTAAGTTCAGGTGGAACCCCAGGAATTTTGAACGGATTTTCGGCAGTGAGACAGACCCCTGCCATTGTAAGTTCTACACTTTCTGGGAACAGACCGATTTGGGTATTTAGGAATTGTGTTAGGTCTCACCCTGACAAACACATAGGTGATTCTTCTGCGATCACAAATCTTCCCTACAGCCCCTGGCCACCTATCCGTAGCAGATCACGCCCCTCAATTATACCTGTACCACCAGCACTCGATCCCCAAGTCCAATCACTTAATTCAGATCAGTCGTCTCTTGATTTCTTGTTGGTTTTCACTGTCTCTGGTCTGGCCTTCTTCTGAAGTTACCTCATTCTCTTGGAGTTGTTTCCTTGGTCCTTATCATCTTCATTCCACTCACATCTGCCAGATTCAGCTAGTTCTGTGTTAGCAGCATTAGTTTTATGAAAAAGTTTACTCTCAGTCAGCTCCTGCAGCTTAAGGCTTCAAGTACTTTATCTACTAGTGCTAAGCTACTAATGCTAAACAAGACTATTCAGAGAGAAGCATAGTTAATCAAATTTCTTCTATAACACAGGAATATAACCCTATTAGATTTCTGTTCCAATCTAGGTAATAGCAGTGCTGTAAGGTGCAAGGTATAAGATGCAGTCATTTCAGACTGCTTCTTATAGTGTTACTTCTAAGCTGGCTCAAGTGAGGTCACTTCCATCCTCTCAGTTCTGAGATGATCTCACAGTGTGGTTTCTTGACAAGTTAAAATTTGCTGAATTAAATTTGCTGAAATATTTCTCACTATTTTTCTGCTTTGTTTTCCTGGGTTCTCAAAATCTCCTACGTTCCAGCTGGGAAAAAAGTTTATTCTTGCACATATGCACATGTAAAAACATGATTGAAAAGTATGTCCTGCTCATCACAGAAATTTTCAAAAGTCTGTTGTCTCGTACATCGTTCAGTTATGTATGTGTATACGCATACACACAATGTGACCTAGATTTTAGCTAATACAACTACATGTATTTATGTAAGAAAAAAGTACTGTGATTTGCTACCCCCTCAGGAGCTGTTTGTCTCATTCATTAAAGAAATGAAGTATACATTTACCAAATGATAAATAAATGCGAACTAGAAAAAATGTTGTCATCGCACATTTCAAAAGAAACAAGAAAATCTCAATGTTCGGTCTCAACTAAATCTCAGCCAAAGAAATGCACCTTCCTTTAAGCCTTGAAAGAGGATACCTGATACTGATTTATCTTCCTTCGTCCTATTTCCCACCCAAGGACAACAAAAATTACATTGGCTCATTGGCAAAAAAAGGAAACCAAGACCTGATATTTGCAGCATAAAAATGAGGGCAGCTTCATCAAGTTGAAATTCCATGTTGTTTTCTCCTATTTAAAATATGATCACTGACAGCACAAAACTAAGCATTGAGAAACATTTATCAGGAACTGTTTTATTAGAAAAGTGTGCCGTCATTTATCCCAGCACTTCTCTGTACACAGAAGCCTGGGTGTTACCAATAGCCAGGGGCAGCTTTCTGCTTGCCGTGAAGAAAATGTTTGCATTTTGCATTATACTTTACCATACTGCAATGCCGCCTTATCTAAAAAAACCCACAAACAACAAGCCTAGACGGGGAAAACTGCCTCTTGTAAGACATTGGTCTGATTGAGAAAGGTTTATCTGCTGTACGTCAGTGTAAGCTGTCTCTGTTATTCCTGCATTTTAATTAAACTGTTCCTCGTATACAGCGGGTGAAGCCAGAATTCAGTTTGGGATGAATTACAGCCTGCCAGAGCGGGGTTGCGGTGCAAGAACAAACAGCCGTGAGACACTGGTTCCACTGCTGCGCAAACAGTGCCATAAATAAACATTCCTGCTCTTTAGCGTGCTTATATTTATGACCTTTTTATATGCTCGGAGAAGCAAATCAGGCTCTTGAATATACGGCATCGCTTCCCCAATGCAGGACTAATGGACAGGTACACGCGGGGCTGGTAGATGTGCTTTGCTCTACCAAACAGCCAAAGTAGAGGAGTTAGGGAGGAGGGAGGTCAAAAAAACCCATATTCTATGGCCTCGCAATTGCTGGAACGACATGTTCTCCCTCTTTGCTTTGTTTTTAAGCTATTGGCATAATTTTTCAGATGAGTTAACGTGAAAAGTAAACACTCATTTAGAAAAACTGACTAAATGCCTTAGAGTGTTGGAGGGGGGAGGATCTGGATTTGAGTGACGGCGTTACCAGTGGTGCTTGCCAACTCCTGACAGCTCTAATGAGTTATTGATCCCTTACTACGAATATAGCCAGAACGGGCAGGTGCAGACCGGGCTCCTGTGCGCTGGTTGCTTAACAAGCATCGAGCAAAAGATTGTCCAAGCCCTGTAAGCCTGAGCCCCTTTGGGCATCAAATAATTTGTCATTTTAAAACCCTGGGGGTTCAGCAGGTTGCATTGTGTCTGGGGGATAGACAGGCATCTTTCCCCACTAAAACGTTAAAAGATTTGGGCTTTATCTGGTGAATGGTGAATATCAGGCGCTGTGTTTGTGTGGCCCTTGCACAAAAATGCCGTGATCGTTCAAAAACTTTTCTCAGGTTCTGAATTCTTCAAATTCAAAAGGCTGCTGCAGTGCGACAAGTGAACAGGTCTTCTCTCTGCTTTAGCCATTGCCTTTATCCATCCTGGCAAATCTGATAGTACATTTTTCCCTAGCCAGCACGGAATTTTAAGTAAACAAATTCACTTTGCTGTTGGATTATGAAGTGCACAGCACATTGCAGCAGTGGATGCAATGAGGGATAAGCTGCTACACTGATGAGCTCCAGTATTAGTTTCACACAGAGGTCTCTCATGGAGATAGTGTTTTGTCCCATGTACAAAACTTAACCAGAGTGATGCTGCTGCACGAGCACGAGTAGAATTACTGAAAAGTAAATTGGTTCTGTTTTACCTCAAACCAGGAGAAGTGGTTATTCTCTTCCTTGCAAGAGGGAAATGAAATACAGTAAAATGGAAGGAAGAGCCTTGCTCTCCTCTCAGTTCTGCTTCAGCGTCCTGTATCTCTCACCACTGGCTGTGGTTACCACTTCACTTTTCTGCCCCACTTCTCTAGGCATTATCACAATAACAGAGCGTGAGCTGTTACTGTGTCTCTTGTTGATTCTTACTATGGCTGAATATAAATCCCTATCAATCCCTCTCTTTTACATTTGCAGCTTTCCGCATATTTATTTATTCAGCTATTGCAACTAAAGCCAAGTCTTGCCAGGTGTCATTGCATTGCAGTGATTGAGAAGAGGAGAGTTACTGAAAGATGATAAATACTCCTAGTAACTACATTGCCGATAATTCACTTCATGGAAATAACAATGGAGCCAACATCTAAGTTGTTAAAATGTCTCTTGTTAACATGATATTTTCACAAAAATTCACAACAGGACAGTACTGTTTGAATTTAAGCCACTAATGCTAGGGGGTTCCTAGTCCGGCTGACACATTTCCCTTCAGTGTCTTCCTCTTCCAAGCAAAATCCTCTGTACCTGTCTGTCAGCTCATCTCTGGGAAGACCCTCTCCAACAGCCCATTTCCCAAGCATGAGGGAGCACATGAAGGGGAGCTGAGAGAGGCCCTAAGCTTGGCCTTTCTTCCTGTTAACCCCGAGTTAATCCAATATTGCTGAACCCTCCCCCGTTTCCTCCCCTGGATGGCTAACACACCTTGCTGCTGAGCGGAACGTCAGCAGCTCCTCCCGTCACCCTCCCGCTGGTGACAGCCGTGTGTCTGAGCTGGCACCCACCACCTCACCCGCGGGGAAGAGGAGCAGAACTGGGGGAAGACTTGGGACAGACCAAAACACTGATGGAAGAAAAGAAAGGAAGGGCTTTTCTGGGAGAGTTGGGTTTGTTTCAGCTCTCATTGAGGTGCTGGAATGTGTCCAAAGAAGAGCAACAAAGCTGGTGAGGGGTCTAGAGCACAATTCCTATGAGGAGTGGCTGTAGCGAGGTGGGGGTCGGTCTCTTCTCCCAGGTAACAGGCAATAGGACAAGAGGAAACAGCCTCAAGTTGTGCCAGGGGAGGTTTAGATGGGATATTAGGAAAAATTTCTTCACAGAAAGGGTTCTCAAGCATTGGAACAGGCTGCCCAGGGAAGTGGTTGTTGCCACCATCCCTGGAGGTATTTAAAAGACGGGCAGACGTGGTGCTCAGGGACATGGTTTAGTGGTGGACTTGGCAATGTTAGGTTAAGGGTTGGACTTGATGATCTTAAGGGTCTTTTCCACCCTAGGTGATTCTATGGTTCTACATTGTGCTCCACTGGCCACAGTTGTAGTACAAGTGGGAAAGTTTCCTGGAGTCTTGCTGATTTCTCAAAATATTACCTTTGCCCACATTTTGTCCCATTTTCTGCAACTGACTTGCTCCTCGGCTTGTTTCTCTACGGGATGAAGCTGGATGGAGCTGCCAGAGTCCCTGGTCAAGCCGCCAGTTCATCTGGCTGCTCCGAAAACAGCTGCAGCATCGCCTGGAGGCACATCAGGCAGGAGTGTTGGTCTTCAGCACCTCTGCTGCACCTGACTCACCAGGTCAAGGACGCGTTCAGCTGCTCTGTCCCTAAACACGGCAGCCTGGCTGTGCTGTCTGGTGGCTTTTTCAGCCGTGCTAAAAGCATCACATGGCATTAAAGATGTCTCAGGCTGTTGCACGTGGTGGCTTTGATACACTTTTTAGGTTCCCGTCAAAACGTCGGTGCTGTTTGCAGGAGTTTTCCTTAGCGAGTGACTCCCCTGTTGGGCACACGTCAGGCAGAGCTCAGGGACAGCCTACCTGGCCAGGTCACAGGCCTGCCTAGGCCAGTATCCCGTCTCCTGCGGGAGGCAGCAGGACCCGTATTTCTTCCGCAAACGTCAGGGAAGGACTTTTCTCTTAAAGACATGTAATTCTTAAGCCTTTTTGCATCTTCTGAAGCTGTACAGATGAGATGTCGGAAACAAATGCTCTATTATTTCTATTGGCTTGGAAAAAAAATTAAAGAATCTGGTGTCTTGCCTAAGCAGTTACAGTAAAATTCAGGCTAACTGGAATTGGTGGGTTTGGGGGGGATTGTTTGGTGGTTTTTTGGGTAGTTTGGTTTTTTGTTGTTGTTGTTGCAGACTGTGTTGTGGGCTCCGGCGACTTTCTAAATGAAAACATCTAGATGATCCTTACAAAATTCTCTGCTACAGCAGGAACTACCAGCACTGAAGATGCCTTTTTCCCTTCACTCTCTTCTGGTCACCCATAGTTTTTGGCATCTTGTACTGAAGATCTTCAGTTTGCTGCAAATAGGTAAGGGGTTTGTGGTCTCTGATAAGCAGAGACCATCTTACTCTTGCAGACCTGTCTGAACAGAGGCTTACGAAAGCTGTGATTAAGTAGGGGCTTATTAATTAGAGCAAAGGCAAACAATATTAAGGTGCTTCAAGCTCAATTTATCTCTGGAATAGCAACTCTGACATCCATTTTAATGGATCTTTGTGTTTTCCCTCCAGAGGAAAACATCCAAGTGCTTTGAAGCACTTAAAAACACATTGAGGGAGTTTTGAACGCCTTCTAAGTCGAATTTCATTGTGTAGTTCCCGGAGGGCTAAACTGCAGGACTTTCTTTTTCGCAGGTAAGAGGAAAAGAGACGGGCAGAAAGTGTAAGTGACCCGTGTTCGTCTCTCCCTGGCGTTTAAGGACTTGACCATTGTGTGCCTATGGATGCAATAGAGGTTGTGCGTCTTCCTCCTCAGGTATATCTTTACCCAGCTGAAGCTATTAGCAGTTAGCCAACTAAGGACTTTCCAGAATGTCTTTATCACAACCATGGGCTGCTCCCGGTGGGACATTTCGGTAGGGAGGCACAACAGCCGCTAGATGGCAGCGACGGCCTTGCGGAGCGGGAGGAAGGCTGGGTTGGGCTGGGCTGGACGGGGCTGGGCTGGGCTGGACTGGGCTGGACTGGGCTGGGCTGGACTGGGCTGGACTGGACTGGGCTGGACTGGGCTGGGCTGAGCCTGGGGCATCCTCCCCTCCCCGCAGGCAAACCTGCGGCTCCGCTGGGAAAGCACCTGGATGGGAAACACCAGGGACTGTGACCGTAGTAATTGTGACCCCTCAGTGTAATAACACGCTGCTTCGTTAGCCTCGGCAAGAGGTGTCACAGGCCAAGTTTATATATCTATCTGTAAATGTTTCTCTTTGTGGCTCGTGGGTGAAATTCCTGACATTGGATATTTGCATTGCCCCTTTCACTTGCCCAAACGTACTTTTTTTGGTAACTCATTTATGTCAGCAACAAAGAACGTGAAGCAGACTAGACTTTAGCCTCACTTAAATTCTCAGCCTTTTGCATCCATTTCGTTCTTGTGCACTCCTGTTGATCTGTGTATATTCGGTCCCAGCAATGAAGACTATCAGAGTTGTCCCTAGTGAGGCAGGGCAAAGGCAGCTGGAAAACCTCTAGACAAAACTGCAATGTGAAGAAAGTGGACAGATGTGGGTTTCAACAGCGAGGACTGGTGTTGTGTAGTCAGATGAACAAACCCCACTTACCTGTTCCAAAGCTGTCCAGACACAGCAGTCTGGATTGTTTTCCCCATGTGCCTCCTGCCTGAAACAAAGATGTTTTAACTCTCCACACTTTTGTTGGTAAATGGCCTCAGCAGACACCTCTCGTGAGTTTCTCTTTTAGGGAAATCTCACTCAGATGCTTCATTCATTGGTATTTACATTCTATAGACTCCTAATTGCGATGGTCACGCAGACTGAGACCAGCTCTCTGTTTATGCTGGTTGGCTGCTTGTAGATCTTGCATGGGGCAGCAGGAGGGACATAGAAGTTTGAGCGCACACAATGTTTGCCAAGCACATCTTGGGGGCGGATATCCATAGGCAGGACCCAGAGGTGACATTGCCACCCACTGTTGGGCAAAGCCCTCTGTTAAGCTTACCCCAAGAAGCCGGAGCAGCTGAATCCCAGTTTGCTCAAGTGCTGTTGGTGCCTACAAAAGTACAAACCCAGGGAAAAGCTGTAGGGATGGACTTTAGTTCCATCTAAACATGAGGAGGAACTTCTTTCCTTTGAGGGTGCCAGAGCACTGGAACAGGCTGCCCAGAGAGGTGGTGGAGTCTCCGACTGGAGACATTCAATACCCGCCTGGACACCGTCCTGTGCAACCTGCTCTAGGTGAACCTGCTGTGGCAGGGGGGTTGGACTAGATGATCTCCAGAGGTCCCTTCCAACCCCAGTGATTCTGTGACTCTCCAGCCACGTCCTCGTGTCCTTCTGGGGCACTGGGCACAGCCATGAAAGACAGCAGGGGATGCTGCCCGCAGCACCTGCCCTCTCCCGGCTTTAGTTTCTTGCACTTGCTGGTAAAAGAAACCCAACCCAGAAGCCAGGCTGTAAAACCCATGAATCAAATAGAGTAAGTACAATGTCTGCTGGCACCTGATAAATCCTCCCGTTTTTCAGCAAACAATGATTTAGGGATTCCCACTTCTTCACTTAGTCTCACACTACAGTCCTGGAAAGGCTGTTCAAGAGTTGCAAGAACCCTTTTGTGGGATGACTGAGCCACATCAAGGTTGCAGAAATATGGGAATCTACTAGATCCCAGTCATGACTGGTACAAATACGGGGGATATTAAATTTAAGAAGAATCTACCAGATACTTGGTCTTAATTTTTACTCTTGAGCTTCATAAGTTTTATACAGTTGGTGCTCATATTCAGTTTTATGTACTTCTGTTGCCTGGTAGTAAATAAGTCAGTACTTTTTTGCTTTCAATATTCGATGTTTTCAGTAATTTTCCCAGTTTGTAAGGCAGAACCCAACTTCAAGCTTACCGTTCCTCCTCAGGTTCCTATGAAGGAGTGAGCATATGAACCAAAAGTAAGCTGGATTTAATCCCATCCATAACATCAAACACTATCCAGATTTAATTCTCTCTAATACTGAGAGCAAGACATTCACTGAAACACAACTTCAACTAGGAAACTGAACCAAACTACGACTGCGCATGTTTAATCCTATAATGTTGAATAAGTATCTTGTTTTAAGGAGATACGCGTGTACCAATGCTGTAGCTGTTGAGTGCATGCAGCCGTTTGGCAGTAGGCTGATTTGTGAAACGTAGGAATTGCCATTGTGGGTTGCAGCAGTAGACCAGCTTCCATCTCTGACAGCAGTCCGAAGCAGCTGTTGAGAAGGAATATTGCAAAAAAACCCCAACTGGCAACAGGCAGGCGTGGGTTAATCAGCCCTCCGTATAGGTCTTGTACTGATCCCAGAAATTAGAGATTGGAGTAATCTTTGAAACATAACATTCTTAGCATCTGGTGTACTTCATGAGAGATTGATTTTTATCCTATTCTCTTTCCATTCCTTTCCTTCTCTTTCCCTTGTCCCTGGAGAACCTATTTTGGGTGGAAGGGATATGGCTGTTCTACACTGAACATGGTATGTGATGGAAAAAATCTCTTTTGAGCACGATCATCTTGCTTAATGAATACAATTTTTTTTTAAGAAGATAGTTTTGAAAATAGATACAGCTTCATCAGATCACTAGCACACCAGTTGATGTCTTTTTTATTAATGTAAAAATAAAACACAGTCTTCTTGCTGCCTTTTCCATTAAGTAATTAAACTGATAGACGCTATTCAAAATCTTGTTTAGGATTTTAATATTCTTGATGGCTTTTTATATGCATTTAACAAAATCAGTCTTACTTAAAAAATATAAAACGTCAAGTGTTTGACCCCATTGCTCTAATACTGAGTGAGCTTCAAATTAAACTTCAACAGTATAAAAACAAGGTTTGAATTGCTTGGTTTGAGGCGAATCTGTATTTGTCCCTGCCGTGGATCTTGGGCTTGGTGTTCTGTATATTACTGCATGCCTCTGACCTCTCTCCAGGGTAGGGTCCCTGCATGAAGCACCATGCACGCAGGTAGTAAGCACAGCCAACCAAAAAGTGAGAGGCCGTGGGAAATTTTGGGGTTTTTTTTAAAAAAAACCTGGTTTTGATCCAAATTGGGTAGAAACCAACATTTTTCTGAATTTCCAGCAAACCGAAACCTCCGCAGTCCGTGCTGTGGCTGGCTGGAACTGATACACTGATAGTTCCACTGCTAACAGCATCTGTCGGTGCCCCAAGCAGCTGCAGGAAGCTCCCAAAATCCCCGTGGTGGGGCAGACCCGCTGGCACGTTGGGATCCATCAGCCCCAGGGCGGGTGTCAGGAGCACCAGCACTGTGGCCGCGACCTGTCGGACGGCCTCAGCTTCAGTAAAAATTTATGGATTAGAACATTGCCTCTATTGCCAGTAATTGCATTGTTTTGTTTTCCCTTAACTTGGCTGATTTGAAGTTAACTGGCATTCCTATCCAGGCTCCCTAGTCCTTAACGTCCTTAGAACCATGGTATTTGCTGTGCTCATTGTCTCACCGCTATTCTCCGGAATATCCAAAAGTGTTATCTCCACCTGACTGTTCTGTCCTCCTTGGAAGCTGGCAATGCCACCACCTGAGTGGAGGAGTCCTGTTTGCGGAAGGCAGGTTTCCGAGGCGGTGGTGTGAACTTGCCATTACTAGCAGTCTGCTTACGGCAAGTGTCTTCACTGCGAAGCTTCTGCAGTTTTTCAGGAGGGTGGATTAGCCTTAGTATCATTAATATGCTTTTACACATTATTTTCTTCCATGCTGTTGCTTAATTGCTGCCAAAGACTGTGACCACTTAATATTTTTGAATGCAGGATTTTTTTTTAACTTGTAGTTATTATTCAGTTTGTGCATTAGAGTTTAAACATGTCCTGAGTCAATTCGCTCTCTAAATCAGCAGCTTTAAACCAGCACGATTTCTTCCACTGTGTAAGGCAATAAGCACATTCCGTTGAAATACAGACACCTAAGGAGGACTTTGTAAGTAACATGCCTGCTTTGTGGTTCTGCATTATGCATTTTTATCCCAATGTATTCCGAGTCACCAATATATCCTAAACTGAACCATGCAAGCTACTGTTCTTAGGGAAGGGAAGACCACGTCTTCAGCCACGCCAGCCCTCTTGGCTTTGGGGGAAAGAGACAGTTGAAAGCATCCATCCAGATGTAACCCAGCTGGGATGGTATTGATGCCCGATTGAATCCCCATTTCACTGAACTGGTAAAACGAGCGTTCAAACAGTGGTTTCTGAATAGGATCGTTAAACACTTCTCTGATTCAGGAGTGTATTGATTCCTGTGAATCAACTTGGAACGTAGCTATTGCTCGTTGTAAAACGTGGTTAATTCTGGAAATCGGCTCGGTAGCAGTGGCATGGAAGGGAACCTACACAGCATTAACACAAGCTTTCTACAAATAACCTTGCCATCCTCCTGAGGCCCTCACTGAAAACAAACAGCTTTGCCAGAGCCTGGAGAAGTCTGATTCCTCTTTTAGCTTGTGTCTTTTTCCATCATAAAGCAGTCTGGAGATTTCAGGCCTGCCAGCTTCTGCCAATAATCCATTAAAGGAGGAACAGCCCCTTCGTGTAGAAAGCAGAAAATGAGTGGTTGCTTGCACAATGCTGTTTTGGGGAAAGAAGATCAAAATGTGGCATAATGAATCAGATAAACTGAACTGCCCAGGATTTGGTTACTGCTTTCTTCCATTGCCTGAGATGTGAAATTTTGATGCCGAGCAAGGTCTTTTCTGAGTTCCCAGCAAAGCTGTTTGTTCCCTGTAGAGAGGCTGGTCATAAGTTCAGGATCCGGATGGTCCTGCTCTCCCCATCCCTCTCTCCTCTTTCCTCCCTTCCTCTTGCCAGGTAAAGAACCAAAAGCCTCAGTAAGGTCACATTTACTTTCTCTCCACAGATCCTGGCTGGCTGCTGGAGAAAAACTATGGCTGTAAACTGACTGTGACCAAATATAAATCAGTTAGCAGGTCTTCTTTTCAGTTGTGCTGAATCTCCTTTGAATTGCTCCAGTGGCAGATGCACCCGCCGTATGTCCTTTGTGCCAGGGGTTTCCCATTCTGGGTACAGCTGCAGAACCACCTCTCCTGCTGGGGGTTGCCCAGTGGGGAAGGGGAGCAGCGGGCTGGGAATTTGGTCATCCCTCCTCACTACAGATGAGCTGGGCTAGGATCAATGGCATGTCCGTGCAGCGGGCAACGATGAGCAGCTGAAGGCAGAAATCTCCATGGGAGCTGGAAGAAGATGGTGGGGAACTGCAGGTGAGGAATAACAGTGCTTGAGCGCCGCTGCCCTGCACCTGAGCCGCTTGGGACTGGTGCAATTCAGTTGCATTTTACACTCTGCACAGGCTAAACAAAGGTGAAAAGAGGAGGAATGAGACGTTTCTGAGTCTTGTCCATGTAATTGTTAGGGCTTTTGATTTATGCCAGAGGAACCTAGTCCAGCATGGGCACCATTCAGCCCTCGTAGCCCTGTCAGGGAAACAAAGACCGCAGCAACTCCAAACATTTGGTTTTCTAACAGAAGAGACTTAGGGTGGCCTAAAGAAAAGAATAAGGAAAGAAAATTGGTATGCAGCAGTTTACAAATTTACTGGAAACCCATTGGAGCATTTTGGTAGGAGAGGGGAAGCAAGGGAAATTGTTGCTGAAATGGAAATTTTTCATTCATTGGAAAATTCTGACTGAATTTCCAAAACCATGAAAGACTGCAGTCAAAGCAGGAGCTGTAATGCCTCTTAAAAGTCGCATTTTACATTTGCAGCTGTCATTCTCATCTTAAGGCTGGGATCCTGAGATGACCCCTCAGCCTCCTCGCTCTGGGAGGCCCTGGCCTCGCTCCCTGGGGCAGAGAGGGCGATCCTGGCCCCTGGGAAAGCTGAAGGATGCAGGGAGCCAAGAGCAACTCTAGTCTAAAGACCCTGTGGCTTTTTTTTTTCAGGTATTTACGTATCTGTTGTACTATCTCAAAGGGCAGTCACATTTTCTAGCAAAAAACACGTTTTTGGAAAGTCTTGTTTCCATTCAGAAGCAGTTTCAGCATTAGCAGTGCCTATTAGCAGTGGTTCTGTTAACGAGCTTCACTCCAGGACTGGTGCACGACAACCTTCTCCGTGTGAATGATGCTTTGTCCTTCCATCTGCACGACACTGGCTTTATCCACAGTGATAAACGCGGGAGGTGAGCCCCATGCAGCAGTCTTGGGCGAGGATACTCGGAGAAAAAAGACGGCGCCAGGAGATGGGCAGAGGCAGCCAGAAGGAGTAGGATGTACCCAGGCACCTCTAAATCCTGCTTTTTCAGTCCCCAGTGAAGCTGTTCACGTAAGATACCCACAATACTACCATGGTAAACGAAACCTTGCAGAGCTCTGCGGAGCTGGCTGTCTCTTCCGTCGGCGGAGCACGCTGACCAACCTGGACAGAGTTACTGGAGGTCATGCTTTCATGTGCATAAACTGTTCTTCAATCATTTCTCTTAACACATCAGCAACAAAAACACTTGCCTTCTTCATGTTTTCTTGTTTTCTTCTTTATCTTACCGTACAACTGAGTTTGCTGTCGGTTGTTGTTCTGACTTTGTCCTGGGCTGGTTGTACAGTAGTTTGTTATAAAGCGGATGATTTTTAAAGGTTTCTAAGCCGTGAACTGAGCTTTGATAATTCCTATTTATCAAACAATATCAGCTTCCAAATACTACTGAATTGAGGCTTCAACACCAAAGGAAAATCCATGTCCTTCTCCAAATTAGCACAGGTGGGTGGTTTGGGGGCTTTTGTTTTGGGTTTTTTTTACACCTGTACAGCCCACAGGGATACTGGTTCATTCTGGGTCTTGAACTATACAGCAGCACTGTAAGTAGTACCTATAGTATCAGAAAATCAATAAAAAATCTGAAATGTGGAACTTAGCAGAATCTGGGGTGACTGAGTCAGTGAACTGCTACGTCCCACTTTTCTGAAAGAAGCAGCAGTTGCTATTTGTTTTCCAATGGACTGACCAGACATGGGGCTGTGGTACCAGCTGGCGAGAAAGTACTTCTCTCACCCTTTGTGTGATCAGAAGGCAATTTTCATGCAAAACATCATCCAGGGCAGTCCAGTGAGCAGCTCAGTCCCATCCAGCCCACTGTCCCATGCTTTGGATGAAGAGCCACCACTACCGCACCCTCAGTGGAGAGCATGGGGGGAACCAGAGACAAGCTTCTCACCACCAAGTGCCTAGACAGGTTCTTGCCACCATGGGTCCCCATATCCATGTGACTTTCATGGACAGTCACATTGATATCAAGGTGGGATTATGCTTTTTTGGGCAATGGTATTATGTTGCTCCCGGCTAGTGGCTTTTCAGGTTGAGAGAGGTTTTCAAATGCATGTGACAATACGGTGCCTCTCATGAGAGGAACGCGCTGCTGGGGAACTGAGAAGTGCAGGTTCAAGTCCTCAATGTCCTGGGTCAGCTATTTAGCACTATTTAGCCAAAAAAAAAGGTCTGTGAACTGGGACCCGATCCCAGAGCTGGACACTTAGTTCCCTTTGCTCAAAACCCCCACACTTACTGTAAGGCGTTACCTAGAGATTGCTGCTAGGGACATTATGGAAGGAGATTGGGTGATCTCCCTTATCTTCCTGTAGCTTGGACAGCTGATTTGGGATTGAAGGGAGGTGATCTTTCCAACGAGGAGCCAGGGCCACCAGCGCCCAGCCCTACATGCAGCCTGCCCAACAACAGAGTAGCAGCCACTGATTTTTTTGAAGTGCTGCAGCACAGGGACACAGTGTTCATCTCTTATCAATGGCATGGTGATTAGAAAGGAATTTGAGGCTCTTTCCCTGTCCTCAGGTTGAGAGGTCCAAGTTACACCTCGTGGCCAGTGCCTGGGCAAGAGCAAGGTGGAGGCAGTACCAAGCCTTGCTTTGGCAGCTGCCCAGGGTGGAGTTTGGGATTCACAAAGCGAGAAGGGAGCAGGATCTGCAGCACAGTGGTGGGACATTTTGGAGAGCATGTGCGATTCTGCAGTCCTGGGCTCTGGGCCCAGCTCCACACCTACCAGCCGAGGCACCAGTGCTAGCTCTTACCACCGCTTGCCTACCTGTCCTAATGGTTATCATCCTTGGAACCAGTACCACTCCTTGTTGAGTTTGGCAACAAGCACGGGGCATGAACAGTACTCAGCTGCTATCCCACGGGGCTTTTAGTAGCTGGATAATCCTTGGTGACTCAAGGAGGTTTGGTCTTGAGAAGTGGTTTGATGCCAGAGCTATTAAAACTGATGCTACCTTTGGACTGAGGCAAAAGACAAGGAGTTTGAGGCTAGATCTGAAAGAACTTGATGCTGCCTGCAATGAGTGCCTCCAGCTTCATCAGCTGGTGAGTCACTTAGGAGTGTCAAATTCAGTGACTCTTTGGAAACAAAACTTTAGCAACCAGTTCTCCTGTTTGGACTGGTGTGAGGGAGAAGCCAAAGGCTTGGTTCACTGCAGCCTGGTGCAAAGCAGTGTCAGATGCTTCCTTTCCAATTTGGTGGTTTTCCAGCAAGCTTGCTCTAGTATAGAGATTTGGCAGCCTGCAGGAGAGCTGTGAATGGAACATGCTGCTGTGGCATTGGAAATCTTGGGCAAGATGCTCATCAGGCATAGGTCAGTAGAGTCCCCGTGTTTTACAGGTGATGAATACAGAGTGACGGACGCTGTGATAACACAGTGCAGTGTGTGTGTTACTGACCAATACCAAAGAACTGCCGTGGTATCATGGGATCTGCTATGCCAGGTTCACATCCTGCCCTTCTGGCTCCTCCATTCCTGTTCACATCAAGTGGCCCTACAGGAACTCTGCTCCTGATGCCCTCCTCTACCTCTTCCACCCCAGAGCTGAGGAGCGCCCCCAGGGCTGGATCGCCATCAGGGAGGGAGTGTAGGAATGAGGATGAATGAAAGAGAATTGCAGCCCACTCTCTTCTTTTGGCTGCTGGTGCTCTCGGAGCAGCTGGGTGGTCTCAGCCCTTGGATAATGGGGCCACTGACCTCACACTGAAAAGGCTCTGAAGTATCATGATATGGTTTTGGCACTGTGAGTGATTCCAGTAGTATCATTCATCACCATTCCCATGGTGATTCGGAATGTAATACTCTGTCCATTTTGTAACTCCTTCTTTCTGAAAGAACTAAATGAGGGGTTCAGCACTAATTTCGAAGTGGATGCCCTGAATATGCACCAAAATATATATTGATCCCACTCATTCCCAGTATGACCAGTGTAATGTCAATGTTGTTTATTACCAGTGTGTTGCCATTATGCATCAGTTAAGCCTATTTTAACCAAGCTTGGATATGCAAGGAAAACAAATTAAAAAGAGCACTAGAAGAATTAGTTAAGGAAAACCAGCTAACCTGATGCTGAGGTTCACAATTTTAATCTGTTGAAGCAGCAGTACGTTAATCTAAAATAGTGCCGTGTGGATGCTTTCCACTTTTTCTCACCACATTGTATTGTTCCACCACTGCCTACCGGTAGCTTGTTTTGTACCTTCTTCGTAGCATCTCCAAAACCAGACCGCAACTTTCCAGATTCATCAGGCTGTGTCACTAAGTGTCTGATATGAATTTTTTCAGAAGTGAATCCTGGTGATGAAAAGGAGAGTATTCCTCTGCAGGAAACCATTAATTGCCTCAAGTCCCCTCTTAACCTACAGGATTTGAGTCTACAGCTCTGCTCTCTTCAGCCATGGTCTCGTCGTGAGGCTGTGCTGCCCCTTGCAGGCACATGCAGTAGCCAGGAATGCAGGCACAGTGGATGAGAAAAAGTGAAGAAAGGCATCTGTTTCTGTCCCCCGTTAATTAGTCTTGAACAGTACTGGATTATTTATTGTTATTAATATATCCTACCTTCATGATTCCCTGCCCTCGCTATAAAATACATAGAGATGCAGACTAGGTCCACGATCTGGGTTTTGAAATCATAAGCTGAACTGATTTCCTCCTTCCTTTTTATTTTTGCAAGGTAAGATAATTTGTTTTGCCTCAGTAGGGCCAGGATTTCAACTGACAATTGAGAGAGCTGAGGCAAGGTTCAGAGTTAGACCCAAAGCTGTAATAGCTTGGGAACTGTCTTTGGACTCTATTCTTGGCCCTTTCCCTGGCTCCTCCTCTGACCGAGCACTTCTCCGTGTCTCTGTTATCTCTCTGTTAAGACAGGATTATTCTGCTAAACCATTTTAATGCAGGGCTTTGGGGAGAGGCTGGAGAAAGCCCTTGAAATATCGATGGAAAAAACATTGCAGTTCTCACTTTCTAGAAATGTCCATATATAGCCAAACTTAGGCAGTCTCCAAGTAGATTTATTTATCTTAGCAGACTGCATGCTCTGTGCCTTTCTCCAATGATACTCTGCTCCTCAGGTTTACATTCCCAGGAGCTAAATCCTGGAAAGATCAGCTTTGAAGAACATGTTGTGACATATCTCGTGCAAGAAGTACAAGTCTCCCTGTCCTGACTTTCTATCCTGTCTGTTGTCAGATCACCTAAAAGGAGCCTAATCCACCGTCGTTAGTGTAACAGACTGGCAGCAAGATGAGAGTAGCGATGCTTTGTGCGATGTGCATACCACACACACATGGGTGCATGTGCTGCTGCTGGTATATAGCCCTTTTTAGTACCTTTCCCCCCAGTATTTTGGTTATTTAATGTATCTATTAACTTTCAGAGAAAATGTGAGAGGTGGAGAAACATTGTTCTTTGTGGCAAAACTGAAGCATGGCGTTATGTGACTTTTCCCCAGTCTCTTCGTAACTCGCTGGTAGAGCCGAGGGACGGTTTGGATCTCTGTTCCCAACTGTGTAAGACACTGCCCGCGGCTGCGATGCTCCCGGTCTCGTCGGTGATGCTGCTAGTCTGGGCGGTTCTGCGTTTGCCAGCGCGCTTTGGTGAGCAGGGCGAGTTGCGGGGAGTTCAGCTGACCTTGGGGGCGTGCGTGCTCCTCGCGGAGGCGTGCCGCACGTGTGCCATGCTCAAAGCCTGTTTGTTACTCACCTGCCTTGTGTCCAGGCTTGATAGCAATCCCAGCTCCCGCCAGGGCCGCATGCGATGGGGTGGGTGACAGCCACCTGCCTTGTTCCAGGCTCTGTCCTGGCACAAAAGCCCTGCGTGAATTTCTGCCCCCTGCAGAGAGTCTGGGATTGCCAAGTTCCCAGAAACGGCCATTCCTCCCGCGGTGACACAGCAGGGCTCCAGCCCAGTACAAACCCCTTTGGGAGATCCTGTTTTTCTTTTGGGAGCTTCCCAGTGACGCCGATGCTGCTTTTGTCCCTGTCCCCGTTTCCTCCCCGTGACTCTGGGTGGCCTCTGTGCAACCCGCTCACCTGCTGTCTGAAGTGACCTTTCTCCCGGGTGATGGGTAGCTCCAGCTCTTTGGTTTTTTCCACAAGCTGTTGCCCGATGTCTGAAGCGGGGAAAGCTCACTCATCAACATCTGGAGGAAGAAAGCAGAAAGCTCGCCCGCTGTTACGCTTCTCACTTGCAGAGAGGCGGCCAGCTGTGATGGCTTCCAGTTACCAAATGGCTTTCCAAGTGACTATAAGTGCCATAGCAAATTTAGCCTGCTTCTGGGGCTGGACCAGTGTAGGCTAGGCTGGTCCACAGGCACCAAGGCTCTGCAAGGGGCTGTGCAGCTCTGCCTTTGCTGGCAGGGCCACCTTCTTCTCTTACCACCAACGCCGAGGTAAACCTTGAGCAGCTCCGGCGTCAGCAGAAAGGTCGGCGCCGGGAGGAGTGCTGCCCGGGCACAGCCCAAGCCCCGTGGGCGCCACTTGAGCCTCCTTGGGACCTGGCCTGGAGTCTCGTATCCAGGGTGATGATCTGAGGAGACAGACTTCTGCGGGACTGCTTTCTCTTCCCAGTAAGGGCACGGTTTCTCAATTTATCCCAATTCAAATAATGAATAAGGATGATTGATTTAACCAAAAATATCGGGAGTAATCTTTTAACCATAGAAATCAGCTTCAGTAGCAACATTTTGTAAACATGGCTCAAAATTAGGTTTCAGTCACCATGCGTGTGTATCGCCGTGGCCTGGATTGCACTTGGCCCCCCTCCAGGAACCCACTTGATATCCATGAGAGACTTCCAGCAGGGAGGGAATCCAGGCTGTGCAGCGGCCACTGACACCACTCTTTTGACAACAGGGATTTTTTTCTTGCATGTTCAAATGAGCGGGGATATATCTTATATTTATGGTCAGCAATAACTGGAGAAACGTTCCCCTCTTCAGCTGTTATATGCGAGTCCGGGCCCCAAGGATTTCTTGCAAGAAGATGGCATTCAGCACCACAAAGACTTTGATTTTTAGGTGGTGTGACTCTGTTGAACTAAATACAGCCCTATAAACCATAAATAACGTGCTTAATAACATTATGATTTTTGTGGTATCATGTTCCCATAGCAAGGCTTCAAGGTCATGCTGGCTTTTTTTGTAGTCATCTGACAGGATGACTAAATTCTTTATCGAGTTCTGGTTTTTAGCTGAGAGAGTCTCGTGCTTCCTCATGATAGCTCTCACCACGGGGTCCCCACCGTGTTCTAAACAATCAGTAGAAGGGCACAAGGGAAATGGACCACAAAGTGGATATAGGTGCCAGCTACCATCTATCACATATATCTTTTTGTCCTTCCTTTGCATGGTAGGGGCCAAATCCTGCTGATGTACAGATTTCTTCCTGCAGGACATGTTTTTCTGCCTGCTCATAGACCTCTGAGGAAATGCCTGCACCTTACCAAATCCACAAAGGACAAGGACCTCCACGTAACAGTCTAATCTCACTGGTGGGGAGTGTGTCTAGCACTGGGAATCGATTCAAGATGACTAGTTAGGAGCACTCGTATCTCAGCACTCAGCTTGGTCCCCTCTACTGCATCTGGAGGTCATCTCAACAATCATGACTTCCAAAAATAGAAACTGAGAGTTCTTTGTGATTGCCAGTTTTTAAATGTGGGAGTTTCACATTTTCAAGTTCTTTCCCTGCAACTTTGAAGAGGCTCGAAACAGACTCCTTAGGAAAAAGACGCACCGTGCCTCCTTCCCCACCCCTGCCTAAACAGCGGAGACCGCTGCTTAATCTGCTGGGTCCAAAGCATCAGCTAGTCTGAGAAGTGGGAAAATTATGCAAAGTGCCTCTGCTGGTGGATGCCTGACAAAAGGAAACAACCCTGTTTTAATCAGAGAATGTGGAAAGGTAAGAAAACAAGGCGGCTGAAGTGATTTCATTTCAAGGTTTTGTCAGGGAAATGTATTGGACTTCATACCTCTACTATTGAGGGCTTTAAGTTTCTAATCCCATGGAATCTAATTCCTGGAAAACATGGTGATAAGGGTGGAAAGGAGGAAAACTCCTCACCAAGTAAGGTGTTGTTCCAGGAGTAGAGAATGGATACAGCCAGGGTCTGTAGTGACCCAACAAGGAAATTAATCCAGTGTGACACTTCACATCAATGAGTGAAATGGGTTTTTAAGAGAACCTCTTTGGTTTGGGTTTTATGTTTTGTTTTTTTTTTTTTTTTTTAATTTTCATGGTTTGGGGATTTTTTAAAGTCTGCATGGGGACTTCTGTGTCCTTTAAACAGGCTATTCCTTCAGACTTGACCTCATAGTCAAAGCAGGCCAGTGACTTTTCATGGCTCCAGGTCTAAATGTTGCCAAAAGATAAACTATTTATAGGCTTAACACCTGACTAGGTGTTAAATAGCTCTTGCTGATAAACTGTTTGGTGCAGAATTATCACTTCAGACTGAGACTAGACTGAAAACCCAAAGACCTGGAATGCTTGAAAGGATTCAGGTAGGATTTAAGATCTATTTAAGAAAGTGCATTTAAGGCATCTTCTGTAAGGTATGTGTAACCCAGCAGGATTAGAGACTTTGGTAATGATAGACAGGTCCTTTACCTCTATGTAAACTACACATCAGTGAATTTACTTAAAAGAAAATCACCTAAGTGTGTAAATACAGCATTAAAACACATATGTGTTTATCTACACCAAACAGGCCTTCTGCAAGCTGGATCTATGTTGAACAGCCTCCACTGGGTGGTGCCTCCCCTCATTCTAACACAAATATTCCCTTGACCCTAGTATATTTGTTATAAAAGCAAGAGAAAAAAGTATCAAAGCTTGTTGGACTGACTTGCTTGTTTGGAGAAGCTGACAGAGCATAGTTGACCTTAGACATGTGGCGGGGGGGTGTCAGGGAGCAGGACTGTATTCATTTTATAGTGCAATAAATGTTTCAACATATCAACCCTCTTGGTTGCCTTGCATGGGGCTACAGGGGTCACAACCAATTTGCTGAAAAACATTGAGCTATAAAACAGTCTGGGGCCTCTTCTACTGCAACGCTAATCCTTTAATAAATAAGTGGAGAAAAACGTACTGTGTCACTCATAAAAGAGTGGAAGCAGAAGTTCAGAGCTGTCTCCCATCCACACTGCTCCCATTCCAGCATGTGCTCTGGAGCCATTTTAGGGCAAGGTCCGCAGTCACCTGCAGGGGGAAAATCCAACCACGGTCAGAATCTAAGTCCTGGGGGCTGAGGACGAGCCTGAGTGGTCTGAGAAAAAGTGCTAAGTAAGGCCAATAGGCTGCAATTTGTCCAGGCAGGTTTCTCCAGGTTGGCTCTACCCAAGTGTTGCATGGCTGCGTGGAGCCAGGAGGACAACATAGCTAACAGCCAACGATGGACATGGGAAGCAAGGGAGTCAGGAGGCTCAGGGTGCTTATAGCCACTTTCACTGCAGTCTGTGCTTGCAGGGACAGTGTGGCGGAGCCGTCCAAGCATCACTGCCCTCTTCCTGAGGCACAGAAGCCCTGCTAACTGCAGTATGTGGTTGAAGTCTCCAGGTCTAAGAGCTTCCTGTGCAAGAGGCGTGCTTTAGACCCCACCTTCAGCAGCACACAAGCTCAGCAAGGCAGAAATGAAACACCTACTTTGTGAATCTTTTCGGCAACTTCATGTCATCTAGACCTAATCCAGCTCCCCAGCAGACAACATCATCAATTAATTGCTGTCATGCTGCTAAGCTGCACTGTGCAGTCCTGGCTTACTTTCTTCCCAAGCACAGTTGTATTGGTAAGTTGAAGAAGATTTCTGTCCCTTGTGCTGGTCTCAGCTGGAGAACTGTGTGCTCCTAGGTCCCAACCATAAGGCTACGCAGATTCCCATGGTCGAACTGGGCTGCAGCTATTATAGAAGGGATCTGACTCCCTTGTCCTCTACCTTGACAGCTGCTATGGTTTGAGAAACCCACAACAATCTATTGTCGTTTAGACAATTATTCTATCACCCGATGACCCCTCCCCACCCAGGATGGGGAATTGGGAAGAAAACAAGGAATCCCAGGGGTTGTAATATAAACAGATCTAATAGAATAGGACTAGATAATTAACAGTAATAACACTAAAGAACCAATATTGATCCTGATACCAATCTAAAATATATAAGGATTATACTCAGCCAACTATATCCGTAGGAAGCTGTGCACTCCCAGCAGGGGACAGTAAATGTCGGACACTGCGAGCGCTACGGCTTCGGGAGGAAGGGAACGGCTCAGGGGTCTGGCAACGGGGCAAGGAGTTCTCTGGATCGCTGCCACCAAGGGAGAGAGAGCTTCACAGCAAACTTTCTAATTTATATTGAATGTGACATTCATGGTATGAAATAACCCTGTTGGCCAGCTTGGGTCAAGTGCCCGGGTCTGGCTCCTCCTCATCCCCGCACCTGGTGAGTTTGAAAACACTGAGACCTTGAAACCCACACACCATAGCTGGCTATAAAGTAAATATTTTCACAAACTCAGACACTAGAGTCTTCTAAAAGTAGAGTTTTCCCAAGCATTAGAAGAGAAATTAGTCCTGTGTCGCTCAAACCAGGACGAGAGTGCTGACTGGGCACCCAGGCTCAGCCCTGGGAACGTGGGTCTGACTCGCTCCCTGCTGTTCCTGCCACCAGCACCTCTCTGCACAGCTGATCGCTGGGACTGAATGGCCGGGACCACAGCTCAGGAGCAGAGGGATGCAATGACAGCTGCTGTTATTACAGTAAAAGAGCCAGCAGGTGCCTTAGAGTAACTCTTACTGTCAGGCAATTTGTCACGGGTTTTCAGAATACTTCGTACTTAGCGACTTTCCTCTCTAGCTTTTGCTGCCTGCAAAGAAAATGCAGAAATACATGACTATTTTACAAGACTTAGTTCAAAGAGTGAGAATGAAACACATTGTTAAAGGGATCCTTTGGTGTCAAAGGAGCTTTTAATTGTGCTATGCCACATGAAGAGGATTTCCATGATGTTGGAGGACTTTATAAAAACAACTGTCCTTTGAGGGGGAAATCTGGCTGTTCTGACAGTTCAGCCCCCCAATGGCCTCTTGAAGTAATAGGAATGCTAATCATCATTATACTTAATAATAACATGTATTAACCTCCTGTGGTACTAGACATCAATGAGATCTCCCAAATATTATGTGCAGTGTTCACAGAATCACAGGGTTTGGAAGGGACCTCTGGAGATCATCTAGTCCAACCCCCCTGCCAGAGCAGGGACACCTGGAGCAGGTTGCACAGGACGGCGTCCAGGCGGGTTTGGAATGTCTCTGGAGTCAGAGACTCCACCACCTCTCTGGGCAGCCTGTGCCAGTGCTCTGCCACCCTCAAAGGAAAGAAGTTCCTCCTCATGTTTAGATGGAACTTCCTATGGTCAAATTTGTGCCATTACCTCTTGTCCTACCACTGGGCACTACTGAAAAAAGACTGGTGCCATCCTCCCGGCACCCTCCCTTTAAGTATTTATAGGCATTGAAGAGATCCCCTCTAAGTCTTCTCTTCTCCAGACTAAAAAGACCCGAGTCCCTCAGCCTTTCCTCATAGGAAAGGTGTTCCAGTCCCTTGATCATCTTTGTAGCCCTCAGCTGGACTCTCTCCAGCAGTTCCCTGTCCTTCTTGAACTGGGGAGCCCAGAACTGGACACAGTACTCCAGGTGTGGCCTCGCCAGGGCAGAGTAGAGGGGGAGGATGATCTCCCTTGAGGTTCACGAAAGGCAGGGCTGGCCCAGACAGGCGCAGGCAGGGAGAGCAGAGCAGAGCAGGGGAACCGAGAGCCTGTCTGGGACAAGGGGAACTTGGCTGGCTTAACGCTAGCGAGAAAGTATCCCAGAGTGGAAACCAGTGCTTTCTATAAATAAAGTAAGGGCATAACACCAGGGAGAACGAAAAGCCAGTTCAGCTAAAGGACAGAGTTGGCGGCAAAAGAAATAAAGGGCCATGAGTGATTTAGAAAAAAGTTTGTAATCAGAGGAGAGAGGTGTTGAACAATGTATCACCGGGTGTAACGGGAGCTGAGGCTACAGCCATGTTGGACACCGTCCCTTTGCATACTGTCATTGCAAGCTACAGCCTTTTGAAAGCCCTCTAATGCTGGAGGTGCCCAAAATCGCTTAGCACTCCCCATAGGCATTGGGAGTCTCCTGGGAGCTGCAAGCTCTGTGTCCCCACGCACCCAGCACTGCTCAGGCTGAGCAGCTTCATGCTTTTCCCACACCCAAGCCCCGTCAGAAGCGGCTGATCACCAGCTGATGTCCTGGGGGTTAAGCCTGGAGGGCTCCTTACCCTGGGGTTGCTGCGGGCTGTCAGGTCCAAGCCCCAAGCAATACTCATCAAGAGCCACTGTATTTTAAACATGGCTAGAGGAGGAGGAGGCAGTGCTCCACTACCCACCTTTTTACACAGCTTCTTCATTGACAGCCAGGCTAGATAACAGGGGCTGATCTCCACTGACTGCAGAAGGAACCTCAGCTCCCAAATCTTGAGTCCCCTTTTGCCGTAAACCAGGATTTGCATTGCCCAGCTCAGCAATTCTTGCAACCCCTTACTGCCTTGCCCAGATTTCCTTGCTCGTTTTTGATGAGCCTCGTTATATTCTGAAAGAGGAATAGTAAACATAGAAAACATAGTGTTTACTAACAACAGCGGGGGATGAAGACTTAAAGATGCAACGGGTCCCTTTTAGTACCTTGGTCTTATTACCAATATTGTCCTATCATGCTAATTTGTTTTATTAAATTAATAATTGGAACAACGGAGATACCTGAAGTGGGACGAGACCCCGTGCAGACAGAGGCAGGCCTGTGTTACACAGTCTGGTGTCGTGGCGGGGGGAGCTTAGCCCTTACCTCATTCTCAGCTCTTCGAGCTCTGCTGCCAGTTTGTTTTTCTCTCCCTCTGCCATTTCATTCAACTCTACCCCTGCTTGTTAGTTTGGATTGCTCGTTTCCTCTTTGCACATTTAGCCTCATAAAATCTTATCAGACTTGAGCTTCATTCCTGTTCCGGCACAAAAGAAAGGAAATGGTGCATTTAACAGGTGGATGAGGCACTCCATTCAGGGACTTGGTAAACTGCTGCATTATCCAGTGTCCTGGATAATTTTATTAGCTTCCAGCAGATCAAGTCCCAAACGACTGAAGTGTCCACGCTGGGAATGGAGCATGGGGGAAGACGCTCATGTCATAACCGGCCCCAGCGTCATTGCTGTACCTAACCCAAAGGATTTTATGGCACAAGCAAAGTCGGAGGCTCCAGCCTATGCAGGCTGCAGCCTGGCTCACGGGTCATGGCAAAACACGAAAGCCACTCCTGCCACCGCATGCGGGATGTGCACGTGTGAGAAAGGGAGAGAGACAGTGAGCACGCTACTCTCCCTTGGACAAAAGCTATCGTTTGCAGCTCTTCCCTTGCTCCGATGGACTATGCCTGCTGCTTAAATTTCCTGTGGATTGCAACACGTGTGAATGTGCAAACACTCCCCATGAACAGCCAGAAGAGGGTCACCAAGGGATGAAGCAGGACTAAACCCTGACACCAGGGCTCTCCTTCCTAGCACAGAGGGAGAAGGATGCTCATGTCTTGTTGTGCTTGCCGGCCAGCTCTGCTCTCCGCTGGGACACAGCTTCCATCCCCGGTTTAATTTCTTGCCTCTTGGCAACAAGCTGTGCTGTGACACGATTGACTTTGACCTCTCTCTTTAGAAGCGGAATCTTCTGGAGCCTGTTTGCACTATTTTCCAGTGTCTTGCTGGGGGCCTACCAACAGAACTGGCTTTGCAGGTCAGTAAAGGCACGCAGCAAATCCCTTTGCGCTTGCGTAAAGCCAGGTCAGAGTACAATAACTCTTTGTCGTAAAGCTGGCCAAAATCTCAAGTTCCACCTCTTCACTCTCACAGTACAGGCACACACTTTATGTGGTGACCTCAAAACAGAACAGGAGTGTGACAGTTCTAAGAAGTTCTCATTTTGTCAAAATAAACCATGAGACTTCCTCAGGCCATGTGAGGAGCCATCATGACCCAGGGTCCCATCCCGCCACAGCCCCTAAGAAGCATAGAGGGGGAAGAGACACTTTAATGAGGGGTGCAGGTAGGCAGCAGCAAAGGGGACGGTGGTGGGCTGGGCTGTACTTCCACCATTATGACCAGTGAGGCTGGTGGGATGCTACCATGTGGGTCTCAGCAGCTCTCGGAGTCTCTGACATCCATGGACCTGGCTGGGTCAAGCTGGGAAATGCCCAGACTGACCAAGGCTCATTCAGTGCTGTATTTATGCTGGTTTTGATGCACGTTGATTTAAATGGCTGGCACGGGACAAACTTGCTAGATATGGGTCTAACCTCCAGAAGATGTAACCATGTGTGGGGTTTTTAATTGAGGGCACCCTGGTTATCTCTAGGCATTTCAAAGAGGTGCCAAAATTAGAAGATTAACCAACTCTGAAACTGATGAACAAAAATAAACATCCTGAGAGGTCAGTGCAATCCACTCAAGCTCTGCAGTCCCCAAGGAGGTACCACCTCTCTCTCTCATGATTCAGGAGGGTGTAACGTGATGAGACTGTGGAGCATTACTCAGTGCCTACAGTTACGTAGGACAAATCCAGGCAAAGGAGCTGGGCAGGTGCCAAGGCATGCTCCGCTTTCTGCACAGAGGAGGTAGGACATGAGGTAGGTACATGAGGTAGGACTTGAAACATGTCATGAACCAAACAGGAGTTGCCCATAACTACAGATGCTATTGCTGAAGACTTGGAACTAAGAGTTATTTCCTTAACACACTATGTTTTTCTTCTTTGGTTGCATTCCTGATTTGTTACCTTTTTCTCATAATGAATAACTGCTTTTGGGTGGCTGTATGTATAAAAAAATGAATAAATTTTTGATGTATGATTTTCTTTGAGGAAAGTCCCCGTATAAAAATGTGGCTCAGCTCATATTTGAGCAGACACTTTGAATCTACTGTATGCTTGGCTGCCTGCACTCATAACACCGCCTCACCTCAGCTGTCGATACACCATACTACGGTAATTTTCCTGAAGAACAGAGTGGCACGCACTCACTTCCAAACTTGGATCCAAATGACTGCAGACAAATAGCTGGAAACATCTGGGTCGAGCTTGGCTGACACACACACTGTGCACTGAGAGGGCAGTGGTTATTTAAGAGTTAAGAGTTTGCTTTGATTTAAGGAGAGAATGTCGTTCTCTGAGATTCTCTGACATACACATGA
Organism: Burhinus oedicnemus; assembly: GCA_008921705.1. Taxonomy (NCBI): domain Eukaryota; kingdom Metazoa; phylum Chordata; class Aves; order Charadriiformes; family Burhinidae; genus Burhinus; species Burhinus oedicnemus. The sequence goes on along the minus strand of VFFE01005989.1, from coordinate 58,928 downwards.
ATAGGCAAAGAGATTTGTCTGATCTCACGGATGATGGGGATGTGAGTGACACCTTTGTCCTCCTCTTCCCTGGGAAAATACACAACAGCCAATCAAATCAATCAAAGCATCATCCAAATCATGAATTTGTTACTTGGTGTCCACTCGTCTGTACATGCTGAAATGGCCTTTGGCTTCAGCAGGCATTTTTCCCTTAGAAAAGGGTTCATAGCTGACCTTCTCTGTGTAAAGCTGTTAAGAGAGTCACCCAAGGATATGCAGAAAAAGTTGAAAGTCTTGCAGGAGTGCCAATGTTTCTGGCCTCACACCCATGCCATGAGAGTAAGGAGAGCAAGACCCATCCCTCGTCTCTCAGAGAGGGTTGGAGGTGACCATTTCTCCTCCCCTCCCCTGGGGACCAGAGGAAGGGACTGACCATATGTTGGTACTGATGATGCTGTCTATTATCTAGGCCATGCAGGGCACAATTGTAGGTTGCCTTGGTTATTGTCATTCCAGACTTGAACTCTCTCTGCTGGCAGGTAACACCACCAATACAGGACAAGGTGTTTGCATCAGCCAGAAATCTACTCAATTGACACGTTTTTAAAAAAATTAGCATTACTTATTTGCCAGCAAAGACTGTTCAGACAACAACTTTTGTCAGGTTTCTTTTGATAATATTTCTAGTTACTGATTTTCTATTGAGACACAATTATTTAATTCTTTGGCCAAGTTATAAGCTCAATGATGTTGATATAAATTGAAACGGAATCGGTTGTATTCATTGGTGTCATAATCAGGTAAGTTACAAGAGCTGAGGGCAGGATGCATCTCCTTGTCTCTAGTAGATTTGTCATCAGCATACTGAATGCTGTGATGGTTTGAAATGTTCTTTAAAAATTTATGAATTGATGATAGGGGAAGTTTAATATTCTGATTTTTATAAAGCTTGATTGGTTTCAAAAGCAATTACACTACTTGGAAAATTTTATTTTATGAAGCAAGGTCATTTCAGTCATTTTTGTTATTTCAACATTTCTTTTAAGTTCAATATTAAGTTAAATGAAAATGTAACAAGAAATCTGATGTATTTTATTAGACTTTGCTTTTTAAAGAAAGACTACACTGCATGTTTACAAACAGATCAAGAATTTCCTTCTGGAATCAGACTTTGTATGAGAAATATCAGCATGCAGCGATGAGATTTTTTTTTTCCTAATACGCTTCTTAAAGCTGATAATAGTAATGATATGTGGTGCATTGTCATGGCAAACAATCACACAGCTCTGCTCGGTAGTGCACGATAGCAAAGATGAGAAAGGCTTGTGTTGAGACAAAGAAAAGAGTCTCTTTCATTGCTCTGACATCAGCATTTTCAGTGCCCAAAGGGTTTTGGTCTGAGTGTTTACAGAGATGACGGTACTTTGAAATGTTCTGCGTACGAAATGAATGGGTGTTTTTATAAACATATATATCTATATGGGCAGGGCTCCTTATGAGGACAAAGTGGACTAAGTACAGACTGAGGGAATATAAAACAGACCTGTCCAGCTTCTTGGCAAGCTGGTACAAAGATTATACTTTAGTGCTGCAGTCAGGGGCCAGGCAGCAAATACATTGCATCATATTGCACAATGGAGAAAGGCGTTCAGGAGGCGGGCGGGTTTTCCAACAGGAACACTGAACCCAGAAATTATCAACATGACAGCCTTTATATTGCACTTCTCTTTTAAGTTTAACATCAACTCCGTCTAACTCTGAAGATTTGAAATTTTATAAATCTGCGAGCCCAGATCCTGATAGGCAAGATTGCCATATATTTATGGGTATAATTCAGCGTGTGATGGTGTCTTGCGTGGATCCTTCTGTATGGATGGATGCTAAACAGCTCCTGAGGATTTTTTTCAGATGAAATGTTTGTCCACTGCAGAAATTAATTCAGTGAACACGACTGCTGGAGTCTTGGAGAAAGTACTTGGTCTCAGGTTTTACAAAATGGGAAAATGAGATACAGCCCCAGCTACTGATTTGCCACTGAGCACAGAACAAGCCTGGCAGATATGGGATGAAAAATGAGGCTTCTGTTCCAGGATTTAGTTGCATTCAAAATGTCTTAAGTGATCTTATGCATTTGATTTGTTTATGGTTATAAATTTTGGAAGTCTAAAGTCTTTTATTACTGGGGTTGGAGGTCTCTGAGGGCAAGCTGCAAGAGAATGGTCTTGAAATGTGCAAAACTAATGGGCATGACTGGCGTGTTGCTGATTCATTTGAAGAGATACTCTATTGGAAAGAAATGCTGCCAACACACGTGGGAAGAACTGTGCCCCTCGGATCTTTTGCACCGTTTTGAGAAGGCCGATGGGCAAGTCAGCTAGCTGTAGGCAGCTAGGCGAGTAGGTTTGGGCAGCAATTGAGATAAAGCAGGTTAATGCGTGTATGTGTCAGAGCTGTGCAGTACGTAAACAGATTTCATAGTGACGGGCACATTACAGTTGAGGGATAGATTAGACGGACTCACGCGTGAGCAGCAGCTGCACATACTCAGTTTCTCAGACCTGTCCTAGGCTTTTCTGGGGCTGACTCAACCAGTTGTGCACATATGTGTCATATTATGCATGGTGGTGTTCTCTGTTATTATTTTTATTGACTCCATATTATCTGCTATAAATTCGGAGTTTGCAATGATGAATCATCTCCCTGCCATCTACAATCTCCCTTCCCTATGTTGCAAGACAGATGTAAATTCAGTCAGTGCCTACTGACATGATCCCGGTTTGTTTTTATTTTCTGGGATGCCACCCTTTAATACACAGCACTGAGTTTACTGATAGAGCTGTTTTACACGTACAGGAAAGTTACTACTCAGTCATTCTTCCTTTTTGTCCTAAATTCTTTAGAAACACTGCTGTTTCTGAAAATCTCCAACCAGCAAGGTCCCCATAAAGTTTTATTCTTTTAAACTCAAGGGTATAGCAGGGTTTGAAATTAAGTCATCTACCTGTGTTCACCCAACTGGATCAGCAAAACCTTTCTTTTGCTGTTCTGCAGCTGCAGCAAATGCCTCATGTGAGACTGCTGGGGACCCCAGTCGCTCATGATGACTTGGGAGCGCAGTAGGTGACCTGTGTCTTTCCCGACACGCAGCGCTCTGTGCACTAAGCCACATGTGTTTTGATGACTTCTCCTGCAAAGGGAGGGAGCCGAGTTGGGGGAGAAAACTTTTTAACAGCCTCTGCCTGCAGTCCAATCCCCTTTGTTTTAATTATACCAAACTACGATTTGGAGCAATATAAATTTCAATATGGATGCAAATCCCCTGCCAACCTCCACTCAGCAGGGGGGAGCTGCGGGGCTTGCTCTGGCAAATATTTCTTCTGCGTGCCACCATGCAGAGATCTGCCAAGTCATGCTGACACCCTTATCTGGGCAAATGTCCCTTCCTTGCCACACATAACTCCTCAGGGAAAACTTCAGCCTGAAAGCTACAAAATCAACTGCAAAAAATTCAGTATAATCAGTTCCCAGGAGACCTTCAAAATACAAATGCTGCAAACGGAATTGGAGGGTTAGGTTTCTTTGATTTTTCAGACACTGCTTGACTTGCTTGGTGTTGTCCTTTTTTACACACATCTTTGCATCTGTGTGTGCATGTGTGTATATCTACTGCAGTGTATGCAGAGAAGCACAAACTTTATCTTTTTTTATCTTCCTTCAAACTGCAGTTCGCTCAGCAGTATTTTGTTTTGTTTGCACAGCAACATGTGTTTTTCCCCTACGAAATAAACAAAAGAGGTCCCGAGTCCCATGCTTGTATCCAGATTATGCCATTTTAGTTATATGTAATCATAGCTTTATTTTTATGTAATCTCTTGTGGTTCTCTGCTAGTATGCATACTGTGCTGTTTATTTTTATAACGATTTTTTTCCTGGGGATGCTTAGCCGGTACAGAACTCTGATCTGTCCACCCAAAATGGTAAAGACATACTTCCTAAGACAAACTCTTTTTTCTGCTTGCTCTTATTCAGCCTAACCATCTGCATAATGCACACCTATTTTTTATACTTCATTGCTGCTGTGCTCAGGCAGAGTGGTGGACTCTCTGCACAAGCACGTCACCAGGTCCTTTCCAGGTCTCTTTGCAAGTGTCGTTTTCAGCAAATTAGCCTGAACCATATGGGAATAGCAGAGAGCTTTTCACTCATCTCCAAAGAACCTGAAGTCTTTTTTTTTTTCTTACCAGACATAGGATATCACTCTGGAGCTCCGAAAGGAAAAGTGTTAATGTGTCATGAGAACTTCATATGGCAAATCAGTGTAAGCCATTTGCATGTCACATTATTTTACAGATCTGAGACACAATTTTAAAAATCTCTTGACGGACCATACATGCCTCTCCCCGAAGTGCTTCTTGTGCCCCTTGGCCTGAGCTGCACCTTCTTTGGAAAAAAGTAAGTACAGTTCCACTAAAATAAACAGGGATATAGTGATTTCTAGTAGCTAAAGATCTGCTCGTTCTTTATATAAATAAATGCAAAAGACTGCATTCCCTGGTCTCATCTGTCAATTTTGCAGCATACAATGAAGAACTTAAGGATGGATGGAAGCATCTGGAAGTAGAGTTTTAGCTATATGAAGGAACACTTTATTGGAAGAAAGCTGGAGAAAGCTTGCACCTTTGGCAATATTTTCCCCAGCTACTCTCTTGCCACACTAATTTGTACCTGTAATGGATATTTCAGGTAAAGGACTTCACCCTCTTCATCCAAGTACACCAGATTTCCAGTAAGATATCACAGGGTCACAGAACGGTAGGGGTTGGAAGGGACCTTTGGAAATCATCTAGTCCAACCCCCCAGCCAGAGCAGGTTCACCTAAACAGGTCGCATGGGAATGCATCCAGGCGAATTTTGAGTATCTCCAGAGAAGGAGACTCCACCACCTCTCTGGACAGCCTGTTCCAGTGTTCTGGCACCCTCAAAGTGAAGAAGTTCCTCCTCATGTTGAGATGGAATTTTCTGTGTTCCAGGTTGTGCCCATTGCCCTTTGTCCTGTCACTGGGCACCACTGAAAAGAGTCTGGTCCCATCCTCTTGACACCCACCCTTCAGATATTGATAAGCATTGATGAGATCCCCTCTCAGTCTTCTCTTCTCCAGGCTAAACAGGCCCAGGTCTCCCAGCCTTTCCTCACAAGAGAGGTGCTCCAGTCCCTTGATCATCTTCGTAGCCCTCTGCTGGGCTCTCTCCAGCAGTTCCTTGTCTTTCTTGAACTGTGTGTCTGTACACATGCACATATACACGCGAAGTGAGAGAGTGAGTGCTTATTCACGTGTGTTTTGCATGACAGGGGGGGTCAGTGTGTTATGAGACCTCAGTGGGTTTTGACTGACGGCTTTGTCCTCACTTACTCCAGTGTGACTCCATCAGCTTCTCTGGTACTGAACCAATACACCTGGGCATGCCACTAAACAAATACGGGTTCCCGTGCTTTCTTATGCAGGTGTGACGTAGAGCAGAAACAAACTGATCCTGAGGCCAAACATGTAGTATGGAATGTGGTTACAAAGATCAGTGATGAGGACAGCCCCCTCCAATTACTCCTATGGTTCCTGGCAAATCTTTCGCTCCTCCCCGACTTTTTTAAAAAAAAGATAAAATGTATTAATAAAATTATTATGAAACACTCCATCCTGAGCAGTGAACTAATAGCCAGAGACATTTCATAACACTGGTGAAAATTTACACTACCAATCACTTTTTTTGTGATAGGAGTGTTTTGGGTCTTGCCAGACACGAACGTGTCTAAAGCTCTGCTGGTGCCATGTGCTGGACAGGCTGCCCCAGCGAGTCTGCTGGCAAGTTCATCAGGAGCCGCTGCCTGAAAAAGTGAAGTCTTGGTGCATGTGTGGGGTTTGGCATCTTTTTGTTTTTCCTTTGACTATGTTTTAAAGCTAGCCACAGTTTCCTGTGCAACTTGAACTCGGCGTTCGCAGCGTGCCCCAGTGTCATTTCCGTGGGACTCAGTGTGTGAAAAGCTGGGTTGGTGCGTGCAGCCTTGCTTTCCCCTGGTGCCGGCTCACAGTGCCAGCATCTGTCAGGGATGGAGGTCCCTGCTCCTGGTGTTCAAAGCCACATGTGGGTCTCTGCTGGTACACAGCAAGAGGCTGTCAGAAGTTTGACAGCAACAGCCATGAAAATGTGCTATTTGGGGCTCTTGGACTCATTGCTTCAGAATGTCATGGAGATAAAGAATTTAGCAAGATTCAAATTTGCGTTCAGCGTTACATGAAAATGAGACTGTTGTAAGTAAATAATCAGAAAAATATTTGGAAAGGTTGTGAAGTGCCAAGTTTTGAAGATTTAAACCAGTCTTTATAAGCTGGCAGGATGTCTCTGAGGGGAACAACGTATCCTGCCAGAAGTTTCTTGCAAATGCTACTAAACGACCACTGTCAGAGTCAGCCAATGGGGTCTAAGCTGACCACTGGCCCGATTGATTTTTAGGTACTGAACAACAGAAAATAAGATTAAATCAGAGATTAATCCATGTTATGTAGCTGTGACCACAACTAACGTGACAGACGTGATGTACAGTTGCAGCACAGAAAGCAAAACCATTTTCATGAAAAACAGAATGTGCCAACCAAGAAATGACTCAGTCTTTGCAGCATTTCAATAAAAATATCTTTGAGACTCTCCATGGGTCCACCTACACTCATATATAGTGTGAGTAGCTTAAGATGTCTAAACTTGTCTCACAACTGCGGGTCAAAAGGAAATTGCTCATTAGAGGAAAAAATGGTAAAGATGATTTAAGCACTTTTGAAAGTCACTGTGCTGATAGGAAAGCGCTTTGCTATCTGGAGAGCAAGGGCAAAGCGGATGGACAGATTTCCCTACGCTGCCACAGTAACGCGCCTTGCTTTGGTCCCAAGAGACTGTCCCACCCAAGGGTGAGAGTTTTTTGGCTGAGGAGACTGGGCAGTGCCTGCTGTAGCCCATGACGTGGTCGATTATCCTGCTCCTACACCCGAACTGAGCCTGCACGCGCTCCCATCACCTACTGGGCAACTGCCAGGCATCAGCCTCCTGCATTCGGGCTGGACCAGCTTTGCCCTAGTGACCCAGGGAGCTGTTTGTATCCCATTTCTAATGCCTTGAAACAAAACCCTCTCCCTGCTCAGCTGCCACAGGAGCGTGGGTTCCCCGCACTCCCCCAGTGCTTGCTCAGCAGCACCGCACGCTGCCCTGGCGCTCTCGGTGGTAACAAGCCGATTTGCGCATTACAGCTGGTGGCCCCTCTGTTTGATGGCCAGCAGCATTCAGCATTTTCTGTCTCATCCCGGTGACCCTCCCTCTGCCAGGCTGTAGCTCCAGGGACACGGGTGGACAGGGACCTTGTGCACCAGGTAGGGACCTATGAGGACATTTCCACAGCAAGGAGCCGTGGAGGCTGACAGCTCCTCACACCGGAGGAGAGCTCGACATTGATGGCCACCACCCACACGTGGCTGGACCGCTGACAGCCCCTCCATCCAAGGGCTGGTGAAAACACCCTAACCTCTCCTTACCAGCAAGGTGGGCCTAGATAAATGCCAAAGGACAGAAGCACGACAGCAGCTCAAACGGAGAAAATACATCCTGTTTATCGTTACAGCTCTCAGTAACATCAAGGCAGCTTGGCCGAAGTTCAGCTCTTTACTCCAGCCTTCATCTGTGCTGTCATGCTTGTTCTCATCTTACCCGTAAAGGTGTCAAACAGATTTTCCATCTCACTTTGTGGTTTTGACACTTGTATGACAGGTTTTTTTTCCTGCACTCAGGTTTTCCCTGGGGCTCTGATCTCCAAACACAGCTCAGGAAGCTAATGATGCTTAGTTTGGAGATTTGGGTCTCCCTGCTTCAGCCATGCTGACTGGTGTCATCTAGCCCTGTTGTAGCTGAGGAAACCACGTATGTAGCAAGCTACTTCTTTACTGTGAAAGAATCTGTCCTCTTCCAGGCTCGGGGTGGGAGTTTTAACAGCCATTTAACTCTGCTCTTGAGAAACCAGAGATCTCTCACTTTGGTGGAAAAAAAACTCTACAATTCTTTTCACAATTCAACTCTGATTTACCTGTTCACACCCTTTTTTAAGATAGTCTAGACTGCCATTCATAAATTACTATGGGACAGTAATTACTACTTGATACAAAAAAAGAGAGAACAAATACAGAAAAAGATATTTTTTGTTTTTCTGTCTTCTTGCTTTTAGTGATATCTCTTCGCTCAGTGTACTTGTGACTCTTATTATTGCGCTGTCTGCTTACCAGCTCAGCAGATAGAGTCCAGAAGCCTGCTGAATTAGGTAAGTGTACGGTTATTTTTAACCAAGTGGAACGTTACACGTTCGTATGGCATGCTGTGGAACAGATACACACTGGTGTCACATGACATTCTGTCCAGACACTTGTCCTAAATTTAGCCCTAAATTTAACCTGAGAGATGTAGGGCAAATAATTAAATGTCAGCCCTGCAAAACAAACCTGTTGCATTGTGATTTGAACTTAAAGGAGACATAAAGCTCTGGTGCTCTCTCATGCATGCTCAAAGCAGTCAGTGCAGGACAAGGAAGCTTTCTCAGTGGCAGTATAAAGGACTGTTCATTTGATCAGGGCTTCAGATATTGTATTTATTACATATGAATTTGACTTCACAACTAAAACAGCACTGAGCAAATAGAGATGATGGTACAGTGTCCTTTAGCACAGTCTATTCTGCCTCTTTTCCTGCTCTTGTCTGCACAGCAACCGAGGATGTCCCAGTCCTGGCCATCCCATCAGGGGGAGCAGGCCAGCGCAGCACGGCAGGAGTCAATGTGGATGACAGCTTGTTCCCCTGCTTTGAGTTTCTGAGCCCCATGGCAGCAAACCCACTGCCAGTTGGGGTGGCCGGAAGCCACCTTCAGCATTCATCCCAAGCCAGGCTGGAGCCCAACTCTCAGGAACCGAAATCACCTGCTTCTCCCTGGGGCTGTGCACAGGAGGGTCCTGCTCTGCCTTGCCACTCCGGTAGCACCTGATAGCCTTAGTTTAACACCAAGCATATGGAAAGTCATAATTCCTTGAACTCCATTGTGCTCAAAGTTATGGACATTTCTCCAAGCTGCTGAATTTAGGCAGGGGCATCTTTTGGTTTTTGAGGGCTGTTTATCTGTGGCAATAGGAAAGAAAAATACGGATCCATATCTAGACAGCCTGTTGTTCTCATGTCATTGAGGGAAGGGAAGGAGAGCAATGCATACAGCAAGCACAACAGTTAGAAACAAATGGGTCTTAAAGGAATTAGAGGTACCAGAGAAATGCATCAAAAGAGACTTTGTTCATAAACTAGCCTAAAGGATCAAATGGAGAGGTAAACACCCATTGTATATTTCCAAAGTCTGTTTTAAAAAAACTGTGGAAAGGCTGTTTCCCATCAAAACTGATTTCATTTTTCCGTCATTGCTGTTTTGGGGTCGCTTTTTTTCCCAGGACCTTTGCTATTCACGGCAGCTTGTGTCTCTTGCTGCCATTCTCATCCTCCTGCTCCTCTGCAAGAGCCTCGGAGCAATGAGGTTGCAGCAACACCTCTGAATTTTGTGGATTTTGTAAAGGTCACGAAAAAGACAAGTCTTTCATTAGAATTCTTACTAACATACATTATAACATAAGATAAATGATATTTGCACAGCAAAGAGTGACTAAGATAATGTTTATGCTTTCCCTCTTCCTCCAAGGAACATGTATTTGTTTATGCAGTCTTTGGGTTGTGTTCGCTTCGTATTAGCATTTCGTGTTCCCTCTGACTGATTCCTCTTTCAGTTTGAGCCGGTGGATGTGACCTTACGATGACATTTGCAGAGAAGCAGTGACTGCGGTAGCTGTACGCTCTTCCGAAGCTCACTGGCAGAGTCATCAGATACCTGAAATGGGGCTCAGGACGCCGGACGCTGGGTGTTCCCCTTTGTGCTCATGTCATATTTCCAGAAAAGTGAAGACTCCACTTTTTTTGTAAAAATTTTCTGTGAGGAGCCACTGTGCAGAGGTGGAAGTTGTAGATGGAGCAGAAGTCCACTCCGACTCAGGGGTGTGAGTCAGGAGCCCTTCGCGTGGGATTAATTCCTCCAGAAAGGGGAATTGTGTTCCAAGTAGAATGATCTCAAAACACCTACTTCTTTGCAGCACAGAAGTATTTAGGCAGCAGAGTCAACAAGAAGTAACGTGTATTGTATTCCCTGGGCACGTGTGACACCCTGCACCTTTTCCCATACAAGTGCCTCTGGCTCTTTGCCTCTCCCAGGGTGCTGCGGCCAAAGCAATCACTAGTTCTTGCAAAGGAAGTTGAAAACCTCTTCCCCTGTGGGAGTTTCTGTCTTCTCATTATTTGAACGTAGGTTGTATAGCAGGACGCACGGAAGGGTTTGCTTTTGGTTCTGGTGTTTGCATTTAATCTTCGGGAGTGTCTGATGGAAGCACGGCATGGCGACACTGAATGCAAAGCTCTGCTCACTGGAATATGATTGCAAAACGTACAGAGATGCGTGCCCTAGGTCTGTGCTCTCAGTGTAATATGCCACCCAAAACATCTTGCTGCCTTCCTACAGTAGAAAAGTTCAGACAAGATATAAGTAACAAGGGAACAGTTCCAGGTAATTGGTGCAGAAAGCAGTGTGCTCTTCTGTGGCAAAGTATTACGAGCATTTTCTGTCCAGGGACTGTTACTGTCACAACTAATTGGTATTTTCTTTCTTTCAAAACAGCCACCCATGACCCAAGTGTTGGGGTGCAGTAGAGTTATTCGCCGTTGGTAGTTATAGGCTATGGACGAGAATACAGCTTGTGGTAATGTCCATTCTCACCTGCGTTTCATCATGTTTTGGCACATCTATGGCAGCTCTGCACACAGAACGAGTCTGTTACAAGCTCATCAGTCTACCAGGATGCACAAATGAACTTTGCTTTTTCACCAGCCTCAGTTGCCTGATTCGGTTTTGTCTTAAAACAGCACCTAGTAGAGCTGAAGGGCTACTTAATTCATCTAATGGAAATAGAGACTCTGAACAAACCCAAAACTTAAGGAAATGTTAAATGTGCTTTCCTAATCTGACTTCTGCTTGCTATTCTGATGAAACATGAAAAATAAAGCAAATCTTGCTGTTTATTTCACCATTTAGTATTTTCGTGTGGTCACCCTTCTTTGTCTTCTCTTAGATTAAAATCTCTTTTATTGTGCCCTGTTTGTGAGACCCTAGCTGACTCCCCCATCAGCACGAGTCAGCTATTTCCATCATTTTCTATTTAAAGAGAAAGCAAACAGATCTCATATGCAGTCTTTGAGTTTGAAATCTGTCCCGGAAAATGGCATAAATTTATGTATTTATTTTTACAGGTGACATTTTGTAATCTCTTGGAATGTCTTAGGGTTAAGCTGTGCATGCCCCAGGGGAAATATTAACAAATCTGATGCAATGCTAATAAATCATAATGTTTGTTATTATTATGCTTTGGATGTGTTGTAATAAAACCACAACATTTTTTTATTGCAAAAAATCAATTCCCAAATGTATGATTTCATTCTTGTACAGTAATATTTCTGTAATTAATATTTCAAACTTCTATGAGGTCTTCCTCTGTGGATACCAAAGTTTTCACAGATATTAATTAAATAAGGTCTTATTCGGCAATCTCTATCCATATAAGTAGTCTTGTTGGCTTCCCATCTGCAAGGAATTTTGGACTCTTCTCTAAAGTTAATGCGTTTGATTATTTCCACTTCACTAGTGTAGAAAATGAGACACAGAGGAGTTAAATGATTTACTCAAGACAAAAGAGAGAGTTAGTGGTATCTGAAAATAGATCTTCTGAAGCAGAATCCTGCACACTTAGTGGAAAACGGTGCAGCAGCGTTCATAGGAGCTCCAAATACACCAAAAGGATGCACGGGGCTTTGCAAGGAAACCTAGGAACGTGGGAGGGAAGGGAATTGCAGTGTGCTTGGTGTGAATGGCACAGGGAACCACCTGCAACGTTCATAGCTGATGGGACCTTCAGCCCCATCATCTTATAGAGCAGAGCATCCTGGAAGACGTAGGCACCCTTGCCTCTGCCAAACATGAATCTGCATCAAAATATTTTTCCTTGAGTTCAGTGGGACATCAAGCCGACCATAAAAGTGCCAAGGGTGTGGACCCAGTGAGACTGCCAAAAGGCAAGCAGAAGTGTTAAATGTGGGAGATATTCACTCTTGGTTTTAAGCCAAGGCTCTTACAATCTTAAAGTAATATCAGGAAAAAAAGTGCTGGATGTTGTTTAGAAGTCATGGAGGGATGGCTGATCTGTTTTCAAGGGCATAAGAGTTTCATACCCTCTTGGTGATGACATCCAGGGCTCCTTTGCCTGCCACAGTAGCTTCTGAATGTTCTTAACTTTGGACAAAACAACAGGCCTAGCTCTAGTTGTGAGGGACAGATGGTTTTGCGGGCAGCAGCGAAGGTGGAGGTGTCATGTACTGGCCATCCTGTCATGCTGGAGCAAGTTGGATGGAGGAGCAAGCATGGAGAAGGAATGATGCTGGTCCTGAAAGACCTGAAAAGCCAAGCAGGTGAGTTGGAAGGGATCACCTATTAGCGGATGATACGATCTTGTTCAATTCGTTCCCTTTAAGATTGCTGTTGTTAAGCCTTAGACAGGGGGTGTTTATGCACTGACAGGGTGAGTACAGCTAGCCTGAGGCTCAATAAGGTACTTGGAAAGGAAACCAGACCCATAGCAATCTTGCCTTTATCCTCTTTATATGCAATGTTCTGCCATGGGAATCGGTGAAGCAGGAGCTGAAGGAAAAAGCACAGGTACCATTGTGATTCTGTATGATACTGTTTCCCTTCATTCATTGTATTAGCTGGACAAATACATAGAAACCTTCCCAAACAACCCCGTGTTCCAACTAATCCAACAGTGAAAATTCTCCTGTATGTGCCTGACTGTTTTCTTCTAGCTCATCCCTGGATCAGTGCTATCTCTCCCTTGGCCAGCTTGCCCTCTGCCAGATGTGGGGAAGAGGGCTACCATTTCACATGAATGGCCTTGAGGAGTCTGAGAGAGGGTCTGTCCTTCACATTTCTGTGGTACCAGAGCAGTTCTTTTTCGGTAGTAAGCTCTTAAAAATACTACTTGGAACAAGTTCACAGCTGCTTTTGTCATCTTTTGGGACCCTGAAGTCTCAAACTTGGAGCCTTAAAAATATACAAACTTCTCTAAAACATCAATAAATAATACCCACGTAATGTTTGCCTGTTTTGTTTAACAAGCAGCAGCTAAAAGAAAAGTAAAATGAGCTCCCTTCTCCCCAAGTAAATAAAACTCTCCAGGACAACATATTTTACTTCAAAATTATACGGCAATTTTTTTTTTTTTCCCCTTTAGGTTCCAGAAACATGTCCATATATGGTCTTCTTGTCAGGGACAATAAATAATGATGTAATAGAAAGGTCAACTTTGTGTCATTTAGCTACAGGATGCTTGATGAAGTGAAGTTCTTCAGATAATGCAACAAAGAAGAACTTTAGGATGGATAAAAGTTTCTGCCGTGCATCTTCAAACAGGAAATCTGAGATTCAGAACAACTTATATTTTGGCTTGTATTCGCTGATCATGGGGTGATCCAGAAATAAACTCCAGGCTTCAAAGCGAGAGTCTTTCAAAGCTGTCCTGCAGTTGATCGAAACATCCAGGCAAAGCAGGGAGATGAATACCAGCGAGGATTTTCTGAATTAAGACTTAATCAAGGAGATAACCCATTTCAACAGTATTATTACCCTTTTATTTCAGAAGAAAAAGGTAATGCAAATATGCATGTTTTGAACTTATTTAGCATTTTCAATCTGCCAGTTTGTTATGTCTATGCAAATATTTATTCCTATAACCTAATACCCTAATGCAGTCTTGGGAGTTTTGTGGGTGGCTTTGGGGTTGGTTTATTTTTTTCAAATAAGCCGTAAAACACTTACTGGTGTTAAGCAGAACTGCAGCTCTGCCATTTCCTTATTTTTCTTTTACTTGCAGGTGATGCTTATATCTTTGTCCCTAGAATAACTTGCTCAGAAATAATTGTCGTTGCTGTTACAACATGCCAAGGTACAATGTAGTGTGTAAGTCAGAGTGTGAAGGAAAAAAAACCCGACATCAGCAGATGATTTCTTTCGTTTATAAATTTCCAGTTGGTATGACACTAAGCTAATATCCCACCGAATGCGGTGTGAATTAATGCTTTCTGAAAAGAAACCACAGCTTGCAGGTGTATGCATTTCCAGTAATGAGTTTGCACAGACTCACAATCTGATGGCATCATAACATATGTCAGACTGATAGGTGACCTGTTTTGACAGCTGGGACTGGACAAGGAGATTTGTTTGCTTGGAGGATTCTTTTGGGAAGCCTGGCTTTGCTCCTTCAGCACAGGGCTAGAACTTGAGCGGTTTGCATAAGCTGTCATTACAAAATATATTTGCCTGTTGCCGCAGCTGGATGGCATGAGGTGTCATTCTCCTAACGTCCCAGCTCTGGCAGATCTGATGGGCACAGAAACCTTTCTGGTTTTCACAAATCATTTGCTTCCCAGCAGTAGTTGTCCAATGTAATACTCTTTGAGAACTGCAAAGATTTACCTGGAAACTGACCTAAAATACAGCAAAAATGTGAGTACTAAGTGCTGCAAATTGGTCTGGTTGCCATTGCCAGCAGAGGGTCTGGCCCGAAAGGTGCCGCAGTAAGAGCTGAAGTGGAGGCTTGGTTTACCGTGAAGACTTCCAGCCGTGCTCACCTTCCCCCTGTGAGCGCTCCTGCTGCGCTCAGAAGAGAAAAGGCAAACACGTGGAAAGGCAAACACGTATCCGCAGAAGCTGGGGCTCTATCGCTCCTCGCAAAAAACAAAACGAGCAAGCCGCTCCTCTTCTCTCTCTTCTGCAGCCTCTGAAGACTTGTTTTTGTTTTTTAGGACTGTGGTTTATCGCACCCTGAGCCATAAATACTCAGGTCCTGTATTGAGTTACAAGCTGACTGGGGTAAACTCAGTGCAAAGGCAGGCAAAGTCCCTGGCTCTGCTCCCTTAATGACCTTGTCACTCACCTGCCACCCTCTTCTGACAGCGATAAGTAATTCTGCTAATTCTGCTGCCCGGGGTCTATTGAAGGAGGACAGGCAGCCTTGCTAAGCTTTTCTTTAAGGAAGTGCTATCAATGGGGACCAGTTGTTTCAGATGCTAATGGTATTGAGTAGCGTGGTTCTGCATGTTCAAAGCCAGCTGTAATCCTCGTTGTTTATTTACGTTGCATCAGGGATCAGAGGCCCATTCTCCCAAACCCTGTATGTTGACAGAGCCTGTAGTCCAAATATAATAGCAATCTAATTGCGTTTGTCTGTGGCTTTGGCCATAGTGTGAGTGGTTACTGACAGCCGCCCCGGTGAGTGGTACCCTTGGTTTCGAAGATCCGCCGGGCACAGCTGCTGCTCAAGGCAGGGCAGAGCGTCACAGCCTGGCCCTGCCACAAGCGTTTCATTGCTGACCTTACCTTCTGGTGGCTGGACACAGCTAAGGTACCTCTGCATGGCACAGGCCCGATCGCTACACCTAAATAAACAAACTCGCACTGAAATAGGGATGGCGAGATTACGAAACAGGATCGGGCCCTATGTGGACATGATGATAAATTTAGATCCAGAAGATCTCGTCAGGCCGAGCTATTAAATGGCAGCGCAGGCAGCAGTATCCTAAGACGTGTCTCTGCCAAGAGAGATCACTGACGAAGCCATGCGGACCTGAAGGCAAAGCGATCTCCAAGGAATAATAAGGGCGCTATACCCACAGCTTTAAAAGCGGCGTTGTGCTCTCAGAGCCCGCGCCACGCTGTGTGCTACCTGCCTGCCAGACGGGCGCGTGGGCTGCCAGGGGAATGCAGGGCACTGCCAAACGTTAAAACCTCCCCCCAAAACCTGGAGTTAGGGTGAACGGTAAAACCCAGCATTCAACTTACAAATCTGATTCCAAGACTTTAAACCCACAATAAGCAAGCTTGCAGCAAGCAAAGAGATTCAAGCTGCATTTAGAAAGACCACTTTGGCCGGATCCCTCTTACCCAAACTGGTTCAACAGTTCTTAGCAACCAAGACTGACTTTTTTTCACACCTTCGTTACAGAAGCTTATTGCTTATAGCGCATTAGTCTCGTGGTCTTTCATAAGGTTGTGGTAGTTCACCGCTGGCCACAGATGGTGAACTTAGCCCAGCTGTGTCAGCTGAGCCAGGGTAGGTCCAGGCGGCGGTGGTGGCATTGCCGGGTGATGCCACCAAGCTCAGCTGCAGCCAAAGAAGGTTAAACTGAATCTGGCTGCGCTGCAATAGCCTCCGGCTGAGGGCACGTGCTCGGCCATTACCGCAGCTCAGCTGGCTCACTGGGGCTTGTCACAGAAACTACTTGAGCCAGTGCCCGAGCCCCGTGGCTCTGCGGCTTCAAACAAAAGCATCTCCAGGTGGAAGGGGAGGGTGGTGGCTCAGCTCTGCTCTGCTCGGGGCCGTCACACAGGGAGCTGTACGGAGGAGGCACATGTCCTACCTCCTGCCAGACTCAGACACACCATGCAGGTCAGTCTGAGGTGGGGGAGACGGGCAGAGGGAAGCGAGAACGGCTTGAAGCCCAACTGGAACCATCTCTGCCAGGAGTCAGGACAGCCAAGGCTGTCCTTGGCTATCAGGACAGACCTAAAAGCTCCTGCAGCCCCAGGATGTGACCCTCACACCTTCACTGGGGTCGTGCCAGCTAGATGAGCAGAACTGAAAGCTTTCTCTATTTTGAGCCCCACAATGTTTCTTCCTGCAGGATGAGTCAGTGGCGGGAGCTGCAGCCAGCACCGTTGTTTCTGCACTCCGTGGGACTCCTGTCAAAATATTTAGATTAGTAAGGATCACCAACATGCAGGGGAGGTTCTCCCTTTTCTCTGAGAGTGGGTGGGACCCGGTTAACCCATACAAAGAATCAGAGGGTGAAATAGGAGTAATCCGCAAACTCAAAATCTTCCTTTTCCCTCCCTGTGCCTCAAGGAGGTACGAAACAAAAGAAGGAGGGAGGGGAAGATGTCCAGAAATGGCCTTTATACCTGGATCCATTGGGGATTTAGTGAGGTACCTAAAACAGTTAGCCACTCTGTGCCGGAGTGCAGAGTTGCGTTGGCAGCGGTCTCCTGTATGATCCTCAAAGCCTTGACTGCCCACGAAGGGACTCCAACACCCAGCTCAGAAGCACGGTGAGGCCGGACCCACTGCCTGCTGTGCCTCCTGTGCTGTCAGGATACCGGCAGTGGGGCTGGGGAGAATAAAGAGGAGGGATCTGTGCCCCATGCTCTACTGGCGCAGGTTGCCCTCAGAGGGGAGCACTTATGTCTCCATTCCTGCCTCCTCCCAAGAGTCACTGTGCATCACCTCCATTAGGAGCTTGCGATCAGATCCTGCCCTCTCCATTAACTGCTTAGTTTAGGTCTCTGAGTCATCATCAGGGCCAGGTCCCTACATTTAGGCATTGCAGTGCTGGATGCTGCAAACAAGCCCTCTGACTCCGGCCCGTGGGTTTCACACACCTGCAGCGCACTGGTGAGTACTGAGGGAGTACGTAGGCTCACGGACTACGAAAGTGCTGCTCAGCATGCCAGGAGTTGAGCAAGCCAAGCAGCAGCAGAAGCTGCTAGGAAAAGAAAGCTGTGTCATGGTTCTTGGCCCGGCGCGGGCTGGAGCACAGCCAAGGACAGGTACTGGAGCGGCTGGGCCACGGGGTGGGCAGCGGCTCCATACGGGAGCTATCAGGAGTTTGATGCTTCCTTGGGACAGCGAGGGTCATAGCAGAGCTGAGGCACACCAGCTGTCACTGGAGAAGGTAACCGACAGCGGCCGTGAGGTCTGGCTGAAAATAAAAAAAAAAGAAAACCCATTAAAATTGGGTTGCTTTATTTACAGCAACAGAAGGTTTCATTTTGGCAGTTTTCATGGCTGTAAAATACATCCTTTGTTGTTACAAGTCATAACGTCAATCTGAAATCTGCTGGGCTTCCTTTTACCCTGTGCTCTTCCCCCTTCTTCTGAGGTGTGCTTGGAGTCTGAGGTAGCTGTTGATGTGGGACATATCACCATTTCTGAAGTGAAATGCTTAAATCCAAGATTTTCAGTTGCTTATGGCTTGATTCAAGCTCTTGCAACTTATTTAAATTCTGTATTAGTTTCTTTTTTAAAAATTACGGTTAAAGAAACAAACATGAGTGTCTTGACATGCATAGATATGGCTCTTGCCATTTGGGGAGCTACTATTTCTTCTAGGTCAGGACAATTTCTTGGCCATGCACGCAGCAGTGAGGACTGCTCGAGCAGGGCAATCTCCTGGCATGAGGCTTGTGGCACGCTGGACCCTGCTGCCATTGACACGGTGCCAGTCCCTGTGCAGCCAGGCTGCCCTGGGCACTCGGTGAGCGGCTGCAGGTGGAAGAGGAGCTGAAGGCTTCACTCCATCAGCGGTGCCCGGCGTGGTGGGAGGCAGGCTCGGAGCAGCGGGAGGCTGGGTGGCTCTGCCAGCCTCGTGCGTGTGGCTCTGTGGGGTGGCCCGGCTCAGCTCGGCCCGTGGCAGGGCAGGGCGGTGGGGAGCTGGAGACCAGCCTTGCTGTGGCATCACTGGGACAGGGACTGACAGCCCCCAGGGTGGGCTTTGTTGGCAACCCCACTGGTGCACTCAGCCAGCCCCTCGCCTCTCTGCGCCAGGGGGACGTGCCTCCACAGTACCTTTCTGCTAGCTCCCTGTCCTCCCTGTCCTGTCCACTGGCAGCCTGTACCCGTGGCTCCTCATCCCAGTGTTCTCCATTATTTTCCATGGTTCTCGCTCCCTGGTGTGCTTATAAAAAGCAAACCTATTCCCCGTTGGCTGTCAACTTCGTAAAAGAGGCAAGCTTTCCCATCTCCTACCATGAAATAAGCTCTTGGCTCTCGAACACTGGTGGCCAGAGTGCTCTCTGGCATCTGGATGAGATCTTGCTAGAGCATCAAACTATTCATGGCATTAGTACTTCCCTCTCACTGCTGGACCCGATTTTGGACTGTCGTTGCCTTTTTTGAGTCCGCGCTGCGGTGATGGTCCTCCTATTGCTGAATATGCCCTGGGGTTTCCTCCTTCTCTCATTTCCAGCTCTCAACCACCAGTTTATAGAAGAGAGTTTGACCGTAAGCCTTAAAGCTCATGACCTTGAACTTTGTTCTGTGAAAAGTGCAAAATCAGAAGTGAAACTGAGCAGTGTCGTGTTGCTCTCCTAGCTGAGTGAAACAAAGACAGCCACTTCAAAGAATAGCTTTGCATGTTGCTTTAGAGATCTCCAGATATGGTGGAAAAAAAATTGCTTCACCAAGTCTTTTTATACTTCGTGGTGGAGAGCTTGCCCTTGCAGAAAACCAGCAAACAGGCAAACTTCTTCCTTTAATTTTCTGCAATTAGATCAAGAAATAAAACCAAAAAAACCCAACAAAAAGAGGTGTCCATCGGCGTTCTCCTAAATAAATTAATTTCAAAGCTGTACCTCTTTAATCTTAGGGGGATTTCCTTCACCTGTTTTTCTCTTGAACTGTGGTCACCAGAATAAGTAGATAAAACCCTGCTCTGCTTGCAGCAGCTCTCTTCCCTTTTTCAAACACCAGCTAAATCAGTTACTTCCATGTGACAGAAAGTTCATTAAGTTTCACCCCGGTGTAGGATTTCTGAAGGGTTTTCTGGTCAGTCTAATCAAGAGGCAGAGCTGAACAAAAGCGCAAGATAGTTGAGTTTCTTTCTTTCGTTTTCCAGATTTTGATGATCACATTTTCCTTCTACAGGTAAGAGAAAAAAAAAAACTTAAAAAAATAAAAATGGCTACAACGGCAGCAAATACTCAAAGACAAACGATAGGCTGTGAGGAATACAGTCTGTACAGTAGCTTGAGTGAAGACGAGCTTATAAAGATGGCCATCCAGCAGAGCTTGGGAGAGGAGCCCGCGGGTCAGCCAGCTGCCCAGAGCCACCAGAAGTCAATGGTGGCAGGTCCCAGTGAGGTGGCTGTCCCCAGCCGTGCCAGCAGCCACAACCCACCCTACCACATCTACCCATGGCAAAGGTGAGTGAGCGCCTGCCTGAGCTCTGCCGTCCCTACAAACACGCTGCCCGGGAAGAGCAAAACAGCTTCCCTGGTCTAAACACGCGCTTTCTAATTAGCTTTACCGAGCGGCTGCTCTGCGAGTCTGTCATTAGTTTGAAAGCCAGAGTCTGCTATAAATCCGATGAGGTCAACAATTTACGCCCTCAGAGCGAAATGAGAGTTTGCTTGATGTTGTCTGTTTTCAGCAATGAATAAAATAAGAAAAGGGGCACTGCTACAAGCTCTCCTGAACGACAGGAGCCCTGCCGAAGCCAGCGGCTCCTTTTCCCCACGGGGGCATGCTGTACGCCGAGCTTGGGTTTCTCCTGAGAGGGGGCACAGCATTTGTTATGGGGAAACATAGGAAAGAGGCCAAAAACAGACATATAAACCAGTGTGAGCTGGCTACCTTTTAGATACGGCAGTCTTTAAAGGATGTAGTTATTTCAGATCAGAGTCTGACCTCAAGCACACCGCTCGCAGCCAAGCGCGGCTCCGGACACCAAAGCGTGGTGGCATCCCCCTCCCCTGCGACGCTGGCCTGTGGCTTACAGAGACCTGCTGACAGTTTCAAACCCAGATGTTGTTCTCCTTTCATTTTTTAAAAGGCAGATTTCTCAAGGGGGAAGGGAGGAGGTTACAAAGTCACCCCCAAACCAAGGAAAAATATCCTTTTAAACTTATTTTTTTTTAATAAGCTGGGAGTAACTGAAGTTTTGTTCCTCCCTCTCTCTCATAATTCCACTGTCCTCCGAGGCCTCACCCATTGCCACCTGTGATTCTTTGGTTTCCAAGGCTGGAAAACCAGGGACATTTTGATGAGCCGTAAGCGGCTGTAAGGATGCTGTACAGCAGGCAGTCCTGCTCCCACCAAAGGTCATGGCTTCCCGGTGTCATTACTGTGCACTTGCACTGTCACCTCTGCTGTGGGGACCCGATGTGGGGCAGAATAAGGTCTTCCCTGGCCGTTTGCTCCTGTCCTCCTTGGGGGTCCTTTGACACCTGCTATTTTGGCAAAAGGCAGCATCTGCAGTTGTGTGCATTAACTTGTCCTGCCTTTGCCTCAGCCCAGCAGCTTGTGACCTCCCACTGGAGGAAAAACCTTGTAGCTCCAGATCTGTAGCGTTGCTGAACTCTTCTGCCACCTGAGAGAGCTGGGCTAGAAACGGAGCCAGCACCCGGGTGCCCTGGGTCCTCCTCCCCCCCGCCTCCGACCTGCTTGCGTGGCACTTCGGAGGTGATGAATGTCACCTCGCCTCGTGCCTGCTTCCTGTGCGGTGGTGGTAGGGTTAACCTCACTGTTGTCTTATATGGTCATTTGAATCCCCTGACGCTTCCTCAGAGGGCCAAAAATAATCTCGAGCCGAGCGAGCAGCTGAATCCAGCACCGAGCAAGCCGTGGCCATCTGCTTTTATTCAAAGCCCTGACCGGCAGGCTTTCTCACTCTGTCTCTGCGGATGTGTGTCTCTGCTTCTGCCTCAACATGACCTGTTTCTCCTATTCGGAGTATTTCTCCTTATTTCATTCATGTCATCGCCACTCCAGATTGGCGGCCCAGCCAAGAGGCCGTGCTCAGCCGTCCAGCTCGGGGGCAGCCTGGGGGGTCAGGCGAAGGTACGATGGCAGCCTGTTCAGCACATCCCAGCCCGTGTAAGTGCCTCCCTCTCCCTCTCCCGCTTTCCCCCATGGTCAAAACAAGCCTTGCTACCCACTCTCCCCTTGAGCCAGCTCTTCTGGGTGGCGATGGTGTCTGGTGGGGGGAGATGGTGGTGTTCATCTGCAGGAGTTCATCAACTGCTTAGAGGGGGTCTTGCTGATACCGGCACCGCACGTCGCTGCCTTCCCACCTCCCAGCTGCCCTGGACCATGCCCAGGCTCTTGCTGGTGACCCACCTCAAACCTCCCTTGTTCTCTTCTCCCTCTTCATCCCTCTCCATCCCTCCAGTGCGCGTGTCCTGGGGACTCTGGGTCATTCGGTAGCTCTGAGGTGACAAGGACAGCAGGGAAGGAATGCCTGTGCTGTGGTTTATTTCTGTAGGCTGGCTCCCGTATCAACACAGTAGATGAGACAGGAGGGTGCTGATAGTAACTCCATTGGTATTAAGTTCATGGTTCAATGGTGGGGAAGAGTGGGGAAAACAAATATTTTATCACAGTATATAAACAGGGTGAGAAAGTCCAGTCCTTTGAAGTAAATATTTCATAAATGCTCCCAAAATGCCGCGCCTGTTCCCAGCAATACCTGCACTGTCCTGCCACACTGAGGAGGACTGCTGGGCAGCCGTACCACATCTGACCTGCCCAAGGAGGAAACCAGCTTGACTGACTTTGATCCTCCTGGCCACGTTTTGCTGTTGGCAGAGACCATCCATAAGCTTAGGTGAACAAAGACATGGGTGAGGAAAGCAGACAGGTGAGGGGGTGGCCCGAGCTCTGCCCAGTGCCTGTGTGTAGTGGAAGTGTCTGGACCATGATGGGTTTATTAGAGCTCTCTGAGGGGCTGAGTAGGTGCATGCACCTGCCTTTAGCTACCAGATGAAGAGAGGAAAGTGTTGTAGGCAGCACTTCTCTGTGTCCTGCAGAAAACTCTTCCCTGCCTTTTTTATCTACCCAGTTCAAACCCACTTTGTTCTGTCCATCTTACAAGTCCCTCCATGGATGCGTGGTTGCAGTGACTACCCCTCCACCACTCTTCTTCCTTTCATCCCTCACCCAGCTCTAAAATCTCCCCCACCTCACCCTGCACCCTGGCTGATCCAGGCTCTGTCCCTGGTCTCCACTGACATTGTCCTCCCTGACACTGTGAAAACTTCTTTCTGCTGACACATGAAGCCTCCCTCATCCTTGTCAGCTGCCAGCTCCCCTTGGCCACACTGAAATCGAATCCCCTCATTAAGTGCTCTGCACACCTTGCATGCTTCTCTCCTGCTCTGGGTGCGATGACTGGAGGGCAAGCTTTTCTGCTGCATCAGTAGCTCAACAAAGTTCAGTCCACAAGAAGGCTGGGATAAGGCTGATAAGCTAGCCCTCCTCTGCTGTCAGGTGAGAGCGAAAATGGGGCTGGGAAGCCACAGGAGAACATGATGGCACGACTGTTTTATAGCCCTGGTCTCAGAACCAGGCAGGGATGACAGCTGGATTCACCTGAGGATGTGTTGTTCTTTCATGCTGCCTGCATCTCACCAGGCTGCCAGGAAAATAAGGAGCTTCCTGAACCTTTCTGTGCTCCACTGAACCTCTTCTACAGCACTCAGAACTGCCCCCACCATACATCTCATCTGCAATGAGTATTTATTATCTTGGCTACTGGCCTTTGAAATGCAGTAATTCTTTTGATTCGCCTATAAGGTTAAGATTTCATCAGCTCTTCAGGCTTCCTCCATAGTTCTAATAGTCATTTTTTCTATATCTGACTAAATCCAAGCAGCAGAATCTGCTGGTTTTTTGGAACAGTCAACTATGAGCCAGGCAGAAAACAAGGATTTCACATGGAGATTCGTTAAACTTTCTGTACTGATCTGGAATTTGCTTGGCTAAAGCATCTACAGCCTGGTCCAGCAAACCCCCTCATCTTACTCAGGAATCATTTAAGGTCAAGGAGCTCAACAGCAGTTTGCTTCATTCAACATCTGAGGGCTTAAGCAGAATAGTAACTGATTGTTCACGCATTTTTAACCCTACCACAGATCTGAGGTACCCTCTGCTTTCACTGCGGACTCAGCTATGTGACTCACCTTGCATTTGCTGTGTGCCAGCCCCATGCACAGACTCCTGCCGTGGCCCACCTGGTGCGCAGTAACTCATTAAGTGCTGGTAACTCTATCGTGTGCCCAAATCCGGAGGTCGCAGTGATCAGCCCTGCGTGTGTAAAATGAACCTTTGCACAGAACAACAGATGGCTTCAGCAGCCTTGTGCCAGAGGCTTTTAAAGACCAAGATTCCCCCACCTCCTCCTCCTCTCCCAGCCAAACATGCCAATTGTTGCTGTTAACTGACTTCAACAAAATGCTCAATTTCAAATGCCTATATAAAAATTTATTATCTATACAAAACTCGCAATTTTAGGTTTAGTCCCCAGGGTACTCTAAAAAGTACAGACATGTAGCAGTGTCCCTGGGCCTCAGCCCAGCAGTTATCAGAAGGTCAGTCTGTCCCTCCTGGGTGGGCTGTGGCCAGGAAGGCAGCTGCCTGCTCTAGCTGTTATCTCCCCAGGCAAAACGCCTGGCTTCGTGTCCCATATCTCCCTCCATTCGAGTGTTGCTATTTTTGTGACTCTGCCGTCTTGAGATCACCGCTTCCAGCTATAGAGAAGGAGCAAGTGGCACTAAGTACTGTTTCACCTGGGAAATGGTGCCTTTTCCCATTCCTTGGCACACGTGTTGTGTTCACCTGCTTCCACTCCAGGCCCTGAGTTTATCCTCAGAGAAGCAGCTCGCTGAATTTTCTTTCAGTGCTAGTATCCGTGTTTATGGCACAGATTGGGTACCTCTGGGCAAGCTGAAATTAATGAACGCCCATGTGAGTTTCAGGCTGTTGGTCTGTCCGGCCCCTGCAAGGCAATGAAATCCAGTGCTGCTCCTGTAACCTGCACTAAATGCGGAGGTTGTACCAATGATCTGCTTTTTGAGGACTCCTGTACTGAGCTGCCCATATTTTTCTGTCTCTGATCTCACTCTGTTGTGGCATTTTAGACCTTCTGTCATAACCAGAGTTTCTCGTTGTTCCTGTCATCACTGCCCTGCATGACCTTCATCACACGCTGTATTCCTACCCTGGTGATGCTAATATTCTCTCTGAGACATGCACCTCCCTCCCGTCTCTCTGCCTTCAAGGCTGCAAGATTTTCTTTTTAGAGTTAGTTCAAACCACAAACTCCCCTATGTTTTCAATATCCTCTTGTTCTTTGTGTCTGAAAATATAGCCCACGTTCATTTTCTGCAAGCCCTCATTAGAAATGGAAAAATGTTTCTTCCTTTGCGGTGTTTGCTGTCCTGGAGCTTAGCTGTTTGGTGACTGCCTTCTCCCAGTACAGCTTGGCAGCAGCAGGACCAAGCACTAGCGCTGGAATCATAGAATCACCTAGGTTGGAAGGCACTTTTAAGATCATCAAGTCCAACCATTAACCTAACATGGCCAAGTCCACCACTAAACCATGTCCCCAAGCACCACACCTGCACATCTTTTAAGTGCCTCCAGGGATGGTGACTCAACCACTGCCCTGGGCAGCCTGTTCCAATACTTGACAACTCTTTTGGTGAAGAAATTTTTCCTAATATCCAGTCTAAACCTCCCCTGGTGCAACTTGAGGCCATTTCCTCTTGTCCTATCGCTTGTTACTTGGGAGAAGAAACCGATCCCCACCTCACTACACCCTCCTTTCAGGTAGTTGTGGAGAGCAATAAGGTCTCCCCTGAACCTCCTTTTCTCCAGGCTAAACAACCCCAGTTCCCTCAGCTGTTCCTCGTAGGACTTGTGCTCCAGACCGCTCACCAGCTTTGTTGCTTTGTTGGAAGGCACAGCACATCACCCTGCACAGAGCCGTTGCCTGCCAGGGTACCAGCTCCCTGCCTCGGCTGCCTTGCCGGCAGTCTCAAACAGGGTGGAAGGAGGGAGGCAGGTTCCACTGTGGACACTGCTGAGCAGTGGTACGGTGACTTCCAGGCAGTGTTGTGACTCCAGCGGAGCGGGGAGTCCCACAGCGGCTCTCGCTGTTGCTCTGCAAGAAGGACTGATGCGTCCAGGTCAGCCCTGCTCTGCAATTGCTCTTACAGAGCTCGGAGAAATGGGTTGCTGCCCGGACTGTGCAGGATGCATGCTTGGCAAAGGGAAGGCTTGTCAAAGCAAAGCTCGCTTGTAGGCTGCTCGTTGTGTCTCACTTCTTGGTGGCATGGAGCACACTTCATGCTTATTGTAGATTTTCACAGTGGTCCTCTTCTTGAAAGCTTCAGAATTAGGTAGCATCAAAAAAGATGACTTTCACGTTCTTTTTCTTTTTGCTGAAATACTACTTCAACACTTTTCAGTGATTCTACACATTTCAATGACTTTCAGCTCTAAAGAGGCTTTAAAATGTTGCCACCCTTTCAAATATTTTTTTCATTCCTTTTACTCCCTGTGCCCAGAAGTTACTTGGCCCCGTGGAGCCTGACAGCAGTTTTCTGGGTTCAAAGGGATTGTAACATGAACCACTTCACAGCTTGGCACCAGGTCCCAGTTGTGGTTCCAGAAGTCCCTCAATGATGCAGTTACTTGGGGAACTGCTATCCTGGCTAAGAGGTTTGCAAGAGGGGGGGACTTGTTGAAAGAGCTAATGGGTCCGCTCCCAAGCAGGCTTCTAAAGACCAGATTTTTACAAGCATCTAGCACCTAACATGTCTTGCTTGGACACCAAAGACATGTTTTTGAAGGTCTACAAAGTCCAAAGTGGTTGTCATTTCTGAAAATTTGAGTACTCAATGCTGAAATAACAGCTGAGGATCTCAGGGGCATGGTCAGGAAGGGCAGCCCAGAATTTCATTTGAGTCAGTGGATTTTTTTTTTTTAAATCCTCCTTGGCTGAAGAAAGGAGAGCTGAGACCAACACTGTAACGTTCCCATGATCTAACCAGAGCTGTCCCTTCTTTGTAACTGGTCCAGCTAACTTCTGAAAACAGGTTTGTGTAAGAGAAATAGGAAATATCTTTAAAATACTAGAACAGGATTTATGGAGAATTTCTGCTTTAGGGCTAAGCGACCTGCAAATCCAAGTTAAGATTTTCTTCAGAGATGAACAGGGGCAATTCTCTTCAAAGCTGATCTTGTTTGAAAGATCTCATATGGAAACACCTTGCCACATGGGAGAGTGATGTAATCATCACAACCATGGACACTCATGGCAGTGTACAGAGCACAGGTCTGATGGCTAGTCTCCCCAGATATCTAAAATATAAATGTTTATGTCAGAGATTAGTCGCACCTACACTTTCCTTAATTCCAAGCAAAGAGACCAGCACCTCCAGCCAGTGATTTCTCCGTTGTGAATGGCCAAATTAGAGCAGACAAATTTTACCTCCACAGGCCCTGTAAAAAGACACCTTAGGGCCACAAATACTTATTATATAGGCTGTAGGGGTTCACTATGTTGGCCAAATGATACAGTGATGTTGCTGAAAAAAGCTTGTCGGTAATGAAGGAAGCAGTAATCAGATTTTAATCTTGTTTTAAAGGGAACTCGACCCTGTAGTTGCAGCAATCAAGGACGGAGATGAAAAAGCAGTATGTAACATGATGAAATCAGGAAAAGACCTTTCTGAACCTAATAAGGACGGCTGGATACCCCTCCATGAAGCTGCGTACTATGGCCAAGTGGGTTGCCTGAGCCTGTTGCAAAAAGGTCAGTGAAGTTAAAACTAATTCATTACAAGAAGGAGAAGAATATGAATAAACTAAAAAGCAGAATTAGCAGCAGCCCAATCCTTGCCTGGGATCGTGTGTGAAGCTTTTTTTCAACCTCTCTGAGTGTATATTAATTTCACCTTCTCTTTAAGAATAAGTTTCCAGACTGAAGCCTCTAAAATTTAGGATCTTCAGGAGAAAATGGTATCTGGATAGATCTTGCCAAGCCCTGGATGTCTCACAGTAAAGCCTTGCAGCTGAGTTCTCGGCTCTTGTGAGCTGCTGGGCTGCTGCAGCGGGCACCAATGACCCCACTTCCCACTAGCTGGAAACCCAGCCCAGCACCTCTTTGTGGCTAACTACTGGAGGTTGCTTTCAAACCACTACTGAAGAGCGTACCTCGACAGCTTTCTGCATCACTAGTGCCCAGAGCTGAACATTTTAACCTGAGCCAGTGACTGGTTTGGATACTTAATCTAAGTTATACTAACTTTATAGTATATTCTTAACTAACTTTGTTCATGGACAAGGAAAGGCAAAGAAAAGAAGGAATAAACAACAAAAAGTCACCTAGAACTCCAAGAATTTTTACAGGTGATGGTGCTGCAGACACTACATGCCATAATGACTCTGTGCTTGCTGTTTCTACGCAGCGTACCCTGGCACAATCGACCAGCGCACGCTCAACGAGGAGACGGCTCTCTACCTGGCCACCAGCCGGGGCAACCTGGACTGCCTGCTCACCCTGCTGCAGGCTGGGGCCGAGCCCGACATCTCCAACAAGGCCAGAGAAACGCCGCTTTACAAAGGTGAGTGGCTGTGTTTCCAGGGATGCTGAGCTCTTCTGGCAGCGCCAAGGAGAGCTGCAGAATCACTTGTGATGCGGGGCTGAAACTCAGCAATTAACTCCCATTTTCTACCTCCCTATCTCCTCCCTTCTGTCTCCTATGTCTGATCTGCTGTGCCACGGCCTCTCTTCTCATCCACATCGGAGACAGGATTAGTGGCTGCCCTGCGGGGTGCAATGTGGTGCTAAGGGTGGGGGACGCGGTGCTTAGCGGGGCCCTTTCAGCCCAGGGTGTCTGCACAAGGTCCCAAACTTAGGGAAAGGTGGGTAGTACAGAAATACACATGCTTTTCTAAACAGCAGGACCTAAGTAAGATGTGGGAATATAGTGACTGTAGCCATGCCAGTGCTTCATATACTGTGTGGGCCGGGCCAGGCTGTGTGCTATGGGAGATGCATAAAGTTATAAACAATTCAGTGGGGTAGATAAGTATTTAACATGGACATAGAACTTCGCTGCTGGTCAGAGAGAACTCTTACTTTAGCATTACATTCCCGATACCACAAAGATTCCAAGAAAGAGATGATCTCTCACACCTTTGTGTCCCTCCCACTTTTACTGACTGCTCTTGCCATGATTATTTTTAGTGCTTGAAAACATTTAAAAGTACATACTACTAGTTTCAACAATAATCTTGCCTCCAACTTTGGATGCTTGGCATTAGAGGTGTCCAGTTTCAAATGCTTTAGTTTTAAAATTCTGGCTTATAGTCAACAAAAGGAAAGCTGTTCAGCTGTACATTAAACACACAGTAGCGGTAGTAGTAGAAGTAGTACTACTTGTAGTAATAATAATAACAACAATAACAATAAAATGAAATCATCTTTTAGCCAGAGAAAACTGTTATTAAGAATGTGCTAGTACTGATGCAAAAATCTTCTGGTCTATCCTCCAGCAAAAAAAGAGTGAAAAAAATTGTTATAACAAATTACTTATCCCTAGTATGGAAGCAAATTAAACTCTGCAGAGCTATGCATAGATAAATCCAGCAGTGTCTGATCAGATAGCTGCTCTCAGTACACGTAGATGACCTCTCTGTATAGGAGAAGAAGCCATGGCGATGTCCCAAGGGAAGAATCAAAAACAAAAGGCAGAATCTCTGTGAGAAAAAGACACTATTATTTCAAAGAAAGAAAACAATTGCTATGGAATGCGCTGGCCTCTCTGCACAGTGTAAAACAAATGCTAATTAGGGTTTGTAAATGTGGCTGCTTATTCTAAGGACTTTTGATTTGGGGTCCCACAGTAAAGGTGTGTAGGAAGCCTCATGATTTGGGATTCAAAAAGCAATGGAACAAATTGGTAGAATAAAAATCAACAAAATGCTATTAATTATGAGGAAAATCCCTTTAGCTCAGGATAGTCCTGAACGATAAATTGTTGCCAGCCGAGAGAGTGCTACTGACTTACACCATCATTGTTTTCTAAGGATTCTTTTCAGGCTACTGTTGGTTTGGGTTTTTTTTATTTTCTTGTCTATATACAGCTTTATTGGCAGGCTAGGACAGTAAGACACAGAGTCAGTTTGCACAGAATTTGGAAAGAAAGTGTTCAGGTCATGTGATTTCTATAACACATTTGTTCTTCATAAATTACCTCCCGCACCTTGTCACCTCCCTGTATTGCTGTGGTGTCTGGTTGGTACAAATGTGGTGGACTGGATTCCCCTCAGTCCCACACCTGATGCTTAGCCTCCCCCAGGTCCTGGTGGAAGATTGGCTTCACTGCCTCATCCTTTGCAAGCCCCAGACGATGCCATTTGGCAGCAGCCTTGTCTCTCATGTTGACCTACATGGATCTTTGGTCTTACTCACTATGGCTGAGTTGTATTATATTGCCTTATGCTGCATGAAACGGGTACCACAACACCCAGAATCTTTCAAAAGCTTGTCCTCCTCACTTCCCTTTTTTCCAAAACAGCCTGTGAGCGCAAGAATGCAGAGGCTGCAAGACTCCTGGTACAGTACAATGCTGATACCAACCATCGTTGCAATCGAGGATGGACTGCTCTCCATGAGGCTGTCTCCCGAAATGACCTGGAGATTATTGATATCCTTGTGAAAGGGGGTGCCAAGATTGAGTCTGCAAACGCCTATGGGATCACTTCTTTATTTGTGGCAGCTGAGAGTGGGCAGTTGGAAGCTTTGAGATACCTGGCAAAATGTGGTGAGTGCAGTTGTGCCATTACATGCCTTTACTCATTTCATTATTAATATTTCAAAGTTCCCATTAATTCGGCCTGGCTCTGGAGACAAGGCCTAGCCTGCAGGGGTGCTGGAACCCTGTTTCTCCAGATGGCTGAATTGTGTAGGGTCTTTCAGACTATGGTCTAGACACACGCGCTTCTGCAGCATTCATTCATGGTCACCTACTTTGGGAAGTAATATGGTGCTCTCTAACTTCATTGCCTGACAGCTTTCAAAATCTATATTGCTGCACACATATAGCCTAAAATCCAATCAGTCACAAAAGACAACTGTAGGTGGTAATAGATGGCAGAAGTTGAACATTAGCCAACCCCATCTGCTCATGAACATGTGCAGTGATGGGCAAGGTTAGCTCTCCTCCACAAATGAATCCTGCTGAAAATAGATAAAGCACTATTGTATAGTTAAGAGATTTACGCGAAGCAGAAGCAGACTCACTCTCCCCATGTGTATATGTTCAAACATATAAACAGAGTGAACCTGATTCTAGTTTACACTAAAACTACCTTTTACGGCTCCACTCATGTGAAACAGCTTTACAATAAGCACAACATACTTTACTACTATTCTGAGGCATATTTTACTCTCACTGTGGGCTAATATCTTCAATGTAGGTAAGAATTGGGTCCTGCACTTCTGAAACAAGAGCTAAACAGTGACGAAGATAAGAAAAACTTCTGAAACAGTTAGTATGACTAAGAAAAATATGAGAGTTGGAGAATGAAAAAATGTGTTCTGCTGTCCAGCTAGCATTGTCAAGTCAGTTTTATATGACCAGCTAGTCCATCATACTGCCTACAATTTTAGAAACTAAGCCAGAATGTGATTTGTGTTTCAACTTAGATAGATATTAGGATTTCCTTAAAGTTCAATTTTGAGAAAAATACACAGGAGAAAATCCAATAAAACTGTCCAATTGTTTCAAGCCCTGAAAAGCTCCTCCGACAATCCCAGGAATGATACCACTGCATGAGCAAAGTTCATCATAAAAAGGGTTTCTTTTTCATTTCTTTTTCATTAGGAATATAGTCCTGTGTTATGTTTTGTCACTGCAATTCTGATGTTTCCAGCGACAACATCTTCAAAGGGCCAAACACAACACAGATGTTTCAGTTTGGGGCAAGAGCACAGGGAAATGTTCTCTTTGGCAGGGAGTTTTTGTGATCAAACAGGAGACTGATTGGCTTCTTTATTGGAGTTTAGAAGCAAAACTCCAGTGAACTGTCATTCCCATTTAGAATACACATAGAGCAGCCTTACTGAGGACATCATGGTACAGTATATTACAGTCGAAATGCAGGGTTTCAGGCCGTAAATATTTTGCACAGAAAAAGCTAGGTTCCAAATTGGTTTTGGCTAAGTATTAGGTCTTGGTTTATTCTTCCATGTTGTTTATTAAGCCAAGCACACACTAAAGTGCAAGAAAAAATGCCCCAAATAATCTAGTAGCTCATTAATAATATTTATCTTTTTTTGGTAAAACTTACCATTTGGACCCTAACATGAACCGTCGTGAAATGAGGAGATATGGCCTCAGGCGCTGAGTTTTTAAATGAAATATTCATTGACTAAGGCATGCCCAAATAAAAGCTGATTAGAACTGTTGCTTGGTACCATGCAGGTGTCATGTTATAGAGTCCTACTTTAGCCTGGATATATACTAAAATTAAAATATAGTATAAATAGTATAAATGTACTTATGAAGAGAGTATATAGAGTATAAATAATATGCATAAATATCAATAGAATTACAGAATCATAGAATTATATAAGTTGGAAAAGACCCTTAAGATTGAGTCCAACCATAAACCTAACACTGCCAAGTCCACCACTAAAGCATGTCCCCAAGCACCGCATGTACATGTGTTTTAAATATCTCCAGGGATGGTGACTCAAGCGCTTCCCTGGGCAGCCTGTTCCAATGCTTGACAACTCTTTTAGTGAAGAATTTTTTCCTAATATCCCATCTAAACCTCCCCTGGTGCAACTTGAGGCCGTTTCCTCTTGTCCTATTGCCTGTTACTTGGGAGAAGAGACCGACCCCCACCTCGCTACAACCTCCTTTCAGGTAGTTGTAGAGAGCGATAAGGTCTCCCCTCAGCCTCCTTTTCTCCAGGCTAAACAACCCCAGTTCCCTCAGCCATTCCTCATAGGACTTGTGCTCCAGATCCCTCACCAGAGCAACTTGCACGTTTCCTCAGCTATTCCTTGGACACACTCTGGCACCTCAATATCTTTCTTGTAGTGAGGGGCCCAAAACTGAACACAGTATTTGAAGTGTGATAAATATATATCATAAATACATAACCACAGAATTTTGGAGACCACCTATTGAGATCATCTAATCCAAACTCTCACTAACAAATATTGTATATACATAGTGTAAACACATAAATACTAATGGAACAATTATGTCTAAAGAAAAGGCTATACTATATAAAGACCAGCACATTCTGAAGTTTTTTTGCCTTCGAGTTACAGCTGAATGGAGTCTGGATTCATGATTGGGAGCTAATGGTTGCCACCCACTCTCCCTCATAAATTTCACATCATATTTTTAATATGTGGAGACCTATGATACAACTGTATATAACTGATAAGACTGTATTACCTCTGATATGACCTTATTCACATCCCCATCCAGCACATTTTATCGCTCCAGTGTCATAAAAACGTACGTGTTCGTTCAAAGTATGTACCTTCCATCTGATTCCAACCTTTTGGTGCTACAAAGATTTTCTTCCTTCCTAGGTGCTGATATAAATACTCAAGCCAGTGATAATGCCTCTGCTCTTTATGAAGCCTGTAAAAATGGACATGTACCTGTTGTGGAGTTTCTTTTGTCCCAAGGAGCAGATGCTAACAAAGCCAATAAAGATGGCCTGTTACCTCTTCACATAGCAGCCAAAAAAGGGATTTGCGAGTAAGTTTTAGTTTATTTCATAGTTTCATCTTTTAGACAAGAATCCAAAGTCCTTATGAAAAGGAGAATGTAATGTCCCAAATCTCATTCTGAGCATTGCGAGCAAGGGAGCTGCCAGTTGAGAACTGGGATTTCCACTTGCAGAGCTCAGGTTGGAAATTATAAACTGAAGAGTGCGCTTGCGGGTTGGGATGGATGGGACGGGGTGAGCAGGAATGTGGGGTGCAAGATTCCTTTAGCTTTGCCAAGATATCAGCTATTACAGCTAAATAACCTCATATATCTTGGAAGTGGATCAAACTGAGCTCCACAAAATTTGCTTGACATGGAATAAAAAAATATTGGGGAAGGGTGTGTGTGTGTGTGTGGGTGTG
>VFFE01005989.1:14300-24990 GCA_008921705.1 Burhinus oedicnemus | reverse complement strand
GTGCATGTTAGTCCTCAATAGCTATTGCAGCATAGTTTGCAATCATTTTTCTACATGAGCCCATTGCGATTCTTCTGCACAAGCAGAACATGCTGCGTTCATCTCTGGTGTGTTCAGGTTTTATTGACAATAATTCAGATGCTGACAGCGGGAAGTGGTTAAGTGAGTCTCTAGGGTATTAGTGAGATTGTTCCTAGAATATGGTGTCCAGTTCTGGTATCCTCCCTTTCAGAAACCTTTCAGGAAGTTGGAAAGGCTTCAGGAAAGGCGTACAAGAATTACTCGCGGTCTGGAAAATATACTTTATTAGTGAGTGATTAAATGACTCCTAAATGTAACAGACAAAAGCATAAAAAGATCCAGTGGTTTGTTTCTGAAAAGAAATGTGTTTGGGATAGAGCTGAGCAAATTCTTTAAATGGTGAGGAAAGTAACTAGTGGAAAAAATAACCAGGAATCGGGTAGATTCACCAGTTCTCTGAAGCAGAGATGTTTATAGGAGGGGGAAAAACTCTACTAAGCCTGTGATAAAGGATATCAATTTAGAAGATTCTGTCTAGAGATGAGATTGTTGCACTGTCATACAAACAGTGTTTCCCTAGCCCTTTCAAGACCCGGAGCGTCGCAGCATGCTTCTGAGCCTGAAGTCCTTAGCATTTACTTCTGATCCTAGGGCAAGTTTTAGCTTCTACCTTTAACCTGCTGGAAGCACCAGTGGCCACAGCTATTTTTGCTAAACACGGTCACATCTTGACTGTCACAGTTTCTATCAAAATCCTTTCAGCAATAGTCAAAGGAAAGATTATATCCAGCTGCAAAGACTCTTTCTGGATAGTAAAGCATCTTTGCAAACAACTGCTAGAGCAGATTCTTATATATTTCACAATGTCTGAGGAACGAAAACTTGACAGCACTACACCTTCCCATAGCATCTTTTATCCTAGTGTTTAGGTCGGCTTGGGAATCTCAATTAAGCTTCTCAAATCACTTTGATAGACCTGAGGAGATTCATTTTCTGTAGTTGGAGTAGGCCTGCTTCTTTGTGCAA
Organism: Burhinus oedicnemus; assembly: GCA_008921705.1. NCBI lineage: Eukaryota > Metazoa > Chordata > Aves > Charadriiformes > Burhinidae > Burhinus > Burhinus oedicnemus. The sequence continues at coordinate 23,943 of VFFE01005989.1, read as the reverse complement.
GCTGTGTATTCCAGAGGGCAGCCCAGCATGAATTTATGTAATGGGTTTGTATGCTTACGGCAGGTACCTGAATACCCTGCCGTAGACTAATGCAAGCGTGATTCAGAATTTTCTCTGGGCTTTGAGTTGCAAAGGCATTTTCTTGAAAACAAACACGTTTTAGATGAGAAATGTGCCACAGACAGAACCCAGCTCCAGTTGCTCACTTCCAAAAAAGTTCATCTGAAAGTACAGTAAGATGGTCTTAATCCAATTTGTATATAGTCTGGACCAGCTCTCTGAACCTTTTTCTCTCCTCAATAGTTCCACACCCTGGCATGGAAAGAAATTTACACAGAAACTCTGCAACTGAGTCCATTCCCATGTTATGAAAGAAAGGGCCTGATTCAGACCTCATGTCTATTATTCCCAACAACCAGCAGCATAAATGAGACAAGAATTCAGCCCAAACTCTGAGTTACTTCCCTTGTAAAAGACTGAGCACAAATTTTTGTGCACAACTGCTGCAAACTAAGTGCAAAAGAAAGTAAAAAGAAAGAGATCTTCTCTTATAAATATTTATCTAAATGACAAAGCTTTAGCCCAATTGGCTGATCATTCTTAATTCCTTTGGTATTCAGTAAAATAACACCCTTCACGGTGACCTCTCTTTGTATTCCTGCAGATTTAATACGTAATTCTGCAGGAATTCCACGCTTCAACTTTTTGCCAGAGCACGAAGGCTCCCTACCATCAAAAAGCCAAGAATGTGGTCCCAAGGCTCAACTGTCAACTCTTGTTGCTTGGTGTTTGTTTATTTTAAATGACACCTTGTCAATACTGACCTGAAATTCATAAGGGTCATCTCATCAGCTGTAGGACAATCGCAAGCGGTCATTTAACTCCTTCCCCCTCCGAACTGAGATGCTGAGAAGGGAAGACTTGGTGAAGTGTGAGCAGATTTATTAAGTAAATACAAGTCATTAAACTCTTGGCAGCCTCATACAAAGGATGCTCTGCCTCCTCCTCCATATAATTTCTAACAGATACAAATCACAGAAGCAGGTGTCAGGGATAAGGGGAAACTCAGCACTATTTCGAAAGTGTACGTGAAGCTCAGCCCTGTGACAGACATGGGATGTGGTCTGACTTGTCTGGCCTTGGCTGCCTTCACTTGAGCTGCCTTATCCCTCTAGACAGACAGGAAAGACTGCACAGGTGGAGATGCCGTGTTACCGATGCCGTGTTACCGAACCAACCCACTTTGGAGGATGAGGAGAAGAGACAGGTTCAAGCTACAAAATAAAACTCTGATACAAATTTGATGCTTCCTGCTTTTCCTCTCAAAATAAATCTGGGGTACAGGGAGTGTACGGAGGCCTGGGACATTGCATCACTGAGATGCAGACCCTCAGTGTGGCACCCCTGCGGTGAGGTTCAGGTCCTCCTTGCAGACAGAAATGATGCAGTGCCTCTTTAACTCAGATGTGAAGAGCTGGCTGAAGAACATATGCTGGAGGGAAAGAACAAAACAGACCCTTAAATCTTCAAAACAGTTGATCATGGGATGACTAATGCTGGCACTTGGCATGGTGTCCTCACAGTGCTCTGTGCCCTTTTTGTTATTATGGCTCTTACAGAACATTTGCGAACAGTGGGAAGTTGCCAGCTCACCAGCACCCAAACCTCCTGCTCTCTGGTGAGCGTCACAGCACTGGAAGATTAGTGAGGCTGCTTGGAGAAAAATAACCCCGTGCTTAATTTCCCAAGATATTTACATAATTTAAAAAAGCCTTTTTGTTTAAAAATGAGATGTAGAAGTAACTTGGAGACATCAGCAGTCCATTATGTAAATAGGAACGTAATCCTGTGAAGTGTTATGCATCTTCAACTCTTATTTCAGCTCCTGGGAGCGTTGGAGGCTCAGTCTTTCACAGGATCATTCCGTGCATCGCAGACAAAGGTTTTCCTGAGACTAGCACTTATATTTGGCTTAGTTCATTATGTAAATATATGGCTGGTCCCAACACTGGGCCCTCAAACATTGCAGTCAAGCTGAAGATATGCAGCGTTTTAAAGGAGACACGCTACATGGTAGGAAACTGAGCTTTGCATGTTTGTGTGTTAGAAGAGCTGTTGACTGCTAGATAGAGGAGTCTGCATGGAAGGAAGAAGAGGAGGAGAAGGTATGCTTAGCTTGTTGGCTCCCACAAGTTCCTATTTAGATATCCTTCTCTCCACAGGTGCTATATAAGGAGCACGGGTGTCTCCTGAGACAGTAAGTAGGCAGACTCAGGTTGGATGGTTCCTAGGCTCTTTCTGGAAGTAGCTTAAGGTGACTTGTCTGTATTTACAGAATCAAGCCAGTGCCTTGGCTAAACCGCCCAACGTTATGAGCAGGTAATGAGGGTGTAACACATGGGGCTGGTCATGCAGCTCCAATGACACCTATGGAGACATAAAAACGATCACGGATTTGTGACTGAAGGGCCCCTGTACATCATATAGTTGAACTTTACATTACGAGATGAGAGCAGCTTGATTCATATTGCCGTGTTTAAGGCCACATCACACTTTCCAATAGCAATCCCTGATTACTGGGGTTTAGGACTTGGCTGTACATTTTTTCTCCTTGGGCTAAAGCATGGAAACCAGCCTGGAAAATATTTTTATTTCTTTTTCTCCCTTTTCCTAATTGTCTTTTTGGCTCTCCATGATCTGGGATGGACGTTGATAGCCCCATGGATTTTCCACAGCCAGAAGCCACACAGCAAGGGCCTCCAGGATGGGGATCAATCCAGAGTAATATCTGAATTGTAAAATCTGTCGGAGAGGCCTGGGAACCAAATATGTAGTTTATCCTAGCTCTGTCCTGCAGAGGAAGGTTTGGTTTCAAGCCTCGTGCTGTGGCTGTGACCCACGAGGCCACCTTGTGTTGGCACCCTTCTCTGCTGAGCAACAAAGCAATCCCGATGGAGGTGAGGAGATACAGCCTCTCTGCTGGCACCTCCGGCCATGCACCTCTTCCTCCAGTCCTACCCACAGCACCATGATGAAGGTGCAGAGCTTCTAGGAGATCCTGGCTGCATGTCTGCCATTTGGGCTGTGGCACCTAACAGAAGTTACAATAGGGTAGGTGAGGTGCCAGCACAAAATCTCTTCCATCGTAACCGCCCCTGTAGCTGCCATTACCTCATAGAAGCTGGGTGATAATTCCAAAAAAACTTGTTCTTCCATGAAAGAGGGGGTCACACAACTCACATTTTTGGCAAGGTAGGAGCACAGGGAGCTCTTGGACAGGTTTCAAGTTCACACCCTGGTTTCTCTCAGAGAGAGTTATTCCTGTGCCCAAGTTAGCAGGCTCTCTCTACGGTTACAACCATACAGCTACGATTTGCTGTATGCTTGTAGATCCCCTAGGTCCCCTAGAGCTCACTGCTGTTCGTTGACTCTCCACCCGGCAGGATTGTCTCCATGCTGATCCCTGTGACCAGCCGCACCCGCGTCAAGCGTAGTGGCATCAGCCCCCTGCACTTAGCAGCTGAACGCAATAATGATGACATCTTGGAAGAGCTGATTGATGCTGGCTATGATGTCAACACTGCCCTTTCCAATGAACGGTCCTGCCTTTACGAGGACAGACGCACCACTCCCCTCTATTTTGCTGTTTTTAACAACAACATCTATGCCACGGAGCTCCTGCTGCAAGCCGGAGCCAACCCCAATGTTGACCTCATTAACCCATTACTCATCTCCATCCGCCACGGCTGCCTGAAGACCATGAAACTGCTCCTTGACCATGGAGCAAACATTGATGCCTATATATCAAGCCATCCCACCACATTTCCGGCTACCATCATGTTTTCCATGAAGTACCTTTCTGTGCTGAAGTATCTCCTGGATCTGGGCTGTGACGCAGGTTCCTGTTTTGAGTGTCAGTATGGAAACGGGCCACACCCTGCATTAAATTACAGACGAGACAGACTTAATGATCCTCAGCTGTCCAAGGAGCCAACCATAGTACAGGTAAGTGCTGCCTAGTCTACCTAAAGTACTTCTGAGGACCTGTCATACGTATGTGCCTTGACAACTGTAACGTATTTTTTCTCCCAGATTTCCTGTGAGAGAAGATGCCTTTATTCCTACTTTATTGACAAAAAAAAAAAAGGCTTGATAAGAGTATGTGAATGTTCCAAGTCCATGTTCAATGACAGCAGGAGGGTAGGCAACTGTGGCCCTAGCTTGAATTTGCCATGAATTATAGCCATCTTGACAGCCTTGCCATCAGATTTGCAATATTCTTTTCCTCTGGACCTCAGGCACCAGGAGTGAAGCATGTTTTCTTGACAGGCAGTGTCATATGGGCAGTAGCATATGGGAAGTAACATATGGACAGTAGAATCCTGCTTGTTTTATTTGCCCTGTAAGATTTGTTTTGTCTGATACGGAATTTAAGCTCCTGGTTAAATTAAAATTGTCTAGTGCTTCATTTTATGAGGGTAAAGTAGTGAATGTAAACAGCTGCAATTTCTGAGTTTACTGAATAAGGAGCCCTGGAGAGAGAGAGTAAATCGTTACATTAGCTATATGACTGTGCATTATATTTGAAGTTTTCAAAAGAAATTAGGAGATTTAGATGCATGATTTCATATTTTCAAAGCCACTTACAGATTTTAGATATCCATATTTTACATGTGTATCTTTGCAGTCCTTTCCAAAGCACAGGTGGGCTCAGCTTCCATTGGGCTGGAATTGGACTCTCAATCCCTTAAAGGACTTTGCAGAATTTCAGGTTACACTTTTTTTTTACCTGATCTCTGTATATTGACTCCTTTCAGTATATCTCAAACAAAATCTGACTTTTCAATCAAAATTTGCTATCCTTCAACATGCAACAGAACAAAGAAATCCCAGCACAGCAATCTTTCTATTTTGCAAAGAATCAGGGAAGAAATAAATCATCTTCTATGTACTTTAAGTGTAGCTTTGAGGGATTCAGAAGAAAGTGTCATTTAGCCCAAAGAGATGGTCACCAATAAATGGTCCTGGGTGGTGGAAAGAATAAAGGAAAACATTAAAGGATCCTAGGAAATCTTGATATTTTTATCAGTCCTGTCTTCCAAAAGACTTTACTCTCCAGCGACATGTCTGGCAAACAAACAGACAAAAAGAAATCTTAGAAAGAGGATTGTAAGAGTCCATCACAATAATCTCTTATCCCAAACAGAGCTGTATTCTCCTTGAGAGTGTTTGTCACAGCAAAATTGCTCCAGGACACCACATTTTTGTCAAAGAAAAATTAATAAAATATATCTTCTCTATGATATAGGGAACGATGATATGGTAGCACGTAGAATGAACAGAGGACTGGAATTCCAAGGCAAGGAGAGAGGGTTTGTCTGTAGCCCTCTATGATATCCTAGCCACTCAAAACCAGTTCTGTTTTGATTTATTTGAGCACTTTATTTCCCTCTGGATCTCACCTAAAACTACTTTCAGTGCCTAACAAACTATTAGGTCACTCACAAAGTCGTCACCTCAAAGGTCAGACCACGTGAGGCAGAGGTAGCAAAAGCTGTGTAAAATTGTATCTGTGCCTAGTGAGAGACCGGCGAGGGGCAAATGCATGCACAGAAAAAACAATGTCTTCCCTCCAATATTATTTCAAATTTGGTTCTTACTGCTAGGAATTTGGCTAATAAATTAAAGCTTGTGTGGTGTAGGTTCATGAAACAGCTGTGATATGATTTGTATTCTGAAGTATAGAGGATTTTATGAAACCTTAACCTACTCCACATGAAAGATGTGCATTTTTTATTTTCTTGTATAAGATGACGTAAGGATAATAAATCTGAATGATTAGTCTTTACACAGTAAAGCCTATGAGCTACTGGAAGTGGATTTGAAAAACGCGTAACTATAAATCATTACTGTTGCTACTAAGTTAATGTGTCCTGGAGAAAGTGAACGCAAAAAAATGGTTGCTCCACATTTCCAGAATTGCAGTGTCAAAACCATGAAAGTGGGGAGTGAAGTATCCTGCTGCCACGAGAGGGCATTCAGGGGCCCACCGAGACTGCAGGCTCAGTCACTTCATCCCTGAGGCAATCCCATTGCCTGCAGTTGCAGATTTGCATTATTTTGCTTCGTTTTGCTGTGTTTCTTTCCCTGCAACGTGTTTTGGAACACTTTTTTTTCCCAGAAAATGTTTTTGTAAGCTGAGGTTGTGAATAGGGAAGTGACAAAAAGGCAGGCAAGGTCTCTGGTGAAGACAAGAAGAGGAGAGCAGTAAAATCCAGTGTTTTATTGCCCTACAAACGTGTCCTCATTTAAACTCTGACAAAGTGGAGTTACTGCTTGGAGGTGGTAGTGCAGATCCCCAGTTTGCACGTCCTACGGGTAACTGCATGGCAATGGCATATGTGCTGGAGAACAACAGCCAGATATGCTAAACTGAATTTTCAGGTAGGAAACTGCAGGTTGTCCACTGGGATCCTCCCGACATTATTGTATCTGATTTTCCTGGGAAACATTACATGATGATGTTTAGTGGAAAAAAAAAAAAAGTTGGAAGAGTGGTAAACACCTCTGTGATGCTCTCACCTTATAATTTTCTGCAGCTTTATTTTTTTTCTAGGTAAGCTAATATAATTTTATTTCTGAACAAGAGTAACCACACAAGAGTTTAATGCATTTCTGAGTTAGGGCTCATGCATGTATAATCAAATGTGATCTAGTTCCAGGAGCTTAAACTGAAAGAGGTTTAAGCTGGTGCATTAACTTTCACGTTTGGGGTGGGCTTGGAGGGTGCCTGCCGACAGTTTCAGTGACTAAGCTGATGGATGGTGCTTAAGCTACCGTCATTCAATTGGGTTCGGCCATGTGCCTAAGTTCTTATCCACACAGCGTGATTTAATTCATCTTAAGTTTTCTGACTGCTCACACGCAGATAATTCCACAGATATCTTCATCATATGCAGCACCCTAACAGAGACAGATGAAGCTGTCTGGTATAATATGCATGTTTAGATTAAAATGGGAAGAGAATTCACTACTTCCTTGAAATGGGACTGCTTAAAGTCAGGTCCTTAAGTCTGTTCTTCAGTATCTCCATAAGCAGCCCTCCATGCAACAGCTCTGAGTACTCTGTAGCTCACACTGGGGGCAACAGAAGATTTGCTTGATCCAGGACTGAGTAAGGATCCTCTGATATAGACCTCTGCTCTGTATTAGGCCCAGGATAGTTCTCCCATGGGCGAGTAAAACTGCCTGGGATTCATCAGAGCTTTCCCCAAACTTGTTTCTAGTGGGGTGTTTGGTCCCCAAAAGCTGCAGGTACCAATGAGTTCACCAGAAGTAGGAGGTGCTATGCTCTGCCGAATCTCCTTTTTTCCCTAGGTCTCCTTTGTGCACTGTTGCCCCACAGACGCCCACCCAAGAAGGGCAAGGGACCCAGCACGCTGGGTCACAGCACCCTGGGCTGCGTGGATCTTTCAGCAGCTCCCTTACTGGCTTGGGGCAAAGCTGTGAGCACTCCTCTGCCCTCCCATTTCTGTGGAAGTAGGACCTTTGGACCCTATAAACAATTCAGCATCCTTTCCATGCTCCAGAGCTAAGACTCCACCAGGGTTTTGTGTCCTCCTGTGGTTGTACTGAGGGGATTCTGCCCTCAATTGCAAAATGAAGAGGCTTTAGTTGAAGTTTTCTGAGGGCAAACTGGTAATTGCTCTCTCAGCCAGTAGAAGGGTGAGACCACAAACACATTCGGGGCTGTTGCTATTGTTATCCACAGGTGCATTCGTGTCCCACTTACAGTAGTCAATCTGTTTTTCCTTGAAGTTCTGTGAAATGGTGTCTACTCCAGAGATGAGTCGCTGGGCCGGGCCAATCATCGATGTTCTCCTGGATTATGTGGGTAACGTGCAGCTCTGTTCCCGGCTCAAGGAGCATATTGACAGCTATGAGGACTGGGCTGTCATTAAAGAAAAAGCAGGTATGGTCACCCAGGAGACAGTCTGGCACAAATAGTCCCGCTATTGAATTCAAAACCTCAGTCACCATCTCCCCTTAGTGTTCATCCTTTAAACTTGATAGGATTTCCTTAGTGAGACTGAATTAGATTTTGAACCAGGTATGAGGGACTAGAAATTGCTGGGGTGTCACTGACTCCGTGATGTTAAACGTAGAGCAGCTGTGGGTCTGACCTACAGGGAATGAGCATTGCCAGTGCAAGAAGGCCCATTTGGCTGCATCTGGGGTGCAGTCAGACCAGGGCAGGTGGGCAGCGTGACCATCTCCACCGCAGCCCAGCAGGCACCAGTGGCCTTTAAAGCCTTTACTAATCTTCTGCTCTCCTAAACATCCTTTCCCTCAGGATGCAAGGTCTTTCACAGACATTATCAGAATTAGTTTTCTGGCACCAAAATAAATTTGGTACATATTACATTTATTTTCAGTGGGCAGACTGAGTGCTGTGAAGCAGCTTGTTTAAATCCACCTAGAAAGCCCATTGCTAAGGCTGAGATGGGATACAGCACCCCATCCTCCAGCCCCTTCCTTCCTTCCCACCTCAGAATAGATGAGCTGCCACCAGTGTCAGATGCACCATCCCTCCGTTACAGAAAAGCCCCCTTTTTTCATTCCTCCTTCTCCCAAGCAGAAGCTGTCCCTCTCAAGTTTAAACTTGTTCCACTCATGTTTCTGACCTGCCTGTCTTTCAGAACCCCCACGACCTCTTTCCCATCTTTGCCGCATCAAGGTACGAAGCCTGGTTGGAAGAAACCGCATTAAACTTCTCGACACCTTGCCTCTCCCGGACAGACTGATTCGATACTTACAGCACGATTACACACAGTGACCCCAGGCACACTGGACACGCAGCGGCTTCCCAGCGTGGCACTCAGCGTCATCAGCATGGCGAGGGTGCACATCGTGCACAGTGGGGAGGAATTGCTGCTGGCTTGGTCAAGTGCCCTCCAATGACTAATCTAAGAGAAATATGCTTCTGAAGCATGAGTGAGAAGAAAATGGAGGAGACAGAGCGCTAAACATAGGACTGTTGTTAGGTTTTCCAAGAGAAAACACAATTCACCTCAGAGCTTGGTCTGCAAAGAACAAGAAATGAAAGCCAACACTGAAAAATGAGTAGTGCTGAAGCAAGTATCAGTAAGGAATTCAAAGATATCCTGGGGTTGTGGTGGAGCTCAGCATCCTTGCTGTGACCACAATTCAGAAATTATCAAGAGTCCACATATTTGGGAAAACAATCATGTTTCCTTCACTAACTGAGATTTTTATTTTAGTTTCTATTCTACTGTTTGGATTTCTGCTAAGTGTGCTGGTTGCTCAAACTCTCATACTTTGACACCATCTTGCTAACACTTTTACTTTCATTTTTTGGACCTTTCTTATTGAGTAGACTACTTGATTTCTGAACGTTCAAATATCAGAACTTTTTAATAGACTAAAATACAGAAATGCCAATTCCTTTAAAAGTCAAGGAAAGGTTTTTTTAAGAAGGATGTAAGAATTGTATTTGCATATAGTGAATACAGTTCATTTTATATCACATTTGCAATAAGAAATAGGTGAAATTCTGCTTGAGAGAATTTCCTAGACTGGGGATTTGAAAGCAACTCTGAGCTCCTTTTCTTTTTTTTTTTTT
>VFFE01005959.1:245687-280312 GCA_008921705.1 Burhinus oedicnemus | reverse complement strand
CAGCCAATGCTTTGGCTTCTGTGCCAACGAGCCTCATCACTAGGGCTCATTGGAGAGCATGAGAACTTCCTCTGGGGTTCACTCTAGAGGAACCAGACTCACCCAGCACCTAAGGAGCAGCACCAAACCCCTGCCAGATGTAAATCTTCAGCCCGTTTTCTCCCATATCAACAAACAGCAGCTTAGATATTTAAAAAGCCCATCAACACTAAACCAAACCATTGTAAACACGTTTCTTCCCCACACTCTCCCATCTGAGAAGAGAAAGAGCAAAACCCACATGAGAGATATCATTTAATATGCTACTGTAAACTGTTCAAGTGAAAGAATGGTGAACGTAATATAAGAAATAGAAGTGTGTCCTTTAGACTAGAATCACAGAGGAAGAGATAGGAACTCTAGGTAGGAAGAGATCTTTACAAGTCTTTAATCCAAAGCAAGACCAACTTCAAGGTTACAACAGGTTGCTCCAGGCCCTGTCCGGTCAAATTTTCAGTATCTCCATCTCTAGATGCCTGTTCCACTGTTTACCTACACTTGCTTTGAAGAATTTTTTCTTTATAACTAAACAGAATTTCTTTTGCTGCAACTTGTGTTCATTGCCTCTCACCTTTTCACTGTGGGCCTCCACAAAAAGCTTAGCTCTTTGTAACAACATCTTTGTAACAACACATTTTTGAAGACAGCAATAAGATCCCCCCTTCAGCATCTCTTGTTCAGGCTGAACAAACTTAGCCTGCTCACCTCTCCTGGTGCTCCAACCCCCTTCCACTGGACTCACTGCACTTTGCCCGTGCCCTCCTTATACTAGGGAGTCCCAAATGGGACACACCACTCCAGCCAGACACTGTCTCACACTTGCCACATAGAGGGGAACACTTTCCTCAATCTGCTGGCTAACCCTCTTACTAAACCAATCCTGTATCGAGATCTGCAGAACAGTAGCATTGCACCCTTCCCATCAGGGAAGGGCCAGAGACCCACTCCCTGAATGATGAGGGGACTTTTCATTGCTGCTTGGAGAACCTTCTTGCCCAGCCACACCACACCGTTTCCTTTGCAAGTGGTGTGCTCCCCAAGGAGCTAAGCTGGGGTCATGGAATGACAATTAATAAATGTCACACTACAGCAGGACTCTGAAAATGTTCCTTTTACCCTGTTCCAAATAAGCTGTTGCAGTAGTACAAACCTCACTTAGCTACCTTTAAAACAAAACTTGACTGCCAAGGGAAGTATGTGAAGAACAGTACCACATTGTTAACTCTGGGACTTAACACAGACCGGGTTGCTGTTAGCAAAATTTCCCTTATCTCCACAGCCACATATCACAGTGTAAGCCTTTGTGTCATTAACTGTGCAGCGTCACTGCAAAATGTAATGGTTTTATGGTAATGCTGTTGCATGATCTATTCTTACATGAAGTAGGGAGGTCATTATCAGCTTATTTACTTCTATGCCAAACACCATAGCCCGTGGCAGGTATCTGGAGATAAAATGACACATCCTTTCTTTTGCCAGAGCTGGAAACCTCATGGAGAAAGTAAATTACCCATACACACAGCTAGTAGTCATTCTATGATCATTTTTAAACGGATCAGAGGCTACAAGCCCCACCAAAGCCTTGATTGAGCTAAAACTTATCTAAAGAGTTTCCTTAAATGACAATCTCCACCTCACTGCCTAAATTCATCCTTTAGAAGTTGAAGAATTGTATTTTCAGGTTAAATGAAGAAATATTAAATGAAACTGATTCTAAGAAGAGTTATATTCAGCACTTTCAAAGGGTTCACCTATGTTAGTAACAGGACAAATACACACCTCAGGATTCAGGAAGCTTTAATTTTTCTGACCGACTAACAAGAGTCTTTTCAGGTCTATAACTGAGAGCACAGCAGGACCCTAGGCACAGAAATATCAGCATCTCTGTAAGTCTCACCATCCTCAACTAGTTCTCTCCAAGCTTTTGGGAAATAGTTAAGTTCTTGTATCCCCATTTTACAGATTGGTTTCTCATAGGCCCAGCTGAGTATTCCCCTGGTTGGACATTCATCCTGCAGTGCTGACATGCAAAAGCTGCATCTGTTGTGTCTTTTAACGGGTTGGGCAGGATATTGTCACTGTTTCTGGCTTGGAGCATACCAGCACACAGTGTGGGTGTACTAACATACTCTCAGGAGGAGATGCAGTTGCACAGCCTCTAAAATTCATGCCATTCCCCCAGTAACACTCGCCTGTTGCCCACAACCACAGCCCAAGTTAAAAATTTCTGACTTGCAATTCACTTTGCAGGTGCATGTAACAGATATAACTCATGTAGTTTGCACAGGATTCTAAAGTATCTTTGTTCTTCACTCAACAAAGAGTATATATGTACAAATGTATACATCAAGACAGAAACACAGACATATTTCCTCAGCACTCTGGGAATTGCAAGGCTTCTGAACTTTGGAATCTCTTTACATCGATTTAATTTTCCTATGTCATGATTCATCCCACAACTGCATACTCTTCTGCTACAAAAAGACAATTATTTCCCAGCTCCTCCCAAATGATTTTGTCTCATTAAGTATCTCCAGTTTTTGTATTTCTTGACCAATATCTGATTTCTTTGTTTGATTTCCGGTGTTTTCCTATCTTACTATAGATTCTCCCTGAAGCTTAACAGTTTAAACGCTTTCCTGTTACACCAAGGACTCTAGATTTCAGTCCCTGTAGCGTTTTAGGAGTGAACTTTGGGTCTTTAACTAAAGATAAGACAGAAGAAGGGGTTTCTCTTCGCTTCCACCAATTTTCATAGCACTACTGCTATTCATCTGTATTACAGTTTTTAACAACCAGCTATTACCTGAAGTGCAGGAGAGACTTAATAGCAAGGACAGATATCTATTGAAGCATCTCATGGTACAGTACTTCATACTGAGAGCTTCACGACATCAACTGGAAATCATAGATTTTGGATAGAGAGATCCCTAGGGCAAAAATCTTTAGAGAAGCCTGAGACAACAGGCGTTTTTCAGAGATGATGAACATCTACAGGTTCTATTGGCCGTGCTGGAAATTAAATGGTTTTCACCACTGGAAATCAGCAGCTTGGTCACAGCCCAGGCAGAGCCAATGGGAGATCTGGAAACAGAAGTCGCAATTTCCAGGCTATGGTTCTGTGCTAGCCTTTACCACCTCCATCATTACACTTAGATGATCTCACTCTGTGATTTCTTGGAAGTGATTATAGGAACATCTCAGTTCAAAATAAATTCTCAGACTTAATGGTTTCTCAGACGAGCATGCAAATAATTTTGCAGATTCAGAGTACAAATCAAAGGATCTGATGCACAGATAAATATATATGCGCATATTATAAAAGTCAGGATTTTAAATCCAGTCTCACAATTTGATGAAGAGGTGAAGGGGTTTGACTCAGGTTTTTTTAATGCCTCCAGACAGCAGTATTGCTACCCAGATACTCAATCTTCGTTCTCACAGATGTCACGTTTGCATTTGCATTCGATTTTGACCTCTCCCAGACTTCTCATATCTTTCTGAATTTCAGGCTTTGGCTGAGAGCATTAGAGAATAAAAGGGATAAGCCATGCCACCCTCTTCTAGTCTGCGTTTCCCCAAACACAAATGTGTTCAGATGAAGGCCTGTGACACAGGCATAGCTCCATTCTTACACCATGAGGAATACCTCTTTGTTTCAGGCTTGGATAAAAAGTCGGTACAATTCAGAATAGTAAAGGCTTTGCCTCTTCTCTTTCTTTTGGCTTAGCAGCTTCACCTCTTTTCTCTTCTCACCTTCTCTTACACGCATACACCTTGCAGCTGGCAGCTACGTAAAATATAAAATGAAATATAAACTGATGCTTAGAAGCCAGATGGAGACTTCACAGAAATAACTTTAGAGGAAAGCAAAGGGAAAGACAGCCAATGCTTCCAAGTCCATTACAGAGATTTCTAAGCAAGCAGCTGCTTGAGAAGGCAGCTCGTACTTTTTGTGGGAACGCCCACGCTGCCTGCTATCTTATGTATGCTTTTCCATCACTTCTTATTCACTGTAATACTGCTGGTTTAAATGCCACAGTCCAGTGTTTGTTCTCCTTCCCAGGCAAGAAGATTCGCACAGAAGGATGACAGTGTTGTCAATGCCACTCTCCAGAAACAAGGCATTGCTATTTTGAAATTAAATGTTAATTGTTTCAAACACGACATGTAGCTGTATAAAACATGCCTTGAGAACCGGGTCTTCACAGACTGCACCCGTTTAGGGACTGACTGCCCAGAGTGAGGTTTCTTGGTTTCAAGAATACACCTGAAACACTATAGTGTTGTGAACAGGGATCTGATTTATTACAGACAAGTATCTGCAAACCTCAGCAGAGTAATAATTGAAAAAGAATGCTGAGCTATTCTAGTGGCTGTATAGCACATCTGAGTGCAAAAACCTCAGGACACACTATAGTGAAGAGAGGAAAAATAACCTGTAAGTAAATCCTAGGGGGGGCAAGAAGAGGCACATTTTACAGAGTGGGTTTACATGAGATTAACTATGAATCATACACAAACCACAAGGAAAGCAGACTGGTTCAGTTTCCAGTACCGTGCAAAATCTAGCATAGTATTTATCTACTTAGAATGCATGTCCTGCCTCATGGACAGCAGGCAAGATCTTTCACTCTGGCTGTATGTAGTCTCTCGACTAGGTCTGCTCATTCTGTACTAATCTAGGAATAATCTTTAGAAACATGCATAGGGTCTATAACATCAGTCATGTATGTCACATCCTCTTGGGCCCTGGAAATGGCTGTCAGCAAGCCCTTGGGATTTCCAATTCTGGAAAGCCTGCAAAGCAGTACTGAAGAGATTTAAAATACCTAGGATCAGGGATGCAAGCTAAGAGCTAATGGCAGCAGGCCATGGTTAGCTAGCATGCTGCAACGTGCAGCACCCTCTGTAACAGGTCTTCAAGGGTACACGGATGAAGCATGAGAGGTGACAGAGTTTCTCCCTGTCTGACATGATTAAAGTAGCTTTTAAAATATACGTGCTTGGGTGGTCTGCAATAAGGCACTAGGATTCTTTTGACTGAATCTAAAGAGAACGTGGTCATGCTCTTCATCCTCAGCTTTCAGTGAGTATTAACACTTACTAGAGAAAAACTCAATAGTGAAGCTAAACAGAGAGCTCCAGATCTGAGGTCAGAGATATCTTGATTACAGGCTTTGGGACAGCCCATTTGATTGGCTTTGACTGTTGAAGGACAGGTAAAGCCATATGCCAATCTAGTGATGAAAATCCCTGCAGTAAAATGAAAGAAAGGATAAAATAACTGTCCTGACAGAATCATGTCTTTGCAAGCCCTCTATCCTCAATCTGTCCCCTCTCAAAGGGCAGTTTAACTTGAGGCTCATAAGGAACAGAAGTCCTCCGTTGTCTTGAACTGGCCAATTTCTGTCCTATAATATTTAATTTTCTGGGATCCAGCTGGCATCTTCTACAAACCCCTCACCATTCTGGGCTACAAACACAACCTTGGGATTCTGACCTGGGTAGATTTACACCACTCACTGACTTCAGCAGAGCTGCACCAATTAACACAACTTGAAGCCCTGGTATTGCCTTAGGGATGAGAAAGTGATTGAGGGTTGCACTGAATCAAGCATTTTCCAACTATTTATTCCCTCTGTCTGCAGAACATCCACCCTTGATCCTTCAGGTTTACCACAAGCCAGGACTGGCAATTTTTGTAGCAGTTCTTGTTAAAATTTGGCAATGCACCACTTAGCCTACTTCCACTGACAAAACAGAGAAGCTGCAATTATTCCAGATATTAACTGATTTTTTTCCTCTCATATACTGTGTTTTTTTGTTAGAAGGTTACATTGAGAACTTTTCTATTCAGTTCCATCTTTTCTGTTTGGATGATCACTTTTCATTTCACAAGGATTCTGTTAACTCTGATCATGTGCCTGTAAGGCTTTTTTGAGCATATAAAATGATACACTTATATGATGGCTATATTAGAGAAAAAGAACTGATGCAAGCCCGGTTGGATCTAAGAATCTCCAAATCTTCTAAGTGAATGTGTGGTTACTCAGTTATCTCTAAGTGTTCAGGTGCTAGACTGTCATTACAAATTCCCGTCTAACCATCAGCTGTAAGAGAACATACCATATACAAGCATCTCAAAATGCTATCCAAATACTGATGAAGCAAGCTTTATCTAATGCTGTGAGATGGGAGACTACTAGCACACACACAGGGATAGGCAGTAAGGCAGAGAGATTCTAGTAGGCCTGTTCAAAATTACCACAGTAGTCTACGTTACAGACTTATGACAATTAGAGCTATATACACCTACAGATATGGATATATCTATGAGAGAGAGGTGATATCCTGAGAAAGGATCATTAGGTCACAGTTTCTCCCTAAATCATTACAGTCAGCAGGGGATTGGTTTGACTGATTGCAGTCTGACAGCTATGAAAAGAGGTTAGCACAGTATAATAAACAAGGAAATTCCAGCAACATTTATGCAGAAAACTATTTACTCTTATTTCATTGTCTGTGTTTCTAAGGTCTCTGTTTTAAATAACAGCTTCCTCTCTGCATTTGATCCTACAAGAGAGACCCTTTCTGTATATAGGACAGTACAGTGTGTTGCCATGGAAATTATTATGATCTACTTAAATTCAACAAATCCAGTCTTATGGGGTATATTCCCCTGTGTAAGTCAATTTAATTATTAATGTTCTTTCTAAATACCAACATCTTTCTGTTTTGACCAAAATCCTTAATAGCAGAGTGAAAACAATAAAACTGGAAAGTGGAATCCTTTGTTCAGCTGCAAAGCAGGTGCAATTAAGCCACGGAAGATGCAAACAGCCTCCAAGCTGCCCTGCCAACGTACTTCAACTCAGACCTAGACGGATCATCTGGAAGGGAGAAAGTGTCATTCAGTGCCTGTGTCCATTATATCCCTGGCCTCTCTGCTGTGATTTCCAGCAAAAAATATCAGCTAGGATAGTGGGGGTTTTTGCAGAGTCACACGTTCAGTGAAATCTAAACACTGACCGTCAATTCATTTCCATATAGCCGCTAGTCTTGCGCTCATTCTCCAGCCATGCAAGCCCAGTGAAACCATTCAATCTTTTCCCATGAAATGTATCACTAAACCCAAAGCCTTTTAGCCTCAGGGCAGCTCCAGCATCCGTCTTTCTTCTCCAAGTGTCACCATGAACTCTGCAGGTAGATTTTAGGAGCCAGATGGTGTTTTTCAGGCTGATCTAACATTGTGAATCACATGATATGGGTGGCTCATAGGTCTAAGCTAAGCCATACACAGACATGTCCTCCCAAGTCACTAGCAAAAGAGGCAGCAGGACAAGCAGAAGCCTTCCACGAGCAGGATGAGGCTCAAGAGCCTCGAACTGCTTGCCCAGGAAAGGGCCCAGAGAGCATACCTGAGGGAACAGCCCAAGGCAGAACAGCAACCTTATCACTGTGGCTGTTTAATGTAACCTGCAGCCTGGGTAAGCTGCTCTCCCCACATGCTTAGAGCAAGTGTTAGGGCATTTGTGCCAAATACAAAGGTAGCCATGAAATGTTGTCATGACCAGAGAAGGTC
The DNA here is from genome assembly GCA_008921705.1 of Burhinus oedicnemus. NCBI lineage: Eukaryota > Metazoa > Chordata > Aves > Charadriiformes > Burhinidae > Burhinus > Burhinus oedicnemus. The sequence continues at coordinate 272,688 of VFFE01005959.1, read as the reverse complement.
TTCTTCCTGTGGTTTCCCTGCTCTTAATCTTGACCAGGTGCTTTCCATCTATCCTCTGTAGAAGGGTATTCCTCATCAAATGCTGTCTAAGATTCCTGGTTTCATTCCTCCATGAGTGCTTCTTAGGGACTGACAGTCAGGAGAGCTCTGCCACAAAAGAGACCAGTCTACACAAAACATCCCAGAGCACTCCTGAACTTTTGACCATTGGCTTGGAAACTTAAGCTCAAAATTAGTATTTACATTGCTCCTCCAGTTCTACCCCAGAATGTATTCCTCATGCCCACATCAGGGTCTATCACATGTAAAGCAGAACTGATAGTTTAGATGGACACAAGTTATCACTAAGCCTATTAATTCAGGTACCAAATTAAGAAAGAATAAATAACCTGTCCTCTTCCCACAGGGAGTTTGCAGCACTGCTGAATCCAGGCTCTTGGTATTCTCACACAAGATCTGCAGCACAAGTCCTTCCCTCCTCCCTTGTATGAGGCTGGTTATTGGTCATAAGCCTCCCTCCAAAACAAGAGGCAAGAAATGCCTGTCAGTTTTTGGCTTTCCCCTAAAAACACTTATTTAGAGGCTGGAAACAAGAAACAGAATAGATGAGCTCAACTGAGCTGAATGAAAGGAAGCAACAGTATGAACTCAACAGAAGTACTTCTTGAGCAGGAGCTGCAACTGTTTGTTGACGCTGATAGTATTGAATTGCTTGGTAGACTCAAAAGCAGGCTACACACGTTGCCCCGGCATCCCTGGGACCCATCCAAAAAGGCACAAAATTCCAGACATGAAGGGCATTCTTTCTAGCTCCTCACAAATAGGTTCTTTAATGCTAGTATTCTTGTTCTGTAAAATTTGCCTTTTTGGAAAGCAAAGATTACTTTTGGCTCCATGAGAGAGAATAGGAAAGGACAGAATGCAGCTTTATTGACTGGTTGATTGATTCCTTCTTTGGAATTGGTTGGTTGCTTATTTATTAGCAATTAGTGCATTAGCAGTAAGGGACACAGCAAGCAAGCAAGCAGCATTTGAAGAAACAAACCTCTACGAAGCATGACACTAGGCTAGCATTCCCAGCTGTCTCCCTGTCGCTACTAAGAATCAATCTCCAACTTGACACCTAATCCTCTGCCTCCATATAAACGTGTGTCCCTTCTGAAACATAATCCTTGCTCCTCATTTTTGCTTACTGTACAATCAACTTCTCTTCTTTTTCAGTACCATCCTTGCCCTTCTTCTGGCTATCTGACAGCTTTTACCATCCTGCAGGTCACTGCTTTACCATCCAGGTCAAATTAAAATCCCTTATCTTCCCCTTCTAGATCCTCCAAAATATGTCTACAAGAAACAAAAAAGCAGGGTACCCCACTAAGGAGATATGCCTGCTCTGAGCTTCATATCAAAAGATGGAGCTGTTCTGTGTACAAAGCTTGGGAAAGTACCATGAGTGATTCTAGTTCTGGCATGCCGCTCCAGGTCTGGAGTGCCTTCCTGGGTCCTGCCCGTAGCATAAGCTGTTATCTCAGTCCTTCTCTTCAGAAGCACACAAGTCATGGAAAGATAAAACACAGTTTTCATTTTGTCGCTGCTTCTAGTTTGTTCTCACCACTCTACTCACCATCTGTTTTGCCTATATTTCATTGGTTTAAATTAGGAACTCCTCAGAGTAGTAATCTTGCCTTACTACACACATGTGAAATGCCAAAACAGAACACGAACACAGTACCAGTAATAGCGTCACAAAGAAATTACCAAGGATCACAGAATCAGTCCATAAATGATTCAACTAGAAGGCAGAGTTGCATTTATTAATATATTATTTATTTTTATATTACTACAGAACTTAGGAGAACCAACTAGAGACTAAACCCCATTGTCTAGGGTGCTGTAAAATCAAAAATACTAAATAAGAGTTCCTGCCCAAAAGAGTTTACAATCTAAATAGCATACAAGTGATATCAAAAGTATGACACCTTCCTCTGCAAAAAGCAGCATGTGATTAACTTCAAGAACACAGGTGATTTAAGTAAGATTTTGTCATGTAAGTGTTTTGCTTGTGAAGAGCCCAATTACACAGATGCATTCATTCATTGAGCCATTTCACTGAGCCATTTCATCTCACACGGTGTCCTGGTTTGAGGTAAAACAGGACCAATTTTGTTCAGTAACTCTACTTTTTAGCTAGGCCTCTTCTAACTGCTGAAATTAACAGCATGTTGTGCAGAAAACTGTTCACTCTCAGAATGATAAGACCCATTGTTTATAGTTGATGCCAAGGAATGGTATGCAGAGAGACTCTGGCTAATACTTATTGCTGTAACGACCAAGGCCAGCCAACTTTGTTACTTGCCCTGTTGGAGGGTCAGAAGCAGAAAAAGCGTAGAGGGGTCACACCTGCAGGGAGGAGTGGACAGGACAGATGACCCAAAACTGACCAACAGGGTATTCCATCCCATCTGCCTCATGCTCAGTATAAAAGCTGAGGGATCAAAGGGTCAGCTCTCTTTCTTCAATGGCCGGCATCCAAGGAGGACTGTCTGTTCGTCTGCCTTTGATCCCAATCCTGAATCCAGATCTGGAATCCAGTTCCCATCCCTCACCGAGTCCAGTCTGGGACTTCCCAGTGCCTGCTGGTGATGTGACTGTCATCCTGGGAGCTTGATATGGTTTTGTATATATTTCCTTATTTTCATTTTATTATTAATATTTCATTGAAGTAGTTTAGTTCCTTCTAAACTCTTAAGTCTATCATTTTCTCTCTCTCTCCTGCCTCTGTTCGGGACTGGAGCAGGAGAAAGAGAGCATCTGTCGTTCTACCTGATTGGGCCTATCTGGCCCAAACCACGACACACGGCCTATCTGAAATCTGCTCAGTGTCCCACATCAAGTGCAGAGTCAGACAAAAGGAAACCTAGACTCAGATCCTAGCTGCCTCATTAGGACATAGAAGAAATTTTAACATATAAAGGTTCTGTGGCAATCCTATCTGGCCAATACTGTTGCAGCACTCAAGTCTTCACCACCCTTATAATTAGCCTAAAAGTTTCCAAGATACCATCTCTGTCTGCTGAAAGCATGGAAACAGAAAGGCAAATGCACTGCTTAGTATCTAGAAGCAATTGCTCAAGAAGTAGGAGGCATGATTATATGCCCTCCTTTGTCTTCTCTGTACCAAGCATTTCCTCTTGACCAAAGAGCTCTCTATGCATCACATTACATTTAACGGAATCCCCTTAGAGATGTCTGTCTCCCTTTATTAACTGCAATAAGAGCATGGAAGAGTGTTTCTCAACCCTTCCTAGACACTGGACCACCTGACCCTTTGAAAGAAACATATAGCTCATTTTATATCCCATTGCTTAAGGATAAATAAGTCAGTCACATGGAATTGGTAAAGTGTTGAAATGTTCTATTTTACAAAAGTGTAAGTTATAATTACAAAACTTGTAACTAAATATATAGTAAAAAAATGGTATGATCTGATTAAATCAGTTAGTACATAATTGACAACTGGCTGTATGAGGGGTTGTTTTAGAGCTGAAGTGTTTTCATGGATTGCCTCATGTTTTATGGACTGACAGCCACCTGTGGGCCACAGGTTGAGTAATTTGTCACTAAGTCTCCCTGCTGGGACTAAGTAACCAGTTTTAGGTAGTGTAATGCCTGACTTAGTAGCCTGAATTAGGCAGTCTGACTGTTGCATTCTGCTGTCTATGACACTGACAACAGCACTGAGGATCTGAAAGGGAATGCATCATTATTCACAATATTTAAGCCTTTGGTGGTTTGACTGCTTCAGGTAGCGTCTATTTAAGTCTGTAGTTTTGTTCTACCCCTCCCATACCCATCACAAATCCATAAAACAAACCACAAACATAATGCCCAATTCCCTTGATCAGATCCCCTTTCATTAATTTATTGATCAAGGAGCCTGGAGGAAATATATTACCTGTTACCACACGTTTTCTGTGGAATATTGGACACATCGCTTGATCTCTTTGTGCCTCAGTGCTCTTACCAGTAAAATGGCAGTAAAAATCATTCTGGTGACACAATGCTTACTAAATTAATGCTCTGAAGTGCTTTAATACAGTGAAATGGAAAGGGTCCCACAAAGGCAAAACACTGCATTAAGGCAGCTGCGAAGGCCAAGCACCTTAGCTATATTCCACAACTTCCAGCTTGGTAAAACATCCTTCCTTACGAAACCAGGACTAGTAACATCTGTGATGTGTATGCAAGAAAACCTTCCCCATTGGGGTTAAAAGCATTTCCAGCACATCTGTGCTTGTGCAGGAAAATCTGGGTCACGGCTGACAAAGCAGCAGGCAGCGTTATCCCCTGCAGTGTGATCAGTACGGTCACATTTCACATGAAGGGCAAAGCAAATGTCGCACCTGCGCTAGATGCTCCTCTGTCAGTTACTGTCACCAACAGGTTCTGCCCCCTCAGCAAAGCCGTAAAGGCTGCAGCAGAGATGCACGTGGTGGACACCGAGCTGAACTGGGAGCCACAGAGACCACCTGCTCTTCATGTGAAAGAGAGCAGCAGTGCAAGACTGCAAGATCTGTTTCAGAGGGATTACACCACCTTATTGTATAGGTAGTTTTTCTTAGCAAATTCTGCATGTATGGCAGGTGGTCTGCCCTTCCCACTTCCCAGCTTCAGAGCATGTAAAAGAGTCTACTGCAAACTCATGCCATAGCCTTAGCAGAGAGCTCAAGCCACACTAGGTCCATCGCTGTACTTTCACGTAATTTCACATCACTTGTGTTGAGGCCTGTACAGAGCAATATATACCAGAATCCTTCACATCACCTGCCAGCACCAAGTAAATAACATGGACTGTGCAGAAGGACCTTCACAGATGTGGTATATATCAACTGAGAGGCTAATGCTGATGTATCAATAACCAAAAGCACGGGGCCGTGCTGTGCCTTCATGAGAACAGCTCTTGCCCACTTCAGCAGACCTTATCTGTTCCTGCCTCTGGTAAAGCGGATACAAGTTATCTTTTTCTGCCGTCATATACTCACTATTACATGACAACTTTTTTTTTTTTTTTTCCCCATTCATAAATCTCTTCAGGCTTCCCATACACATCAAAAACAGGAGGAAGGATCTGCTAAGTTTCTCTAAAGTGGAAATTCATTACTGGTGTAAGCAGTGTCTTCTGATTAAATCAATGTCTGATTCAGTAGCACTATGGATTTATACCAGCTAAGAATGGGGGTGGCCAACATCACCCACCCTTGCTAAAATGGCATCACAGTAACCAAGACAGAGACAGCAGAGAAATTGTGACAAGGAAGGAAATTTCACTCATCAGTTTAAAGAATTCTTCAGTTCCTCTTTGGTTTTGTGCAGACCCACCTACTTCCAGTGACAGCTGGAAGAGAGGATGCCTCTGACAAAACTCCAAATCCCTGTTACTTCCACATAGGGCCGGGAATTCCTAGTGAAGATATCTGAGACTGCCACCCTATTTCACATCAAACCATAAGAGGTCAGACTGGCCATTACTAATATTTTGATTTAAAAGAAAACAAATACAGAAAAAGACAGCGTAATTAAGGCTGTGGTTTTTCACCACCAAGAACATATTTAACCATTTTGTAATAATTTGTAATGCACTTCTAAGCTCCTCACAGAAGAAATTCAAATGCCTAAGTCACACAGTATCATCTCAACCACCAATGACCCATCCGATCCAGCCTCATTTCTACCGACTTCTTCCTCTGCCACGTGTTCCAGATTTAAAGGCTTTCAACAGGCAGTGTGATGTGCCTAACTTCCAGAACTGGAGCTCAAACCTGTGTTTCTGTTCTGCATGATCCCTGGCACAAAAAGCAAGTTCCGTGTTTCTGGGAAAAGAATAGGCTTTCCATGCAAATACAATAGGCAGCATTTATATAATATCACTTTTAACTTAAAAATGCTTTTAGGTAACAGCCAAAAGGTATAACAGACCAGTAACCACCTAGGATTGCCAGTGCTGTGCACTGTAGCTGAACTGGACTGCAATAATGAGGACAGATCCCAAGTCCTTCTGCTAGAGTGGCATCTACCACTTGAAGCAAACAAGAATCTCCTTCGAAATGAAGAGCAATAAACTGTAGACATGACACTGATCCCTTCTGGTCTGTCTCAGGGAAGATAAATTCAGCACAGTTCATTACACTTCACAGATGAGGAAACTGAGATACAGGTGTTCCAGGATGTCCTTTGAGATGTACTCAGAGATAATGACTAAAAAAGGGGTTGTAATTAACCCACTGATAACGATGCTATCCCATTCCAGCTATTGTGAGAGACAACGCAACAAATAACTCCAAGATGCAACAATTGCAATTACAGTGATCACAGACATCCTTTGGTGGAAAAGTCACCTGTAATCTACTACCATGTGAAAAAGAACATCCTGATTTTATTCTTGTTGAAGTGAGTGAAAAAACTACTTGGACCACAGGAGGATGAGAGCTGAGCTCTTAAAGGAAAAAGATATCCAGGGACGGGATTATCTTTTTGTTTCACGTTTGTACAGTACCTAGTGCAGATCCTGACAATAATAAAGTCTTTGACTTTTAACACACAGCTACAGCAGTATAAGATGCTGCTCTGAAGTTTTTATCATTTCTTTTCTGGGAATTACCGGCACACAGCTCTGCAGGCAGAACAGAAGAAGCCAGCAGCCCAGACCAGCATTAACACAAAGTCCAAACACTAAAGTTGAAATTATGTAAGAGAAGTTTTGCAGTAAGTTGCCTGACTTCACGTTGAAGTGGGTGAGATGTGCTTACAGACTCTTCTCTTCCAGCAACATTTTGGAAACAGAAACTGCCAGGACAGAGGCAGTAACAACCAAATCAGAGATAGTGGAAACAACAAAGCACTGAAGAGCCAAAGCAAAGTTTTGCTTTTTGTTTTAAACCCTTTCTATTAGCCAAGTCATATCAGACATAACACCCCACGGAGATCAGCAGAAGTCAAAGGAATACTGACAGCGTGACTAAACCACACCGTGCCACTTTCCTCATAATCCTTATCAGCTAGTAAGATTTAATGAAAAAACAACTAAATAGGCACATGCGGGGGAAAAAAAAGCCCAATCAGGTGGCTATTCTACTTACAGCACAGCTATCTGTACTGATGGATCAACTAGTGATTCATAATGAGATGGGGAAACCAGATTAGATAGATTCAATCTTTTGTCATGATCCTAATCTGAAGACCACTGTACAACAAGGGGTCAGTGATCCACCTAATAGTTAACCTGAGTGGGTGCAGGCCTGTGCTGTGCTGCATGTATAGCTTGGCCTTCTGGCCCACGTTGTGCTGTGCATATCCCTTGGATGCAGGATCAACTCAGCTGGTTAATTTTAATGAAGGAGTCTGTGGGAAGCTCACAGTGGTCACCAGCAATTAAACCACCTGTATGTCCTTGTTTGTCATCATCTAAAAGTGTGGCAACAAGTTCTATTGTGAAAATCCTTTTCATTTGACAGTAGGAATGATGAATAGACTTGCCTTTTTTTTTTTTTTTTTAAAGAAAAATCCTTTAAGGGTCTCAAAAGACCAAAATGTATGATAACCTTTCCACAGGCAGATATGCATAGTGTGCTGCTCCCAACATGGTTCCATGTTGTGCAGCTCGGGGTTCCCAGCATCTGAAGCGATGTAGGATTATTTATACTCTCCTCTTTTTCTTTCTAGTGTTAGCTCTAATAAATAGCATTTTAAGCAATACTGTACAGACTCCGAGTTTATTGCTGGGATCATTACAAACCAGCACCTCCTGGTGCAAAACATTGTTAAAGGATGGATATATACTAAGTAGCAGTGCAAATAAAGCAGTGATCAAGCTTGGCTTGCTCTAGGTTTCCTTGAAAAACTGTTTTTTAATCATTATTATGATTACCAAATGATTAATATTTACACATGTTCAAATTATTCTTTTCTATTGAAATTCTAGTATAACACATAATTGGTACCACCCTCTACACAGATAATTTCATACTGTGACATGCTAATCAGAGACAGCTGAAGAGAATGGGAAGGTTTGTATGTTCAGCTAATTACCTGACTGCAGATGTCAACTACTCTGTCCGGCCCCATTAGATTTTTACCCAGTCCATGTGTCTTACATGAAATCACCTGTGTGTATGTGCGTGTGCTACGGCAAGTGAGTTAAACTACCACCTCTCTGTAGACATTCTTTGTTCTTGAGGATTAGCTGGGTTACACGGTGACAGGTTTTTTCAAAGTGGAAATTAGTCTAGTAGAGAGGAAAGAAGAGCAGCTTTGGACAATACATGCTACATCTCACATTGCTGTCAGAGATATCTGCAGTTATGCTGTTCAAATTAAATCATTAAATATTTAACATGCTTTACCAGAATGAAGTGCAAACCAAATAATGGCTAGCAACACCTGCAGCTGACTCCAGATCATACACCTCCAGGGGCTACATTCAACTCTGCAACCCCCCAAAATCTTCATATCTGACAGCCACCCAATGTCTTAGTGACACAGAGAGATAGCTATGATCAAGGTGAGGTTTCCTTTTGATCTTTCATCTCGTATGGCAAAAAAGGAGTCCTTGAAAATGCCTTTCTAGAACTATGCTGATGGTGCAACATCATGGCACATTTCTTTCAGACAAAGAAACTGACAGGCCCTTGCAGACCCTCTACAATAACTTAAGAGCACAACAGATGTCCTCCTGAGTCTGCGGCTGTATGTACTGACAGGGAAAACCGGCAAACGATTCATCTGATTCAGTATACTAACCTTGACCAGCCACATTTCAAGAAGGGAGACAGATCAGCCATCCTGCTGCCCCACCTTAAGCCTAAACTCTCCCCGCAGGAATTTTCCTAGTGGCATCAAAAATACCCTTTTCTCACTGAATCTCTTCTCAGGTGGGGCAGATGAACACGTACCTCCTGCTTCCTCCATTTCCCCCTGTTGCCTGGGCAGAATTTCCAGGGAATTTCTACATGTATTCCCACCTACAGTACTTCCAGCCATGGAAAAGCTGTAGGACAAGTGCAAAGAGCCACACGCTACTCCTCCCAGGCTGACAGGTTAAAGGGAAATCGAGAACGTCTTTTGAGAGGGTGGGCGGCAAGTTGCAAGGAGGAAAGAAATATTTGATATTTCTTTTACAAAAAAGAGAGAAGCAGCGGTAGTGGCTGGAAGACCCCGCGGCCGCCTCTCCCACGCCCCCTCGCGAGTCCCAGCCAGCGAAGCCGAGCCCCGCTAACAAAGCGCCGATGCCCAAATCCACGTCCATTTTTCCCCACCCGCTGATGCTCGATTCCCCCTCCTGACCCCGAGCCCGTTCATCGCCAAGCACCAGGCGCCTTCTCCCCTGTCACCTTGCGCTGTACAGCACGGCAGCATTTTGCCCTCCACCCCTCGGTAATTTTCCCACGCTAGAAAATACCATTTGACCCACCTATTTTCGCCCTCACCCACCAAGCAGCCAAGTGCACCATGCCTAACAACAACCTGCTAAATTTAGCCGAGTCGCCGCCACGGCGCGTTCATAGCAGGGGCGAGCGGGAGAGGCAGCAGGCACGGCGCGGACACCGCACACACAGACATGCAGACACAGGCGTGCAGGTGCCGACCGGCAGCTACTCACACCACTAGCCTGGAGATGATCCATGAGACCATGGCGCTGCGTGCCGCAGGGCTGGCTCTCCCGGCAGGGAGGGCTCGCCCCGTCTCCTCGCCCGCCGCCGGCCGCCGCCCGAGTGAGCGGGGCGGGCGGCTCGGCCATCCGGCCCCGCAGCCTCAGCGCAGCCTCACTGGCGGCGCCGCCGGCAGCCAACGCGCAGCCGGGCCCGGCCGCCGAGATTGGGCAGGGCCCGCGGCCGCCCCCCGCCGTGCTCGGCGCTGCGGGAGAAGGAGGAGGAGCAGACCCCTCCAGTCTCCCCAGTGGGAGACCCCCGGGCGTATGGGGAGGGCGGACTGGGAGAGGGCGGTGGCTGCGCCAGCCGGGCAGGGGTCTCTTCCCCATGCTGCGGCATCGGGCAGACACGCGTGCGCTTCTGGACCACCGCAGCCGAGGCGGGACAGGAATGAAGCAAACCCTATCGACCGTTCATATCAAAGTAAAGGCAAAGCTAAGGCATAGTGTTGATGGGCTTCTTGGATATATACCAAGAAAGGGATCCCCCGCCACGCCCCAAAGTTTGCAGGCACAATGAACAAGGGTACTAGCCACACGATCCAGGTGAATCCTCATCACCATCAGTGATGACAGCCAGCAATCTCTCCTCCACACTAGTTTTCATTAGGGAGTCTAACAGCTATCAAGTCCAATTCCCACGAGGAACATTTGACCATATGCAGAACAGATGTTGGCTTGACCTGCAGGTTGTTCTTCCCTTGGATTCCTTTGGGTTCTTCTTTTCCTTCACTATGTTCGTACATTCCAAGTGTGATTAGATTGTCAGAAATCATCTTCCACTGCTTTGATTTTTTTCTTCTACTAGAAGCACATGTGCCTATGGGAATTCATGATGTGTTTTAGTCTTGCAGCAATCCTTAGATCTCTCTCAAGCTTGCCACCATGAGACCAGCCCCAAGCTTCACTTGGAGGCGGCTCCGTGGAGCAGTGGGCCTGGTTTCAGGTGTTACGGCCAGGGCTCCGGCCACCCTGGCTTCACTGTAGGATCCCTGCCTTCATGGCTGACACATTGTTCTTTTCTAGGACTGTGCATCTGCAGCAAATTTTCCCCATCATTCTGAGACAGCATAGCTGAAAGAGGCTGAAATTCACTAATGTATTGTGAGTAACCTGCGAGGAACTCTTCTAGGGAGAGACTGAACATTTCAAACCAGAGATAGCAGAGCTATGAGCTGATCACAGACCTCTCCAGTCCCAGGTGGCCACAGTCATCCTCACACTCCTGTCCATTTCCACAGGGGGATAGCCATCACACAATAAGATCCAGCCCTTATCTAACACCTTTCTTCTGCTCAGCTCAAAGTCCTCCATAACAGGATCATCTTTTATTATGTAGGCTCCCTGGATCTAGTCCCCAGAAAAACAGTAACACCCATAGTCTCCAGCTAAAGCTGCAGGTATAGACATACATGTAGTTGAAGTTCAGCACCTCTAAAAATTATCTTCTAGGGGGAGCAACTACATCGCCGCATTGCTCTTCTCTCTGCAGTGGGGCTGTTTCTCCACCAGAGGGAACTTCCACCTCACGCTGTGACAAGCTGTTACCTCCTCGCCCACCTCCCTGGGTTACAGCAGCATTTCCGCTGCAAACAGCGGTATTTTCTGGTTACAGACAGGCTGTGAACCACAGCTGGAGGTACGGGGCCACCACCAAACATTTCTGCCTCGGGGACTGCAAGAGCCTACAGTGGCAGCATCGCTACAGCCAGCATTTTGACTGCTATACAAGCACCACAAAGACAGGAGTGGGTGGTCTGTCGCAATAAGCAAGTGTGAATTAGCCACCTTCTCCAGACAAGATTGTTCTCTGGCAGATCTGCCTTCTCTCCAAAAGAAGCCATTAGGCCATCTAGACCAAACTCTAAGGCAGTGAATCATCCCGTGGCTGTCTTGGTTGTGTATCATAGCCAAATAAGTACTTGGAAATCTGTTATCCTTATGCAAGGTTTTTCATGTATCACGATTATTTAGTGTGAGATTTTAGACTGCATGTGGGCAGACACTCCACAACATTATTACAGTTAATGATGTGATATTATCAAGTATAAGGCACAGATCTCTCTGCACGCACATTTGCATAATCACCACAGAACATGGAACTTGCCGCTTAGTAATTACTGCATATTTCAAGCATAGAAAAATGGACCAACAGGAGAAGATATCGGATCATAAAGAGAGACGACAACACCCAAAGCTGCAGCAAAACATTTTAGTGCACAAAGCATAACTGAGCCTCATGCTCTCTTGGCTCCTTCCAGCCTCTTCCAGCTCACCATATTCCCTGCAACTCCTGCTAGTCACCATCACTGCTGACCTGCAGCTGTTTTCTGGGCAGCAACCCTTAGAAACACTTGAAGATTTTCCCTTCTGCTTGGCAGCTCTGAGGGGTAAGCAGGACCCAGACCCCTCTTCTGCTGCTGCTTTGTACACAACTGACACAATTACCACCTGATGATTGTTGACCGATCTTAAGCCTCAAATGTACACAGATAGTTAGCAAGTAGTCTGGTGATGGAAAAACTAATGAGCCTGTCAATGTGAATGCAGGGAACTTTACTTAAATAGTTATTTGGTAAACAGAGGGTGAAGGGGAGAAATTTAGCTCTACCATCATCAGTGGAAGGGTGACAATGCCCCCTACATACTCTTCATGGGCTGTATCTTGAGATAAATCATACAGCCCTGTGGCTAAGCTCGGCATATGACATCCCAAGCATCCTGTGAAGAGGCTGTGCTTGAAGAAAGCCTTTCCTTTGCTATTAAACCACCTGACCCAGTCTATAAAGAAATAATGGAGAGACACAAGAAGAGTTAAAGCTGTAGGAACAGATAGGAATTAATTTACACAGCCAGCTCAGCAGAGAGGCCACCCAATGCTAGTGGAACATTCTGGAACAGCTTTAGTAGTGGAAGGTTGTCAGGCAGTGAAAAATCCTACACAGATTGCACCATTAGATGGTTTGATCTCTGTTCCCCAAATAACAAACCAGCTTTGTTAATGAAGGCAAAGCCACCACCCTTGCCCTAAATACTATGTAGCCTTCTCCTAGCAACTACTTTTCCTGAGCAGTTCACAGCCATGGAGAAGTCAGACCTCCCAACAGCTCTATCATAATCAGACTCATTCCTCTTTGGCCCCAGGGAGAGGGGATGTCAGCCTCACAGTTGAACAACAATTGCCAACCCAAGACTTCTTAGAACAAGAAGAATGACTGATATATATGCACAGGGCACTCTGTTACCAAATCTAGAAAAGGTCAGGAAGTAGCAAGTCCAGATAATTCTTATCAAGAAGGCATGTCCTCCAACGTATTGAACCTACATGACAGACATTTCAGAACAGCTTCAGAAGAATAGACAACCTACCTAGGAAATGTCCCCAGGTATAGAGAAAAATATCAGACAGGAAACCTGTGGTGATGTTTAGGTGCTGAAGTTCACATGGAGAAAACAAAATAACAAAATGAATATAAAAATAAAATACACATGCAATAGCAACAGTGCACACGTATATTGTATAGTATTGTTACAGTACCTAAAAAGTATCAGGAGAAGAAAGATAATTTAGTCAGGAAATAGATATTCTGCATCCCATCAAGGAATATATATATATACACACATACATACATATATATACACACACATATATATAGATACATATGCTCAGCCTCTTGGAAGAGAAATGTTTGGTCTTCCACCCACTGGAAGAGAATGGCTGATCTCTTGCATTTATCTCCTGACTTCTACTCAGAAAGCAAAGGAAAAAACAAGGAAACTAAAACTTAAAAAGATAATGTGGACATTTAGGGCAAAAATCCGAGAAGAATGCAGCTCCTGAATATAGTAATGAAAAATGCCCATTTCTAAAACTACAGCTTTACTAACAGATATGGACTAGATATGAAAAGGTTAATCCTGCTCTATGGGAAGTATTGTTAAAGCATGTGGGGACAGTCAGCATTTCCTGGCTGCCATTTCCATCTTTATTATTGAATTGCTTTCTTCAGAGCTATGGCCATTAGCAAAGGAAGATTAAGAAATGCCTATTTTGACTCAAAAGTGGTGTGGTCTGGCATTTGAGCTGGGAACTGTGACTGCTGAGAAGCACTCTTCACTCTCAATGACTCACCACATGAGCTTGGGGAAAACACGGAGACCAGCATGTTTCAATGCATCATTTGGCTTTGGGTAACCAAAATGAACAGCTTAGCCTCAAATATTCTAATAGAAAACTGCGGCACAGAGTTCAGTCACTGCTACTCAGTATCTCCACATACTAAGCTCTGAATACTTCAAGTCATGTATCAAAAGTGTCTTCTGAGAAGTCTGTTCTTTGCTTCCCATATCCCCTTCTGTAACTTACATGATACGAGATGCTTCTGCCTTGGAATAAATCCATGTGTCTTAGATTAATTCATTAGTGGCTGTGAGGAATCTGCAGACCCTCCAGCTTCGTGGGAAATTATCCCAGCTCAGCATGTTTTCCATTCTAGTATTTCAGAATGAAGAAAATGCTTAGATTACAGCATTTTATAAACTGATGAAAAAAGGACTGTATCTTAGACTGGAACTTATGTTTTCAGCCTTAAAAGCCAATAAAGACATTAATAAATTACCACTATTATTATAGTACTTCTGACACTCAGATTAGTTTTCTTGGCCCTTGTTACCTGCTACCATCTCTCCACCTCAGCCTAGTCATGCACAATCATCAGGTCTGTTCTGTGTTTCCAGATGATCTGCCTGTCACTGCTTATGTCCTAAACACCCCACTACAGACATCTTACAACAAAATGTAAAAAGAAAGGAAATAGTTCGATAAAAATATTATGTGTAAGCAAAGAAAATGATGATCGGAAAATGGATTGTTGGAAGAGAGGTCTTACAGATCAAATTGTACAGCCTCCTGGTATAGCAGGTAAGAAGAAACACTGCCGTCTCCTCTTACGGATGTGACATACAACTCCCTTATTTTTATGAAGCACTTCTCCCCTTGTGCCTGCCAGACAAGAACCTACTCATATATTTGATAAAGACTGCAAACAAAGAGAAAGACATGCTGCTCAGATATGTTGGTTGGATATTTGGAGAATGTCAGCTTGGGATTTCCCCATAGTAGGTTCAGATCCTCACCATCTTTCTCTTGAGGCTTTTCTTCTTCATGAACACTAGCTCCTGAATGTCTGCTGGAGTCAGAAGGCAAGTATGACAGAGATGTTCCCTCTGTTAAGAAAAGGAAACTTCTAAAAGAAGAACTGCAAGAGTGACTTCTAATAATAAGGTATATTCAGAAGACTGGAAAGCAGCAGCAAGACCAAGCCTATTCTAGCTTTAAAACAAGACATTTAATCATTCTGAAAAAGTAAAGGGAAAGGGCCACTTTCTGGGCAAACTGCTGCGGATGATGCATACTGAGTCAAGATCAGGGGAAGGTTACTCTTTAAAGTTTCTGCTCTGTGCCTCTCTAAGCCCTAATTATCAGCTGCTGCCAGAGAGGAGATACTAAGATGCACAGACCTTTGGTCTGATCCAGTACCTCAGTTCTTATATTCTTGCATAGGAAGGATGGGCTTTTTTGAATTTTGTTACTGTATAATGTTTAATGATGACTACAATACAATAGTAAATGTACTGAAGGACGACTCGACCATGTTCCTGCCCTTAAACCAGACACAGAGAGAAAGGAGGAAGGTAATTAAGTGCTAGTGTGAACATGATATTTGCTAAAGAGGGATGTTGAGAGAAATATGGTCAGTGCATGGCTTTGAGGTTTCACTGAGGCGCCATGCAGATGGTAATGTTAAAGATAACAAGAAGCTGTAAATAATGAGTGAAAGGGGCCTTTCTCATGAGCAGAAGAGACAAGGTTTCCTTCAAGGAAACAGAGAAGGAAAGCGGGGGAGCCTTAATTATGTTACAGGAAAACTAAAGGACGGCTGCAGACTGGTCTGAGCAGCTTCTAGAGACAGACTGTCTTCATGGACTGATGTAATAAAAAACTTGAAGACAATAAGAGAGGAAAGCAAAGTGGGCTTCTTTGCCATCCCTTGCTGAATCACCCTTAACCAACCACTTTGGTATTGCAGGCACTGCTCTATTTACCAGTATCCTGTACATAGGTGAAATTACTAAGCAATTACTACACTACTGTGGCTTTGTGAAAACATGCTTTAATAACTGTATAAATGTTACTTTACTGTAAGTTTTAATAAAGAGCTGCTATTGATCTCCAGGATCAATTTAAATCCCAGCACGAACTGGGACGTGGCAACTACAGATTTCAATTTCATGCAAAGCCCCGAGGGAGGCAGAAGGAAACTAGATGCACTGGCACACCTGGCAAAGATGCCTTCCCATAGGAGCTGCTCAGAAGTACCTGCAGGTGAGCATCAGCCTCACTGTGTGTGCAGTCATTTCTCCAGGGGTTTTCCCATATTTCTATCAGGGTTTTCCTCCTCCTCCCATATGCAACAATACACCTGCCTCCTCCATGTGGGTCCTGTTCTGTTCCTTTCAAGGTGTGTAAACCACCTACTGTTTTATAACTGCTTTCTCCACAGTTATAAATGCAAAGAGAAATGCTGAGTGTCAAAGCACAGAGCATATTAAAGACAGGGACTCTCATACTATGTATAGTCATGAACATGAAATTCCACCATGCTAAGCTAGTTCCAGTTCTATTTAATTCTGGAAAAAGTAAAAAAGATGTCAGGGAAAATATGCCTCTTTATATGGGTAAGTTATACAACTATGACTGCAGTCAGGGTATATGAAAAACTTGCAGTATCATCCTGCTTCTCTCTCTCATTATGTGGCAGTAAGACCAACAATTGATTCTCTTCCCAGGCACAAAAAAGGCTAAGCTCCAAAACTGAAACAGAAAAAAGCAGGATCCAAACAAACAACTTAGAGGCTTCAGAAAAAAAGACAAATGAAAAATACACCCACTGTGATAAGAGTTTTCAAGTTACCTTCTATAGGTTATTTATAGAGGACCTCATCCCTATAAACATTACTTCCTTTGGAAGACTTACAATATCTCACTTTAATGCCACTATTAATGAGACCAGATAGCAGTTTCTTGGCTAGTATCTGCTTACAGCTTACAAAGATCAGTGAGTGGTGCACGAATAGCATATAGCGCACTCCCAGCATTTGGTGCTGGGAAGTGATAACATTCTAACATTTTTCTGAATGAGGCACGTCTGACTGAGGAAAGTGGCAGTAGTTTTTCCCCACAAATAGTGATCTAGTCTGGCTGCTTAGCACAAGATTTGAAAAGGCTACAGCTGAAAATGGAAATTCAGACTCCTAGAAGTCTACACTACAATACCACAAACTACTCTATAAAGGTAACGAAGAGAAAAAAAGACAACAGCCAACTGCGAAAAAATAAACCAACAAGAAGCCTTCATGCTCAATCTCCATTTTCCATATTAGTCTCCAGCCAGAAAACTGCAAGTTCCAACCTCTCGAGCTGCTAAGAGAAGCATTCGCAAGCACATATTCTCCCTCCCTGTTCCTCCACACTCCCGTAAGAGACTCTTAATTGCAATGTAGACAGGTGATGGAGTGTCTTCTCCCTCAGACTCCATTTCAGCTGCCCTCTGTTGAAAATACTTCCAATGTCTATTACAGCTCAGAGATTCTCCAAGTGCCACTGAAGTGAAATGGACAGAATAGCGCCAGTGAATAACACTGCCAACAGCAGAATTGTGAAGGTATATCTATATCCTGTGCAAAGTGTGCCAGCGAATCATAGAACTTCCCAGAACTACCCTGAAACCAGTTAGGGCACTGATAAAGGTGTTGCTGTAGCAACACAGAGCTTACTCTGAGCCAGCTACACAAGTACGTCCTCAGTAGCCAAAGGGTGATTTTCAATTCATGCTGAGCTCCATGCCATTGAGGCTCCACCTGACTTTGTAGAATAACTGAATAATTTAGGTTGCAAGTAGCCTGTGGAGGTCATCGGGTCCAACCTCTAGCTCAAAGCAGGGCCAACTTTGAAGCTGCATTACACTTGTCTCCAGCTAATATTTTATAAAATAATCTAGCCATGAGTTTGTGAGCTGCGGCTGTTACAGCATAGTGGGATGTGAGATAGTTTTAACCTTACAACAGCTCCGCAGAACTGGTGCGGTAGGCAGAGACCTGAAGCTGTCTTAGCACTGAAGTTGTCTTCCCTGGTGCCAGCAGCACTGCAGCTATCAGAGCGCTGTGCAACAGGTTGCGTTACAAACCTCTTACTGGGAACGACTAGGTCAAGACATTGCTCTTTTGAATGGAAAACTGGTTCTGCAGAAGTCAAGTGCATTCCTTCTATTCACTGCAGGCAAGAGGATTTCAAACCCTGGTTTGGGGCTATAGTAAACACACATGGTGGGCAGCTGCAACCATTACTTAAGAGTTAATCCCTGTAATATCCTTTGTTAATCTAACTACAATGATAAAGTGGTATGGAACATATTCAACATACCCATAGGGTGCATGTTAGATTAACAGGATTACCTGTTGATGATGGTAATACTACACTGTATTTATTCAGCACTTCTCTGAAGAACAGAAGGTACTTTTTACGGGTGGGTAAATATTTGTTAATCCCAGAGAGGAAAATGAAGTGCAAAGAGGTTAAGTAATAACACCAGTTCCATACAATGAACCAGTAGCAATATCCCTAACGTCTGCTCTAACACAGCATTTCTTAAGCCATCGGTTGATATGACCTGCTCATAAAGTCCTAACATCCTAGTTTCTTACGCTAAAAGTCTGCTTATAAAGCAACATTTCTACTGCTAGTTAAGTCTCCATTTTCACTACACACTTTTTGCTAACTTTGAAAGAGTCTATAGAAAATATATTTGGGGAGCAAGCATATAGGTTAGTATGGTAAACCTAGAAAAGGTATTGTAGCACATCTAACACTGTGATACAGAATAGTCCCATCCAAGCATTCTGAATCATATCTTTTCTAGCATGTGTTCATAAATGATTATTTTGCATTCCTTGTGTGCAAACAATAGATGTGTTCAAAGCACTCTGATAAAATAATGAACTTTAAGAACAAAGATTTCTTTTTTCCCCGCTCTTTAAAAGATCCTTTATGGCCACAATCAGTTCCTGTGATTCCTGTCTTTAGACATTCTCTTCTAATGTTCTTAAGGTCATTTCTACCACTGGAAACCTGTGAACCCTGAATATACACTATACTGCTTATTAGCTTGTTAGTCCCTCATACTAACATTCACCCACAGTAGCTTTTGAGAAAATAATAATAAAAATTCAATGCCTACCTAATTTGGGCAACAATGTGTAAACCAAAGAGTAGCACAGACATCATCCCACCTTATGTTTGTATCTAGTTCAGCATTTACTCTAAAAGAAAGGGTGGATCATAGGTCAATAATCAGGGACCTCTACAGCAAATGAGTAAGATTAGACATCTCTGAGGGATAATTTGTCCCACTTATTCTAGACACCTATTTTAGTGTGAATCTCCTTCTGAGATGCTTCTCTCCGTTCCCTGCAGAGTAAGCCTAGACAATATGATGCCTGCTGGTGGATGAAGTTCATTAAATGCATATTTTTTGTATTGGCAGTTTGTGACCTATATGTTATACAAAGTGAGACACATCCTACCTCTGCTGCAACCAGAGGCATAATGCTAATCATCCCAGTGGCATGAGTCAGGGAAACTAACACCTGACACATAATCATGCCTTCTAAAATTCAAAGTCCTCCAGTGATCTGCTGAACTTTTTTTCCAAATTTGCATTTATAAAATCCTTTTCACCTTTGCCAATTATTTTAATCACCTAAAATACTTTTCTACTTGCTTTTGAAACAAATCCATCTCCAGCTATCCCAAGGTAGACATACAGGTTTTAAGCTACTCCTCATTGTTTATGTGTCCAAGATTGTTGGACAACGGGGACAGCCTGGAGTAACTTGGCTGTGTCTCTTATATTCTCATTAGAAAACTGCAGCTGTAAATTTTATTCTGTGGTAAATTGTGCATAGGAAATAAGAGTAAGAAGCAGCACTAGAAACCTATGCTGCTGCACAAGTTCCTCTGCAAAGGAAACTGGAAAATGTAATTTCCATTTTTTGGACAACCGTAGTTAAGTAATTATGCTATTGAGGGCACTAGATATTGGGAAGCAAGAAAAGTTCAGTTTTGCCTCCTTATGATTTTCAGAAGAGATGACAGACAAGACAGATCACAACCTTCCTCTTAGGAGAAGACAAGGCTGACATATGATCTCTTAAAAAAATTAGTGGGTGAAATTCGTGGTTTCACTGGAGTCAGGAATTTGCTTTAGAACTACTGTTTTAATTTTAGGCACAAACCTCTACTGCCAAAGTCTAGAGTTTGGGGAACAGCCATTGGTCTCTAACAACTGTGAAGACAGACGGTTAGGCAAAAGACACTACTAAGTTTCACTGACATAATAGTTGACTTGGGGAGCTTTACAGAGAGGAATAGGAAATTACTAAGTGCTTTACAGTGATAAATACAGTGAAACATAATTACCAGCACCAGTATCAATGCCCAGCTGCACTGCAGGCTTCAGCTTGGAATTCAGTTGCCGTCCCAGTGGCCTTAAAACTGCCGTGGTGCTCCCCTCAGCCGGGCTGGCTGTTAGTGCAAAGGAAGAGGCTTCAGCACATGGCAGGAGAGCTGAGACTGAAAGAGCATCAGTAACAATCTGTAACTTGCAGCTGTACCTATTTTTTAAGCGATACTGTTGCATTTGCTCTCTCTAAGCTGCAGAGAAATCACAATACCCATTTCCAGTTCCTGGACTGAGAGTACAGGGAAGGTGGGAGCCAGTTTGAAGGCACAGGTGTGTCAGCTGCTTTGATTTTGCTTTGAATATATTTTACTCACAATCTCTACTCTCACATATTATTTCTTGCATTGTCCCTTTATCTGAAACAGATGACTCAATCCCAATTTAATATTAAATATCTTCTGGGAAAAATTCTTAGCAGCTGATTCACAATCATGCTTTTTTTCCTCCCTGGCATTAGGGAGCATAAACACTTATTAAAGTTTACAAGGAAAAGGAAATTTGAAGATTAAAATAATATTTAATTAGTAGCTATAATACTCATCATCTTTCAGGTGCACAACACAAAGCAATTCATAAGAATGATTATTGTTATCCCCATCTTACAGAGAAATGAGGTGAATTAAATTATCTGCCTAATGACACACTTAGTGTTAGATTCCAGATCTTGCTCCCAGTTCTGTGCTATACCAACTAGGTCACATTTAGCAACATACAATTTTTAAAAATTCCCAGTTCTATATTCACTGATACCTGGGATCTTAACCTTTCACTCTCTCTTAGTGATACTGAAGCTAGTAGCATTACTTTAGCTTTGTTAACTTTGTATCAGCACAACATGCAGAATTTAAAAAAAAACCAAATAAACAAACAAAAAAACCCAAAACCCGAGGTACTTCTCAGTTGACTCTTGACACAAAAAGATAGTGTGTTGTATTTTCCTAGTGGAAATAGAGTTACTACACTATCAGGTAAAACATACAATGTTCTCTGCTAAATATCCATTGCTCCAGTTCAAGGGAGAGTTGGTAAGTGGCAGGACAAAAGAATTAGAGTCAAGAACGCCAGTGTTCTCTGCAGGGAGTGGAAGGATTTGCAGTGCACTGAGTAAGACTCAAGCGCATGCAACCTAGCCATCAAGAACACCCTCGAGTGCTTTCTCTGCAACCAAGTCAAAAGGCTGAGCCTCTTTTTAAGTGAATACACATTCAAGGGCAACCAAAGTTCTTGTCCAAATTGCACATACTCGTAACTCACAACAATCATTATTTCTCCCCATGTTCGCTATTCTGTCGAAAACTGTATTAAATTACTAAAGTTGAAAGTGTCCCAAATACTTCCAAGAGAATATACATGTGGTTTTGAAAAATCAAAAGCAGCACTGTGAATTTTATCCAAATGATCCTAGAAAAGTATGTAGCAGCCTAGTTCAATATTAGAAAAATTTCTATCACCTAGTCTAGGATTCACTGACCTAGCACTTACACATGCCCAGGAGCCTGAGTTCCCAAAATTTCTTGTCAGATCCACAAGAGAAAGGTGTAACTTCTCTCCCAAGCGTAGAAGCTCAATCACAAGACAGGTTTGTTTAAAAGACACAGCAGAAACCACTTGTAATAAATTTCAAGATCCTTTCTGGCACTGGCAGGCAACGGTGTAAAGGCTAATTGGTCTTTGCCAAATCCAGCTTATGTTATTTCAATGATGAAAGAGCCTGGACATCATTAAATAGCAAAATATGAATCATATGACATGCTTTCAGTTTGTTGTGAGGCTTTTGGAGGTACACCTAATTAACAAAGAACAAATTTCCTCAGTTCATTAAATAATGTTGCTTAAAATTTACACCTAACTTCTGGTAGCTCTTTTTGTACATGGGCAGTAATATCACCAAGACATTCCTGCTGTGCTGGAAGTCTCTAAGACTTGATTCAATTATATCCATCAAGATAATATTGATTTGCATTCTTATATTAAAGAATGATACCCTGAACCCTTTGAATTATTAACTAATAATGTATTAACTCCAGTTGGGAAAGGGCTTTTTTCTTCCAAAACAGGCCTTCTCCATCTGGAGCAGCCAAGAAAAAACAAAATCAGCACATATTTACTAATCACACTTTATGTCTAACGTTTGTTCGTGGTTATTCTTTAAAGGTTATTGCATCACTTTAGCTATAAATACCTGTTTAACTTTAGAATTAATCTGAAAAATGTAATATCCAATCCCAGTCCCCAGACTATACTTCACATCCAATTAAATAACTAAATTATTAAATGTTAAATTAATAGTCAATTAAAATTTAATAGTTGATCCTGATTTATCATCCTAAAAGTCCTCTCACAATTTCCTGTTTCTACAGTTGTGACAGCAAATCTAAGACCTACTAACTCATAGCTAGCAAAAGAAAAGCAAATTAGTCCCTACTGCAGAGTATGTATGGCAGTGGAAAAGAGTAAGTTCAGCATTTCTTATGGAATTTTTCCTTCAGCAAGTAAATTTAATTGCATCGCATTATAATGTACTTTGTGTCAAAATACACGCTTCCTTTAGCTTTAGACAGGGAGACAATATTAACTAATGTACAACATAAATTATTTTATTTTAACTTATGGTGAAGAGATAAGCATAGAAAAAAGAGAAGGAACTAGTCCTGCTAGTCTTGCAAAGCTGATCCATGTGAGGTATGCTGAGGTAACATGACTCTACCTGAGAAAAGAGCTTATATAGGATTTTATCTTTCCACGCTATAAGTGGAGCTAGATTGAATAGGAGAAGTAAGCGATCTACTTTAGCTACTTAAGGAGTAATTAAACTACATCAGTTTGGTGCTAGTGAATAAGAAAGCTTCTGGTAGTCTGTTACCACTCATTCTTTAGCACTGTATCTCAAGACATACTGGAGAAATGAAACTGTTAGGTATCTTCCAAAGCCCTGTTTCTAGTTGGTGTAGCTGCTATTTTTGTAGTCTGACCATAAGCACTTTCAACTTTAATTACTCATCCTTACACCTTCATCATTAATCATTAGACGATAAAGCACTTTTTTTTTTTTTGCTTGTACAGCCTTCAATGGAGCTTTGATTGAGAACGAAGACCTTTAAATGTTACTACAGCAGAGATTTTAAAAAATATTATCCATAAGACCTTGCATCGACCAGTTTGTTGTAACTGCATGTAAACTTGTAGGCGTATCTTGGATATGTAGGAGAGACCTGAAAATCTGCTGCCACTTATGACAGAATACATCATCCAAGAACATAGCGCCATGACAGTTAATGTTATTGTTAAATTCAAATTTCTCTTCAACCAAAACCTCTTACGCTTTTTTCCTAGTGATATCATGTACAAGAGAACAGTACTGTTACTTACTTAATGGTGGCTGAAAGGAAGAATTTATTCAAGTGTGTTGTGAAGTTACTGTTTAAAGAGCACCTGTTTGCAGAGATTACTCCTTTCCCAAAGTGGAGCTAAAGGCTTACCTATTAGCAGTTCAACCCAGTAGGTAGAGCCAGCTGTAAAAAATTATGCCAAGACTCCTTGCAGGCAGAAGAAGAGGTTGAAATCTGCTGCTCTGTAGTTTAATCAGTTTTGTATACAGCACTAGTTTGTTTTGCAAGTACTTTGAATGGCATTTTGTTCTCAAGATGTATACAATCCAGAGTGAGATAGTTGCATCTGTGCCATTATCATAGTGTTAGTTTGTTTGAAATCTATTTCTGAACATTTTGATATTTCTATTGACACACTGTGTGAGGGAGGGTGGGCATATATACACATTTTTTATTGGTAAACATGAGTTTTTGAGGAGATTATTGTGAGTGGTGATGAAATAATCAGGTAAAAAAATAATAGTATTTATTTTTCTGTATTGTATGGTTAAAATCCTGGGAAATACATTCTAAAACTATGCAACAAATTCAGAGATGTTTATAGTCACAATTTAAAATTTTGTATCATTGTCTTTTTGACCCAGGACTTCACTGGTTACCCCAAATTTATAACTTTCAAAGCAGCTAGACAATTTTAAAAAGATATTTGGTCCTGATCTAACTTCTTCAAGAAATTAAGAATCCTAAGGAAGTGAAGCAAGTAGCTAATTATGTTCCTTGCTTAAAAATAAATAAAAAAAATCTTAAGTGATCTGGCTTCAACTTCTAGCCCCTGGGTTTTGGATACCTCTACTCTTTCAGGACTGAACACCTAGTTGCACCCTGAACGCATGATATTTGTCCAGACTCCTGTCACCTTGTACTCTGCCTGCTGCACTATTTTCTCTTCTGGTCTCTCTTAATTTGTTTTGCTTTATGTACATTCAGAATGTTCCATTTTGATCATATGGCTCTTCTTTTAGTATCATTTCCTATATAAGTGTAAGTTCATTTTCAAGGTCATTCATGGACTATGTCACTGTAGCTATCACCCTGTGCTTGCTCTCTTACTCTTGGTCCTCTAGGCCAGTACCTACCCAATTCATTAAATTTTAAAACACCTTTGATCAATCTTCATGCTATTCTTTGCATGTGGGAGCAACTCATTCACAAAGCCCACATTGTTGTCTTTCAAATCTCTCCTTAAAGCTTTCCTTTATTCTGGTGCTAATGAAAAAAAAATTACCATTAGGCAACTGGAGTGCTACCAAACGTTTGATCTATTGTATCGACTAATATTGCTTTCTCATTGCATAACATCAGTCTTTCTATATGTATTAATCAGCTACTCTTTGAGGCACAGTGTTGCGTATGCATAAAAACTAAGGGCTTTAAGTAAGGAGGGTTTACAACGCCTATATTGTATGATGTATACATTGTACAGCTGCTGTTACAAGAGCCTAATACCTGCAATGAAACAAGCAATTTGGTAGTTTCAAATATAGCTTGCTTTATACAATATCTTATCACAAATTCCATTTTGTAGGTCTGGTCTCCATATTAAATATTTAAATCTGAGAAGTAAATGTACTTGTTTTTCCTTTCAATGCCTACTAACAAGTATTTCTTCAGGCTACATGTAGTTGCTGATATGTTAGACTCATTTTCTATTATTCACTTTTGTTTGTTTGTTTGTTTTCCCTGCTGAAAATGCTACATATTACTGGGTTCATCTCATTGCTAGGAATCACTGAAGAGGCCTTAAAGTTACGAAGGAATTTGGGCTGCCTGGTATCTGTGGTGTGAAAGACAGAACTCCCCTCAACATGGTGCATGATGAATTTTTTGTGCCTTTTGATTTCATACATGAATGTGCTTGTTTGAATGTAGCAGTAGACAAGTGGCCAGTAGAGAGTCCTGAAGAAAATTGGTGGGAAAAGCTTTAAAAATCCATTTAACACAAGTGTGGGACTGGTGGTTTTGCGAAAATGGAGGGCAAGACCAAGATGTGGCAGGAATATCACACCTACAGCAGAGCCCTTGCTGCTCTTTGATTGGGATTTTTGGAGCTCAGCTCTCTCTTGTGATGGGAGGAACCTCAAAGAAAGCATAAGCTGAACATCACAGGTTTCCAGTAAACCGGATGACTCAACAGCTTCTTGGCCTTGGGTCCTTTCTTCATTTCTGATCTACCTCCCACATCCTCTGGTAGAAAAGTCTTGTGGTAAGAGATGAATATGCGTGTCTTGCTAGGTCGCTGCAGAATACAATCAGCTAGCTCGTTACCATATTCTAACTACATGGTTCTCTTATAAACTTGGCTACAGTCTTTCATAAGAGCACATAGGCCTTCCATGACATGAATAAAGGATCTGAGGTGGCAGAAGACATTTGTCTGTAGATACAACCACATAACTCACCTCAACTACAACTAGAGCTTCTCTGAAGCCTGTCATCCTCCCAAGGAACCTCTAGTACACATTATTTTTTCCTTTGCAACTTCTCCTATCGCGCAGGAGCCAGCCGTTCCCAGTCCCCCTCAGCCTCCAAGGCGGCCAAACAAGATGGTGGCCTACCACAGGCCACCGCCTCGCCTCCGCCCGTCCTCCGGCGCCGCCGAACCCCCACTGCGCAGGCGCAGACGCGGCTGCCGAGCAGGTGTCCAGCCCTTCCCCATCTGCGCCTGCGCAGAAGGCTGCCCGCAGCGCCCCCGCAGGTGCACCGCGCCGGTCTGCGCTTGCGCAGAAGTACGCCACAGGTGCCCCCTCCCCCTGTGCTATATCTGAGTACGCCGCGAACCGCACGTATAAGCGGCCATTTCACGCCTCTTGCCTTCCCCCAGATCCCTCCGCCGGCTGCAAAGGCGGCCCTTATAGGTTAAGACTCAGCTCGCCTGAGGCAGAAACATAAACCTGAAGGCACGCTACGGCCTAAAACATGTTTGGTTTTCCGTTTGGCCCTATCTTTGGCCTCTTCGTGGACGTGGGCGGGCTAGCGGACTCCTTCACTCGAAGCTTTGCGGAAGGATACCCATTTTTTTATCCGCCATCTGCTGAGCAACGGTTTCGAGGCGTGGCCAGGAGCGCGGGCACCTCCCCTCCAGGCCAATCGCAGCGGGAGACTTGCCGCGAGCCCCGCCCCTCTGGCGCGGGGGAGCCAATAGAAGCGAGGGACGGAGCGGCGGGGGCCGGCCGCGGGCCGGGGCGGGGGGCGGGCGCGCGGGTGAGGGGGTGTGTGCGCGAGCGCGGGGCCGAGTAGTAGCGGTGGATCCGCCGCAGCGGCTGTTGCTGGGGGCGGAGGGGAAGCGCCGCGTTCGCGGAGCCCGCTGCCCGGGCGCCGTGTCACCGCGGGGC
>VFFE01005959.1:227649-245667 GCA_008921705.1 Burhinus oedicnemus | reverse complement strand
GGTGAGGGCAGGGGCGAGGCTCGAGGGCTGCCTGGGCGGGCAGGAGGGGGGTGTTGGGGAGGCGGAAAGGCGTCCGGAAGGAGCTTGGCCCGGTCTGCTGCTTCCCTGCCTTCCCTTCAGCTGCCACCCCCCCGCTTCTTCTCGGAAGGAGGGAACAAAGAGGCGGCGGGGGCAGGCTGAGGAGGCCGGGTGGCGGCCGGCCGGGGTGGGAATGGCTGGGAGCTGCACTGCAGCAGCTTGTGGTATTTGCTTCCACCCCCACTGAGGCAATGATTAACAGGACCGTAGGCAAAGAAGCATCCTGTGGGTGTCTGAGGACTCGGCTTGAGCCGCTTGAAAAGAAGCGGGGGACGGAGGGAGAGGGGGAGGGGGGAGGACGGGGAGAGGAAGAAGGAAGCAGCGCTGCTCCCGCCCGCCTTGACCCCCGCGGCTCCCTGTGAAGGAAGGCGGGCGGGGGGCGAGTCCGCCGGCGGGGCTGGGAGCGCGGCCTGCCAGCTGACTGCCGCGTTGGTTTGTTTTTTTTTCTCTCCTCCTTCCGTCGGTTTCCTCCCTGGAGGCCTCCCGATGAGTTAAAATGGTGCTGAGGCTCGAGGGGAGCTGGTCGCTGCTCGTGGGGAAGAGGTTTCTCTGCCTGTCGGAGGAAGACGACAGGTCGTGGGACACCAATCGCATCTCGGAATGGCCCTGGAAGTCAGGCAGGATCCGAGCAGTTTCGCACACGGACATATCCAAACAAGACCTGAAGGTAACTGGGAACTTCCAAAGAGCCCTTCTGAAACGAGAATGTTTACCCTGTGAGCTGGTAACTTCGTGTGTGTGCATGTGTATTGGTGTGTGTATACACACACACAAATATATGTTGTTGTTGGGGGAGAGAGGTTTTCTTGGTCAACTTGCCTGCTTAATATGCTTGAAAACATGTACCTTTGGCTAAAGACCCCAATGTGCTTGTACTAATGCTGGAAATTACCTCAAACTCATTATAAATGTGCTTTTTTCTACTAGCATTTTGAAAAATTTAGGTTTTTATTGCACCTGCTGTGCGTAGGTTTATTTCTGTGTATTTCCTAAGTGCAATTTAAGATCTTGCTGGTTGTAAATAACTTTTTTTTTCCGTAGGTTGTAGTTACTTATGAAACCAAAACACTCCTAAGTTGATGGGATTGGTGACTTTTCTTTCTTGCTCTTTGAAGTAGCTGGTAATGAACAAGTACTTCGACTGTCTTGAAAGACATACCAAATTCACGTATGGTGTTGGAGGTTTCTCAGACTCTTCTTGCATGGTAGCTACTTCTTAATGATTACCAACAGGATTTCTAAACACGCAATCAATTATTGCAAACTTAGTGTAACTTCTGAACTATATAGTTTGGGTGGAAGTCAAGCGACTTTCACAGTTTGACTGTGAAGCTCTTATGGGGCTAATTGGCAACTGTAGTCAGTAGAACTATTCAACCATGTCTGAGCAATTACTATAGCATACAAAGTACTTGCTAAGGACAAAACTCCATTATAGTAACAGCATCTTGTTACGTGGTCCTTGTATTTTTTTCTACAAGAGACTTTGGTGGCAGGCTGTTCTACAACAGAAACAACAGTACCATCTTTCAATAAAACTGGTTAACTTGCCTTTTTTTTTGATGGGAAGAACTTTGTGACCTCAGATTAATGGAAGAAGCACCTGCTTCTTGCCAAACAAGAAGAGATTGTACGTGTTTCTAACCCTTTCTTGAAAGGGCAAACTTTGGGATCTGTTATGAAGAGTTGCGAGTTGTTAGAGGCCGAGCCTCTTGTTGTGGATCTGCGGCAGGGGTGGAGCTTTCTCCATCTTTGGCCGGCAGGGCTGTGCCCATGCCGTACTTGGAGTGTGGAGGAGGATGTTGCTGCTGCAGAAATCTCTTCTTAAGTACCTTCTCTGGGACTTAAAAGGAGAAGGAGCAGGTGCTGTTGGGGACTTTACTGTGAGCCTTGTAACTGGTTACGGTTCTGCCAGAAGCGATTGACTTAATGCATTCTCCAGTGAAAGTGTTAAAGAAGTTGCAAAGTAGACAATTAAGGCACAGAGAGCTTTTGTACCAAAACCCATGCTATCTCTTTTCCTCTCTCACAGCTCTGTGGAAGAGTAATGTATAGTTAGACCCAAAATAGTGATGGAGGGGGGAAGTCTCTAAAGCAGTAGAAATATTTAGTCTTTTTGTATTGTGTCAGGAGCAAGCTACAAAATAGAAGGGTTGTCAATAATTTTGAAAGTATTTTCTCACCTGTATTTTCCTGTTTGTGCAGTGTTCATACTGTAGACAAAACAAGCCATTCTGGTTCTGGTACTTGCATTATTTGCTTATCTCTTTCGTTGTTTCCATGAACTTCAAAATGACTAAATTCATTTCTGCACCCATTAGTTTTATGACTCCTGTCTGTGGTAATGCTGTTTTGTGTGCGTGCTTTTACTTGCCTTTCTGCTTAGAGGGAAGCTAAACACAAGGGAATGTTTCTAAGATTCACTCAACTGAGATTTCTGTGCTGTTAGTTAAATGTACTTAGACTGGATTATTGTATTTCATGGGAAGAGGGAATGATTTTTTCCGAGTAGTGTTCTCTATCAAGACATTCCAATTCCTGTATTTAGGCAAAGTTGTATTTGTGGTCTTTCCTCAAACCTTTGTGGATCTCTCCATGTTGCTTATGAAAGAAGAGTAATGCCATCCCAAAGAAACTGGTCAAGTCACTGTGTTTAACTGTCCTTTTGAGGCAGGAAGGTTGTAGAGTTAAATGGGAATATTAATGGTTTGTGTGACAGTAATGATGACAAACCAGTTAACATTGACTATCACTTATAAAATAGTAGGTCAAGCTGGGATGCTTTAGTGACTGCTTGATTGTGTGACGGAAAGGCAGTAATTGTGTTTGCATTATAAGTACTTTTGATTTTTTTTTGAGGAAACTGATGGTTGTTTATCCTTTCTCATGTTGTATGTGTCTGAATTTTATGGTTAGTCACTCCTTCACTTTGTTTCCTTTCTGTAGATTTGTGTAGAATTTGATGATGAGTCATGGGAAAAGAGAAGATGGATGGAAGTCTACAATCATAAAATGAAAGCATTCCTGGTGGAGCAAAAGCTGGTACTGGCTGAAAGAAAATACCAAGCCGGTTCTATGTCTCCTGTCCAGTGGCCTGCCATGGCAAGTATACGCTTGGCCTAGCTCATATTGCTTCTGCAGTTCCATGTTCTAAGGACAGTGTTGTTACAAGTGTGAATTTCTCAAGTACAGCTTCACTTGTGTACTCTTAAATGTGATCTGAAGGGAAACTAAATCTCTTTGTACAGCTAGAGCTAGGCAGAGCTTGTAAGCATTTGAAGCTGGTATATTGTGCCTGAAGATACAGGAATGTATTTTTATGACTTTGCTTCCCTCCCAAACCACTGTTCTTTACAATGTTAATTCCTTCTTGCTCAAGTCTCATGTTTCTTCCTTCTTTCATGAAATTGCAGTTAAGAATAGAGAGAAGAAGGGTAAATAATAGGTTTCTAAGGATAACCTGTATTTTTATCTTAAATTCTTGTTTTACTCTGCCTTGAGTACTGTTAATTCTTCAGTGATTCTTGATCTGAGACAAAAATAACTTGACTCTTACGTGATGGCAGCCTGGCACAGATAATTTGAGAGATCTGCATTTTGTGCATATAAAAAACCTGAACTATGCTGTACAACCCAGAGAACTAAGCTTTCTGTAACTCCCATGCATGGCTGGCTAGGCAAATTAGCCAGTAGAGGTGAACAGGGAACATTTCTTAAAGTATTCAGCCAGTATAGTTTTACTTGACTACTTTAGATATTGCTACTCATAAAAGTAATTGTGAAATACATGAAGAGGTAAACTTGCTGAACATTAATTATACTGAAGTCGTAGTCCATGTTTAATACTCTTAACTTCTCTAGGTATAAAGTATGCAGTGTAATTCATATTGCTGCATTTTAGCTCAGGTTTTTCTTAAGCAAAGCTAATCTGATACTTACTGGAAGTAGGGCCAAATAGGACAGGAGAGGAAGTGGAAAGATGAATCCTTAATTTTATTTCCTGACCTGTGCATTAATATCAGCATTTCTGCTGGGAGATTTTGCTGATACAATGTTCTGAAAACCTGCTTACTTAGAAAGGGACAACAGTTAAGTTTAAATATCTGAATGGTTCTTACTGGTTACTTGCCTTTGTTACCCATAAAGCTTCCTTCATGATGTGTTTGAAGTGCCAGTTGATGCAGTGTAAATTTTTAAAAGCTCATTTAGCAGAGGAATTATGTAGGATAAAGGAAAGCACAATACTGGAGCTTGCCTTGGCAAAGACGACTTTTTCCTCTTCTTCCCACCACTCAAGGCAGGAAAGAAGGGGTCAAAAAAAGGGATGTGTGGTTTAATTTATTTCAATCTTGATCGCAACTTATTGATTCAAGTATATGAGAGAGCATGTTTCTGACAAATGGAATAGCTTTGCAGAACTTTTGTAATGCCCCATCACTCCTGGAGAGGCTCCTGTTCTTCTTGCAGTGATACTACCCCTTTGCCAATGCTGTCTGAACTGAAATGAAATCCACAAAAGGGAAGAAAGTCTTTGTTTGCTTCATCAGCCCTACGGAAACCCAAATGCATACTCTATCAGAATTATTTTCTTTTTTTTTTTAATGGGAAGCAAATGTACCTTTCACATAAGGAGGAGTTATTCTTGCCACTTCTGATGTTCCAGGCTCCTGATGCTTACCCACTCAGAGCTGTTACTGCAGGAATAGACAAAATTTAACCATGAACATAATAGGAAGAGTTCAGAAGCTTTTAAAGGAGACTTTTGTTTCTTGTCTGTTCTTAAACCCTTTGGTAGACCTGAACACAACTTCATTATTCTGCTGCAGTCATATAACAACTATGAGGCTATCCAAGTCATTATACACACATAAAGTAAGGCTTCAGTATACTGTCGATGCTGCATGAGCTTTGGGAACTTTAATGTAAGCCATGCATCAGGCCTTCATTGAGGGGTCTAGAGCACAAGTCTTATGAGGAGCAGCTGAGGGAACTGGGATTGTTTAGCCTGGAGAAAAGGAGGCTCAAGGGAGACCTTATTGCTCTCTACAACTACCTAAAATGAGGTTGTAGTGAGGTGGGTGTTGGTCTCTTCTCCCAAGTAACAAGTGATAGAACAAGAGGAAATGGCCTCAAGTTGTGCTAAGGGATGTTTAAATGAGATATTATGAAAAATTTCTTCACCTAAAGGGTTGTCAAGCATTGGAACAGGCTGCCCAGGGAAGTTGTTGAGCTGCCATCCCTGGAGGTTTTTAAAAGATGGGTAGATGTAGTGCTGAGGGACATGGTTTAGTGGTAACTTGGCAGTGCTAGGTTAATGGTTGGACTTGATGATCTTAAGGGTCTCTTCCAACCCAAACAATTCCATGATTTGCTAGTTATTCCCCTGCTTTACCGTAAGAAGGGTTTTTCATTAACATATCTGCAATTAGAACTTTTAATATGAGTAAATTCTTCATGTTGAGATGAATAATTAATGATTGTTAAAGGCAGCCACCTGAACTGAATTCCTTACTCATTCTAATAAGTGATATTAATTTCAAGTATAGTCCAGTAACTCCTTTATAAGGCATGTACTAGAAGTTCTATTGGAAACTTGCTTTGTTTCAAGAGTTGCATGTAGATGTGGTGTCTTAACAGAGAAATAGATGCAAAACTAAAATACTTTTTTAAATGTAAATGAGGGCTGGTGAGATCTTCTTACTCTGTTTCTAAGAAAATGTTTATCACTTTTCTAGACTTACAAATCCTTAGTGGACAAAGCTGGTTTGGGATCAATGGTTTCAGTACGCTATCTCGGTGAAGAGAGATGTGTTTTTCTTTCTAAAGACCTCTTGACACCCATTCAGGTAACCTTGTATGCCATTATAAAGATGGAAGATAAATCTTTTGTCTTGGTATTTAAGATAAGTTAATATATTCTAAATGCAAACTTCAGATGGGGAAAAACTTCAAGTAGGTATATATTACCATAACTCATAAATACCAGTTCTGAATGTAATCTGTGTGTTCATTAAAAGCCTTCTGAAGCTGATCCAGCACATGGTCACTTAAGAGAGCTGGATGAAGGAGTGTGCTAGGACAGTTATTCAGCTCAGGTGACAGCAGGTGTGTCATGTTGGTGGTGGGGATAATCTGGAATAGCTTCCCTTTGTTCTTGTGAACATGACTGTCATTACTACGAAGGGAGTTGCAGGGATGTCTGGAATAAATCTTTCTATTTAGTAGAAACGCATCACTTCTGATGTGAAACAAATGAGGAACTGGGCAGGATATAAATGAGATGGTTGAATTGTAGTCCCTTTATTGAGCACCGAGAGGAAAGTTTGTTAGTGCAAACTGGGTAGAGATGGGTTGAAATAATTGCCCCACGTGACTGACTGGTCAGGCATTTTGAAGAATAGTATCTGCTAATGATAAAGGATTTAACCTTTTCAGGAAACTACTCTCAAGACCTATGCACAGTCTGAATAAAACTAGTAATAGGTGTCCCATGTTGAGACTGCTAGTAGTGCCATCATTCGTGTTTGACTTGGATGTGTTAGCAGTCAGCAAATAAACAGCTCCTCTTAAGAAACTAACAAAAGAATCAAAGCTAAATTTGAGTTGTAGGTTGTTGTCCTGCCTGTGTTGTCTCGACAACAGAGTAAAGATTTCTTTATGTAGAAGCCTTATCTCTATACTGCAATGGAGAAGATTGCTTTTCTGGCTTCCTGAATAAGTTTCTTGACTGCTAGCTCTTCAGCCTTCTGCTTCTTACAAATAACAGAGCAGTGGAAAAAAAAAAAAAAAGCCAAAAAACCCTTTTCTAATTAGCACTCTGAGCCATTGGTAAAAAATTGCTCTAAACTTTCCATTTCAGAATCAATTCTAAATGTTGTCAAGCAACTTGTTTTAGATAACAATGGAGAAAAAAATGCCTCTAAAATATAAATACATGATGCTGGATAATTATGAATGATTTAGATGTAGCTGACTTTTTTCATTTATATGAAAAGAACAGTTTTATAATGGTTTCTTGAGATGGACTGGATACTGGCATTATTATCATAAGTAGAAACATAAAACTTAAAATATTTGCATTTACATCTGCTCAGGACTACTTATACACTCCTGATTCTGAGCAATTAAAATCCTAAATTAAAAAATGTATGGTTCAATTAAACTTAGTGCTCATTAGCAATGTAGTGAAACAAAGCTAGTTCGTTTTCAGAACAGTATTAAAGTGGACCTGGAGAGCTCACTTCAGTCTGGCTTGCAGATGATCGATCCAGATTAGTGGTAAGGAAATGATGTTTGCCTCAATAAATACAATATCCTAGGAGCTGAAGGGACACAGAGTAATGAGAAACTTGATGGACTTGCATATGAATTTCTGCTATCTTGTTTCTAAATATTATGAGATTTTGTTATAAAAACCATTATCCTTAATAACAGCTCTTTCCCCCCCCCCCCTCTAAATAGGATATGGACAGTTCCAGGCTTCCTCTTAAGGATGATCAAAATGTTAATGAAGAAATTCAGGCTTTGGTTAAGAAACACCTTGACGAAACACGCTTGGTACAAGGTACAAGCCTACTCCATAGTGGAAAACTCTGGCAATAAATACTCAAGTCAAAAGAGAAATCTTAGCAGTGATGGTGTAAATTACAGTAATCTGTTTCAGGGATAACAGCTTTTTAAAAATACTGATTCCACTTTCTTTTGCAGCAGTGAATGCAAAAAGTGAAGGATTATAGAGATTTAAGTTTCAAGTATTTCCTTTGTAAGATTGAGTACATAATTTAGGCACGTACAGATGGCCTGGCACTTGTGAAAGAGATAAACTTGTAGCAATTCTCACTCCAAAATTATTTGGAGTTGTTTATTGTTTCAGGTAGCTTGATTATTTTTTTTTTTAGTCTGCTGCTGGTTTATAAAAACTTCCAAAGTTTTATATAGACTACTTTTTTAGTTGAGTTAAAATTGTTATTTTTAGATTTACTATTTTCAAATTCTTAATTACTGGGTTCATACAAGAATATTTATAGTCATATCATATGCTTGCCTATGCAAGAAATGTCTTGCTTTAATGGAAAGGTTATTACTGCAACTTAGAGTTGTCATTTCCAGTACTGTAAAGAGGGGAAAATTTCACATCTAATCATTGAATCTTCATTTTCATGTCTGCTGATCTGCCTCACTGAAATCTGGAGGTCAGTCTGGACTCTTT
This sequence comes from Burhinus oedicnemus, assembly GCA_008921705.1. Taxonomy (NCBI): domain Eukaryota; kingdom Metazoa; phylum Chordata; class Aves; order Charadriiformes; family Burhinidae; genus Burhinus; species Burhinus oedicnemus. The sequence continues at coordinate 237,380 of VFFE01005959.1, read as the reverse complement.
TGCATGTCTCAACCTCCAGAAAACTTGACTGAACTATTCCAGGAAGGAAGTAGCTGGAACATAGTTTTATCATGGTTTCCCTTTGCCTCCCCAGCTATGTGAAGTTGTTTCAAGGTTGTTCTTGGTGTGTTTGCTTACTTCCGTCTTGGCATACAGTACTATTGGCAAATTCATGTTGGTCACTGTGATGATCTTCATGCTCCCTTTTTCTTAAGCCCCCTTTTCTTGTGGTTTTTTTAATGTTTAAGGTGGAAAAAATATCATTGGTTCAAAAATTAGAATTTATAGCCTGGATCCATCTACTCAGTGGTTCACAGCAGTTGTTGTCAATGGTAATCCAGCTACAAGAACTCTAGAAGTCAACTGTCAGGAGGTAAGAACCAGTTGCTGTGGGCTCACAAACGGAGATGGGGGGAATGGGTGCAAACTTGTATTTATATCCCCACCATCACTATTTTTAATTCTGTCCTTGCTGTAATAAGCTTTAAGTGGGGATCAGTGTAGTGCAGAACAATCCATTACCCCAAAGTGTTTCTGTATGCTGCTGGTAGAATTGTCAAATAACAAATGACCTTCTACACAAAATGAGGGAGACTTGGAATTTTTGCTTGAAGACTGAGGCAAATGTATGATCCTGGTTTCTTTGCTTTCTACGCTGTGTAGACACTGCTCTGAAGCACCAGTTCATGTGTTGTGTTTTCATGTAGAGACCTGTCATAACAATATGTTGTTAAATTCAGCTTGGTATTCAAAGAACCTAGAAGTTAAGTGTCTAAGCTTAGTATATACCATGACATCTAAGATACATTCAAACAGTAACTGTCACTTCTCTAAATGGCTGCTTCTGTGTTTTTGTTCCTCTCCAAGATTCCAGCTTTAAAAACTCTAGATCCAGAGTTAATTCATGTTGAAATCATATATGACAACAATGGAAAGTGTGGTAAGACCTATTATTGTTTGTCTTTCAAACACTAAGTAGCATGTTTGTTATAAATATACTAATCTTGATCACCTTCTCTTCCAGATAAATCTAAAAGAATTGGGGGTATGAAAAGGAAGTCATCTGAGAATAGTGGAGGTGTTGATGTTAAACACACAAAATCTTCTCCTGAGGTAATGTCTTACTGTGTTATATATGACTGTTATATAATGGTTATGTCATTTCTCAGAACAGTCTTGAATAAGCATTAGATAGAAAAGTGGAATAATAAATATAATCCCTAGGAGGGTGTGTTGGGTTCTTTGAAACTTGTCAAGGCATGGGTAAAACATCTTGCCTTATGATAATCAGAGAAAAAATTGCTGAGCCTTGAAGGTTGGTTTTTTTTTTTAACTGTGCTTTTTGCCCCTTCCTGTTTAAGAGTTAGCCTTGCCTGGTCTTGTATTCTGTAGTGGAGAAAACGCAAAGCAGTTCTCAAGTTTATAACCTTTGCTTTTCGCATTCTTTTTTTAACTATTTTGTACTTAAACCCAATACCTTCAGCTATGCTTACATGCTTTGAGGATTTATGCTATACAAGCAGCAGTCTGGAATAATGTTGTTTCAGCACAAAAAGGGAATATGACTACTTTTCTAGTACTTCCATGTCTACGTTTACTTCCCTTGTGAGTGACCTGCCAAGTATCACTGAGATCTAAGAAAACTCTCTCAAATGTCAAAAAACAATCTCAGTAACTTAAGTATAGAAATGCAAATGAAAAATAATGGCTTGGCTAAAGAACAGTACTTCAAACTTACCCTATAATTTTGCCCCAGTGTTTCAGACCAAAATTTGCATTTTAGGCAGGAGCAGCCATCTGGAAGCTCTAGAGTGGTGGTGGGGTGGGAAGGTGGGGTTTTGTTTTGTTTTTTTTGGCTTCTGTGCAGTCAGTTCTGTGGTGAGTCAATTATGTAGGTCTGGCTAATGACTGGATATCACTATTGGAAATCTTTAATGGCTTCACAAATATACGGCATGAAGTAGCAAGTACAGGATAAGATTCCTCGATGAAGAGAGTGATCTATCTTGTATTTACTGCTAAGGAAGAGTGTGCACCAAATCAGCATGAAGTAACCTGTACATTGCAGTCATACTCTGCTTATGTTGTTTCTATGGCTCACGCTTGAGTACCTCTAGCATCTTTCAGGTGCTCAATTTGCCAGTCTTTAGCTTTCTGCATATTCAGCCATTGAGCAGACTGTTTGATATATGCAAAGCTGGTCTTTATTTCATACTCCAAATGTCCTGCAGAAGAGTTATCATGATCTAAATTCATAGCTTGTTTCACCACAGTTTTTCCTGAAAAGTACTGAAGTTATTTACTTCTAATTTTCTAGTCTGCCTTCCTTTGAAGGACTGGATCTTTTATCACTTTTGTACTCTTTGGGAAATGTCTTGCAGCTATTTTCTCAAAATTGTTACAAGTGAGTGTGCTTTCTAATAAGGAAAACAGAAGCTCTGTTTGTTTCTCTGATCTTGGTGGATGTGAATATACAGGAGTGATAAGCCGAAGCCATATTTTTTGTTTTACTTAGTATGTGATAGTACTCTGATTTCTAATATGGAGTTAACGGATTCCAGTATTTTTTTGAGAGCTTGTCTTGATGCCCGACAGCTGTGTTATACCAAAGCAGAAAGGAAATGTTTTGGAGTTGATGGTAAGGAGTCTGTGGTGTAACTTCCAGAACTAAGTTGAGCATGTATGAGTGAAATATGGATGTTAGAGCTGAGGAAGGAGCCCCACAAAAAACCTACTGTTTTTAAAGACACTTGCTAATTTGGTAGGCCTGTTGTATTCCTAAAAGGATTGTAGGTTTGTGAGGCTGGTGATTTAATCAGCACTGGATTTCTTTACTTAACGCTTTCTAGAATCCAGTACAAATATTTTCTCATTACAAGAAAGTTCACATCTAGAGTTTTGGTAATATTGTCAGACTAACTTCACAGTTTTAATTTTCTCTAGGACTTTTCAGATGAGTTCTGAAAGCTATTTGTGAATTCTGATTACTGCAATTATTTCAGAAAGATCATTGCACTAGCAGTTATGAAGAGCAGAGTTCTATCCTCCTTTACACCTTCCTTCCCCCAAAAATGTTTGTTGTTAATTGGGGGAAAATGAATTAAAATGAGCAGTGTTTCATGGAACCCATAAGGTTTAAAAGGACACTAAGGTCTTTCTGTCTTATGGTCTGACTGAGGAATGGTCTTCAATGAGCTTTATTAAACACGGTGGGAAGGGCATTAAGGTACTTCTCTTAAGCTGAACACTGCAAAGCAGTATTTCTGTTATCCTGAATTTTCCTAACTGTTAAAATCTCCCTTACAGGTTTCTCCTGGTCAGGGACATGTGCAGTCAGTACCAACAGTGTTGGGTGAAGCATTGCTAGGATGTACTCCTGCTAATAAAGACCAAAGGCATCAAGGCCTGCCTCTGCCAGCTAACTCACCACCCAATCTTGGTGCGGAAACTCCTCAGGGGTAAGGAATCAGTTTATGCTTATGCAGGCTTTTTCCCTCCAAAAATAACTCCAGTTCTTAGCAAAACAAACTCAGAGGTCATTTTAAAGAACTGTAGTAACTAGTCTTCCGTCATATTGGCATAGAAAAGTGTTAGACTTAATTTCCCTGGATACATAATTTGATTGCTTATGCCATATTTTTCTTTATCTTTGACGTAGTTGCCCTTCAGTGTCACAAGCCAATGTTACTGCTTCATTGTACCCATGTGTAAACTGATGGGTTATACATCAGTGTGGTGCCTACTTTTTGTCATGCATTTTCCCCCTGCCCCCAAGAAAAATAGAACATATTCAGGCAGGTGTCCTGTATACTAGCTTCTTGCAGATCAAGTACAAGTCCTGAACTATATTTGTGTTGAACACATAGTGGCTTTAAACCCCTTTGTTACGTGTAGGGGGCTAGAAAATGTCCAGCTGGGTGTAAAACCTTTCAGTACCAAGTTTCCCACAAGTTTGTTCCTTGAAAAAATTTGAGCTGATACTGCATTTCCATTAGAAAACTAGCTCTAGAGGTCATGTTGTGAAGGCATTTTTCAATCAAATAAATGTCTCCAAAATACAAAATTCTACATCAGCTGTGACAGGAGGAAAGGCAATCAGGGGCCTGAGACGAGTGTATTATTCAATTCTCTGACCATAGCAAGTATAGGAACTGTATTGTACCATGTAATTTCCTGAGTATAAATCGCAGCTTCTTCCTAACTTGCATAATTTGAAGGTTAGTATATTGTGCTTTTGCCCCCAATTCTGTCACAAAAATTAATATATATGGCAGAAATAGCGTGACAGGAAAACTCAAATTCTATGTATTAGCTTTAAATGAAGTGGTATAGGTTTTTTTCACTTAGCTTTGTGTATGTATCTCACAAAAGAAATGCAGAAAGGATGATTTTTTTTGAGCTTTTTGTGTAGGAGCGGTTTTACTGTCTCCAATATAGACTTGTAGTGCCAGCCAGAAGTTCCTTGAGTATTAGAATCTTCTCATGCAGACATGCAAGTGAAATGCATTTGGCTATACAGCTGTTGCATGGAGAAAATGAGAAAGTGACTGTTTAATTGTGAGAGAAAGTAGTGGAGTAGCTGCAGTACTTACATTTGTGCCTACATGTGCGTACAACTTTATCATTCTGTACAACTCCTAAAAAATCAAACAAAAAAAACTAAACAAAAAAAAAACCCTCAAAAACACAAACCTATTTAACCTTACACAAAACTTAAAATCTTAGAGCATCAGGATTCAAAATGCATCATTAAATTTCTTCTTTCAAGCTTTAAACATGACTAGATTGAGCAGCTGATGCCCTGATTTGTTTGACACCTTTTTCTTTGTCTAATTATTGCATGTCTTGTGTTTCAGCACATGTAGACGAAGCTTACCAGAAACTCATCCTTCTTGTCTTAATACTGGAATTAAACCATTGAAGGAAGATCTGACGGCCTTTCCTAAAGTGAGGTTTATATCTAAAGAACAAATGCAAAATCTCAATGATCAAAATGGTAAATATACCTCTTTGACAACCTCAAGATCTTCGTCTTTGACTGATTCAGCTAATGAAAAAGGAACCAATCTGAAAAATACAAATGAACTGCTTATGAAGCCCACAACAAACTTTCCAAAAGAGTGTGTTTCTGTAAAACAGTTGCAACATGTTAACTCTTCCATAGCAATACCCAGAGTCAGTAGTACTCTTGAACTGCAGCGGACTTTAGATTGTAGACCCTCAACCTCAGATGCTCATCTTCTCTCTTTTACGGAGTCTGGAGTTAAATCACAAAGCAATTGCAACAGCCACAAAGGAAACAGGCCTGATGAACTTACAGACATGGAATTTTTTATTAAAAGAAATTCAAATGAGATTCTTTATGACAGAAATGAAAATGAAAGCTTTTGGACTGGAAGTGCCAAGGTCCAGGATAATAGTAAGTATTTTTAAAACTTCCTGTCATTTGAAAGTACTTGTATTTTCTGTGTAACTACATGCAAGTAGGTCTTTTGTAACATATGCAAAATTAGTAATTTACATTTTGTGAGTGATTTAGAATTTGAGTCATGTGGGTTCTTTTACAAGGAGAATGCAATAAACTTGATAAAAATGTCCTTTCATGATAAAGGATAAGGACTAACCATTAATTTGTAGAAATAAGTTGTTACAAAATGTATGCAAGAACAGAATGGCAAAATGGATTATAAAAACAAGGTTCTGTTTGGAATGTAAATGCTGATGGTATAATGAGACTGCTTTTTTCAGCAGTGGTCCTAAATTTTGTAAGCATGGTGGGAGATGGAAGTTGTTCTCAACAAAGCTTTGTTCAAGAGAGGCTTTCATTTAATAACTGTTCTGACAACAAAGCAAACAAAACCCCCAAACAAAAAAAATAATCAAGAACCCCCCAACCCCAAAACAACTGACCTTGTTTCTGTGTTTTCTGTGGCTCAGTTCCACTTGGTGAGCTCTTGAAGATTTCCACATGGAAGAATGGGCAAGGCTGTAGTTGTTTAAGGAGCTGGACTCCTGATGTAATGTATTGTGCTATAGCTGATCATCCTGGGTTCTGGGAATGTCCCTACACACCCACCTCTTTCATTCCAATCTCATGTTGCTTGGTCTTGGGTTACCATGTGCTGTTCCATAATTAACACAGGTACACAACCAGCCAAGCAGTCATTGTTGTGCCCTGCTAGGCCTCACTTGCAATGTGGGAGGAAGAGAGATGTTTGGTATCTGTTAGAAAGATGCTGAAAGCTGTTGTTGCATCGTGAAGGATGAAAACAGGACTGAGAAATGGCCAGGTTGTACTTCTGTCTTCATGACTTGTGAAATGTGGTCACTTCATGCCCGGGTCTACTCGGTGCTCAGGTACTCCAGCCCTGATGGCTGAAGAACTTTCATTAAAAGCAGACACTCTTTCAAAATACTCCTTGGTCAAGGAGCAAAAGGAAATGTTAAACTTCCACAGACTATGACTCCAGAGGAACTATAACTTGAGAGAGTTTCTACTGACCTGAAAAGAGGCTTCTGCCAACTGTAAATATTTTAGCATAACTTTGTTTCAATGTGATGTGAAACTTACAGGAAAAGTTGGCATGGATCTTTCACTAAAGTACATTTGCTTGCACCTTTGTATGAGAAACTGAAGCTTATCTAATCTACACTACTCTTCCCTGCAGTAATTGTTCGCAAGTCAATTTTAGCAGATGCTTCTAAAGTGAAGAAGCTGCAGCAAAGTGGAGAAGCATTTGTACAGGATGGTTCCTGCAATAATATTGCACCTCACTTGCATAAATGCAGGGAATGCCGTTTGGACAGTTATCGGAAGAACAAAGAGCAAAGAGACTCCACTGTCTTTTGTCGATTCTTTCACTTTAGAAGGTAAGAACAATTTTGAATCTGTTTACACATTGATATTCTTTAAATGTGAATAACAGGCCCCACATGTCTGAGTTGGACATCTGACCTTTTTTTATTTTCTGAAAGGGGGGCTGTTCAGTGCTAGCTGTTAGCTATACCATGGATCTTCATCGTCTGGGACAGATGAAAAAGTTATTTTGTCAAAGTGGTCTCATTTAGGTCTCTGGTTCAAAACTGCTAGATGTCAGTGTATAGCCGTTAAGCTATAAGGCTAATATATCCAACTAATGAGAGGTTGCCTGTGGTTTTCTAGCCCTTAGAAATTTTATAACTGCTTCATTTGAGTAGAAAATATTTTGGCAGGACTTTGAGCTTGTTATTTTGCTGTTCTGGGCTGAGTGCCAATGGGATAACATGAGTTTGAGTGCTACAGCTCAGTAGTATTGGAGATGGTAGTAAGAGGGTAGATTCTGTGCATGTCTCCCAAAGTTTTAACAGTTGGACATGTGGAATGTTAGACATACATGCACAGCTGTGGAAGAGTTGCAGTGAGTACATGGGGCTTTCAGCTGGGATCATGGAATAGTGATGGGCGAAATAATAATTTACACTGTGTTGCTCTGTTCTTTGTTCCACTTTACACTTGAGAGTTTGTGCCACTTTAAGCTTGCCATGGAAATGTTTAATCAGTACACTCACTGTGTTTCAGGAGAGCAGATGGGGAGGGTCAGCAAGGCAACTTTAAGGCAAACCTGGTGACTGGTTGCTTTTGCAAACCTGATCTGCAGCTTCAGATCCATTATACCCCACCTCCAGCCCCCAAAGCCTGATTCTTGAGTTGAACAGTCAAAGTCTTTTAATGTTTCATCCCTTTAGCTCTTAGGACACTGTGAGGAACACTTTCAAACAGAGTGTTAAACTGTTACCTGAAGCATATCTATAAGACCAGGGTGGATGTTGTCAAACTGCAGTGTATGGCTGTTTTTTAACATGTTCTTTCCTTTGTTTTCAAGTTGTGGACATTTTTCCATGAACTACTTGATCTCATGTCCAGATATTGTTGCATGCTTCTTTTTATTCCCCCCCCCACCACCTATTTAAGCTTTGTGGCATGTACTGTGTTTTATGGGAAGAAGGTAACACTTGTGATATTAGAGAAGAAAAGCAAAAATACAGGGGACATGCGAAGCTTAGTCTCAGTTTTATTTTTGATTTTCAGAGGAATTACTTTGAGTCTCTAGGTAGAATAAAAAAAGCTACAGGCCTGAAGACCTTCTGAAGAGAGAAAACTGAAAGCAGAAAGGTTGCAAAGTAGATCATGAAAAAAAGATTTTTCCACTCTTTCTTGAGGTTTAATCTTCTTCCACCACAACACTGTCCCCCTTGCATGTTTTGTAGCTAAAGGTTTAAAAAAAAAAAATGATGTTACTAATCTGTTATTTAACCTCAGATTAGAGATTTTACTATAGTAAAACTTGAGATAATCTGCCATTAACTGAAATGTTCAAAAATGTGTGAGAACAGAGTAACAACAGACCATGCTAATTCATCTTCTCAGGGTAAAAATCCGGACTTCCAGTGCAGCTCAAAGCAGTTGAATCCTTCAGTTTAGAACTTGAAGCTGATGAAACTGTCTCTTTTTATTGAATGTGAAATCTGCAAAGTCTGAAGATGGCATTTGTCTGGTGCTATCATTTGCCAGCACGTGTTTTCTTGCCACACTTAACACTATAGTGAGCACATGTTGTCATCAGAAGTTAGCTTCCCTCTACAGCATTTAGTAAAAAAGTTCCTGAAACATGAGCAGAACTCTTGATGTTTTTTATTTAATAAACTACTACAGATCTCATTCTTTCCACCTACTCAGAATCACTCACAAATGTTACTCAAATTCTGCCGGATTTTTTTGACAGCTACTTCCAAATTAATTGTTACTGAAATATATTGTATTTTTAAGGTGTTCTAATGTCTCTTGTGAGTTGTACATAGTTCTAGATTAAATTCTTACTGTTACCTCCTCTATATATGATCCTTAATGCTAATGCATTTTAAAAGTTATGTTAATCTGATTTGGTTTTGTGTGAATAAAAAAAAATCTTAGGAAATCTACTTTACTACAAAGAACTGATATTTTGAGTCTTTTAAACATGCAGTACGTTAAGCACGCTTAATGCTAATGACAAGTGTCTTTACCCATGTCTGTTGAAACTGTGAAGTGTTAAACTTAGATATACAGTATTACATGTTTACAGTTCAGGCATTGACTCACTGGAATGAATGTAAACTAATAAAGCATTTGAGATGATGGTTTTTTTCTCCTTCCCCCCCCTTTCCACAGGTTGCAGTTTAATAAACATGGAATACTGCGTGAGGAAGGCTTCTTAACTCCAAATAAATATGACCCTGAGGCCATTAGCTTATGGCTGCCTTTATCAAAAAATGTTGTGGGTCTAGATCTTGACACAGCGAAGTATATCCTAGCCAACATTGGAGATCACTTTTGTCAGCTAGTGATATCTGAAAAGGAAGTTATGTCTACGATTGAACCACACAGTAAGATCAATTTGTATTAAAATAATCTGTATTTTAATAAGTTGATATGAAACTTTAAGCTTCTGACCTGTGTGAAAATAACTGCCTGCATTTGGAAATGTCATGTAAGACTTCAGTGTTTCCCTCTCTTCTCAGAGAGAGGTAATGGTTAAGATCATGTGAACTAGTGTCAACAACTCTTTGCTCACAGGCAAGGGGAAAGGGAAAAGTAATTCTACCCTCCTTTATGTCAGAAGACTTTTCTCAATTTATCCAATTACTTTTCCTGTTGCAGAGAGTATAATTCTGTTATGAAAGTGTAAAAAAAAAAAAAAAAAAAAAAAAAAAAA
>VFFE01005959.1:187049-227629 GCA_008921705.1 Burhinus oedicnemus | reverse complement strand
ATGAAACACAGCTTTCATTTTGCCTGCACAGACTCTGTGAGATTGCTTTGGTCCTATTTTTTTTTTTTCTTGCATAATGGACCTAATGCTGCCTGTCAAGTCAGTGAAGAAATTTTTTTTTTTTTTCCTCCACCTGAAATTTTCCAGTAGGACTGTTTCAAGTGATTATATATACAGCCCTACTGGGAATAGACCAGAGAAGTGCTATTAAGGGGGTAACTGACTGTGCATACAGGCCAAACCTTGCATCCCTGAACACTGGTTTTTTGGCCATATCAGAACCTTTCTGTAGTAAACATGAGCAGACAGATGGGGAAGGTTGTGATCTTGCATAATCACTTTGCAGAGTAGAATAACTCTTTAAAACTATGTTTGTTTTTTTGGATTATGACTACATGATAGATGCAGTACAGTTTAGAAGACTGTACTCAGTGTCTTCTGCGTTTGGGTAGTATTGACATTACATAAAGACCATATCAGTTTACCAGTCACTCCAAGGTTTTGAATAGAAGAAAAAAACTGAACAGGCTTTGAATGCCCTTCAAAAAGGGAGGGAAAGCTTGAGATACTTCAGAAATGTTTACGGTGGGGTCTTACCCTGGACTACTTGGAATCTGCAAGCTCTGCTCTTTGCTTGAACTGGAACATATTCAGGCCTGTGGAACCAAAGTATCGATAGCCAGAGTGAGAAGTACTGAAACGCTTTCAGAAGGATGATAATGGGGTGGAATTCATGAAACAAAGGGGAGGTGTGGTGTTTCTTAATAGCAGAGGATGCATCTGTTAGCATACCTACCAGAAACATCCTCTGCTTAAAAAAAAAAAAGTGAGTTCTGGAGTTGGTTTGAAAGGAGCAAAATGTCATTAATTCCTCTTTGATTGTTTATTGCCCTGACTGGTGAGAGTAAGAGAACTCAATTTTGTTAAAATGGAGGAGATTTTTTTTTTTTTAATGCCCTGGGTAGGAAAGAAGTAATTTACAGTTTAGATATTCATCATTTGAACAGCTCAGTGAAAGAGTGGGCACTCAGTTGGCAAAGCAAAAAAGGTAGATTTTCCTGCCACGCCCATTTAAAGTTATGGTAAACTTTTCATGGCAGAGTTCAGTTGAAATAGTACCTTTTTATAAAAATTCTGGCTCTAACAAACTGACCTTTTCCAAAATGTCAAAAGTACGTTTCATTTTCATTCAAGTACTACTTTTTAGGGGATTTATGTTTTAATATTTTTGGACTCCACAGTATGTTTCAGGGTCAGCCCTTCTCTCTTTTACCAGTGAATTATCAGACTCCGGTAGGTAGAGCCACAAGACAAACAAGTGTGAGGGAGAAAATTATTTGGGAGAGGTTCCTTGAAGAGAATTCCTTAAAGAATAAGTAGAAAAGCACAAGTGACATTTTCCCTGTGTAGTAAAAGATTGGCTGGTGTAGAAAGAACAGATTGTTAGGTCACATTGCTCCTTGGCCACCAAGTGCCAAAAGGAGACCTACAGAAAGAGGAGACAGGGTCAGACTATGGAGAGGAAACAAAAGAATAGGAGGAGTAGAAAATTACAAAATCAGAAAACTGAAATATGAAATGGTGTGCAACATGTAACAAAAAATTGGAGGTTTGGCCTATAAAATGGTAAATATAGTGCATATGTTTAAAAGGCAAAGAATAATGGAACTGGTGATATTTAGACCTCTGTCTCCTGGAAGAATTTTGAAGCAAGTAGTCAAACAATTGTTACCTCCTACTTAAGAATAAATTGTGCCAAGCTATTCTAGTTTTGTTCCATGCATAGTTAATGGGCGTTATACAGAAGAAAAGCAACAGATGTCTTGGATTCTGGTGTGGGTTTTTTTAGCATATATTAGGATATGGTCTCTCATAACTTGCTTTTAAAATTAAGAAATGTTGTGGGCAGAAAAGTTTTAGAGAAGTTACAAGTCTGGAAGGAGGTAGGAGGAGGCAGATGTATGCTTTTTGTCTAGTCTAGTTTTCTAGCTGCCAACATAATGAAATAAAGATTGGTCTAAAATAATCTGTATGTAATGCGGCCCTGGAAGGGCTTGTAATTTTTTGGAAGATACTGTCAATGTTTGGGATGTTTTGAGTAAACTGAAGTGACTTGGTGGGAGGAAAGGTAGAGTATAATGCGTACAAAAGAAACCTGAACAGCAGTGGTCAGTTTTTCAGAGAACAACTCACCATTCTGAGAAGGTCTGATACACACCTATAAACATAAAGAAAACCTACTAAAAGGAAGAGAACTACTTGCACACAATGCTATTGAATAGAGAACAAGAAGAAGCTGGCTGTGGCAAGCTAGATGTTAAGCTTAGCTTGCTAGTAGTAACTTTTTTTTTTTTTCTAGGGTAGATGTGGAATTTCCACTTAGGGGAATGTCGGCTATGTGCATGTTAATTTGGGCAAATACATGTCAGGAGTAAGATGTAGTTGGTGCTGCACAGGAGAAAGAAAAATAATCTTGATTGCTTAGACTCTGTTCTGGACCTACTTTTATGAATCTGTAACAGCAAAGACTTTGTTTTGGAGTTCCAATACAAAAACACGTCTGAGTCTTATATCACTAAAGTGTTTTAATGTAGCTATATTTAACATGCAAATATCTTGTTTTGTTTAAACTAACACTGACTAATCTGTCAATTACCACAGAACAGGTAGCCTGGAAGCGTGCAGTTCGTGGAGTTCGAGAAATGTGTGACGTCTGTGACACCACAATCTTCAACCTTCATTGGGTCTGCTCGAAGTGTGGCTTCGGCGTGTGTGTGGATTGTTACCGGATGAAGAAAAAAAGCTTACATGAAGGTGAGAATGCATATTGCTACTTGAAACAAAGGGGGAGAGGGGGAAAAAAACCCTGTATTTTGAACTTCAAAGTCAATAATAACCTTAAACAACAAGATAATAAGCCGTCCCAACAAAAAGAATGTGTTGTAGACCTGTGGTTTGGTATATCAATAACAGTAAAATATGTAGCTTTCCAGAGGAGGATGAGATACACAGTAATAAAACAATTTAATGGTTTTGTTTTACAGATGATGACTCAGATACTTTCTCCTGGTTTAAATGTGTGAAGGGGCAGGTACATGAACCAGAGAATCTAATGCCTACACAAATAATTCCTGGAAAAGGTATTTTAAATATTTGATTGGGATGAAAAAACTCTGTAGGCTTTTGATGTCTTTTGCATGTTATTGATATTGTACTGAGTGAGGGGTTTTTTTAGTAATAAAGTTAGTAAAAGTTTAGTATTTGTTGTCCAAAGACTGGAACAGATGTGTGTACTTAGTACTATTTTATGATGTCTGACCATTACAAAGAAGTAGCAAAACTTCTTGTTTAATGGTGAACTGTCTTCATGTACTATTGTTTACCTGCATAGCATACACAATTTCTTAAAAAGTCTTATTGAATGCTGGTTGTTCTAATAACATGTGAGCTCACTAATGACTCTTTTCCTTCAGCTCTCTATGATGTTGGTGATATTGTTCACTCTGTAAGAACAAAATGGGGAATAAAGGCAAATTGCCCTTGTGCAAATAAGCAGTTCAAGGCACTATCAAAGCCAACTCTAAAGGAGGATTCAAAACAGGTATTACTACTGTCTCGCACTATGTCTGTGTAGTATAGATTTGCCTCAGTCTGCTGCTCATATTTGAAGACAATGTTAATTAACTTTGTAGGTATGCTAATCCTGACCACTACTGATAACCCTACAATGTAGGTTGTGTTCAAAACTTGTGTTCAGTATTCATTTTTCTGATTCAGTTCTTTTTTTTGAGTTTTGGAGAAAATATCATTGTGTCCATGTGACACACTGATGCCTTGGTAAGTGACCTATCCTTGAAAAATGCTCAGTGAAGATTTTTTAGAGCAAAAATAGGATTACGCTGAGAGAACCCTTAAGAGAAGAGTCTTCAGAACAGACTAGTGGGAATGGTTGTGAAGTGTAGGCTATCCCTTGGGCCCTGGAGGTGTAATACATGTAGCATCTAAAAGAATAACTAGGGTGGAAGAGCACTGGAATTCATAAAAGAACTAAACATGAATAGAATTGTGAGGGCTGGAGCAGTACGGAGAAGCACTTTTTTCTCTGGGAATCCTGATAGAAAGCTTGCTGCTTATATTAAAAAAAAAACAAAACCCAAACCAAACAAACAAACAAAAAACCCCAAAACCTCACTGTATCTTTATTTGCAAATGGATGCGGTATTTTTTTTGCTTTTGAAAATAGACCGCAAATTAATGGCTTGGTTTTGCAGCACTTGCACGAAAACAGCTGAATTAAGTAATTTTAATTTTGTTGTATGCTTATTCGTAAACTCATTTTGAGAATAAGTGTGTTATCTTAAGTGTAAGAAGCAGGCTGAACTTGATTTTGGTCTTGGTAATCAATAAGAGATGAAAAAAATTGTGAAGTGTTAAAGCGAGGAAGATGGTTGTGATTCAAAAGTTAGCCTACAACTGACCTAGCTTCAGTCTTCTGTTTCTTGGTGTTTCCTCAGTGACCCTGGACAAACAACTGCATTGAAATTTATCTGTGCCTTTCTTTCTGTAAAGTTAGGTACTGCACTGGTTGTGTGAGGATAAGCTTATTAAAGTTTGAAGCATTTTATATTATGTCACATTCGGAATCCTTATCAAGCATCAGCAGTCATTAAGAGATGAAATAAAGAATGCAGTAATAAGCAGTTGCAGAATAATTTCTTGACTGGAAAGTATTTGAGCAGAGAGAAGAAACTTAGCCAGTTGTGCAGGAATCCCAGGCCAAAGCAGTAGTTTTGGTTAGTCTGTTACCTAGAATCTCCAAACGAGTTGATAAATCAACTGCATAGGAGATGTACAGTGGGTCCTGTGCTTGGATTGTGCTGGCTAGGCTGGTGCTGCACTCATATGTAGGTGTATTTTAGACCTGGCAGGTGAGTGAACTTTTGCCACCTTCTTAAGATAAAAATTTAGGAGTGCCATGTTATTTGTTTTAGTCAACTGAACTAGACCTCCAGCTTAGCCCTGGTCTGAACATCAGCTATCACTAGAATTGTGAGAGCGCTGCTAGTAAAACTGCAGTCCCAGAACACGCATCTGGGGAACTCAGATTTCTGTGCTTGTCTTGAGGGATGATGGACTCTGTTGGCTGCTCTTAAAGTTGGGAGGTCCTGAATCCTGCTGGATGTCTTCTCTGGCTGATACTGAGATGCAGTGCTGACCTCTTGTGGAGATCAGATTTTTTCTTGAAGGGCCACACCGTTTTTTGTTTTGGGAAAAGAATGAATTTGGACATGTTATTGCTTGCTTCCCCTTTCTGAGTAGAGTTTGTTTGTGTGTAATCAAGTTCTCGCTTTGTTTTTTCAGAACTTGGTACCTGGAGAGAGGACCAGCCTTCAACATAACAGTCTTGTCCTGAGCCCCCAAGTCACTACACATGATCCTCCTCTGAAGTCAGCAATTGGAAGTAAACAAACTGCTTCTGTAAATACTTCTCCTTCACTAAGTTGGTTATCAAATCTAACAAGTGGAAACGTGAATAAAGAAAACAAAGGTGTGTGCAGAACGAGTGAAGAGTAAACCCTTTGTGGCTGTTGGTCAGAAGAATATAGATCAAATCCAGCAATGTCTTGCATTGAGAATGATATCATCTGCTTGCTGGGATGGGTGTTCAGTGCCTATACTGCAAAACTGGTCCATGGCAATCACTTGGAGCAAAACCTGGCATGGGTAGCATATTCTTTTTGAAAACTGGATTAGTACCCTGTTGATGCAAATATTCTTGAAAATTCAATTTGAGAATGTATTTATTTTAGAATGTGTGATTTTAAAAACTTTGGAGTATTGAAGAAAGTTAAGTGAAAGGAGTATCTGATCTGCACATATTGAGGGGAAATTTTAATATATATGTACATACACACATGTATGCATATAGGAGTATCTTGTCTTAAAAAAAATAAATCTAAAGCATACACTTCTCATGGTTCAGACGATTAATCCTTGCTTCATTCTAAGAGTGTTCTTTTCTTCATTTCAGAGAAACTCCTTACACCTGTTTCAAAGAATGAAAATAAACCTCTTCAGACACTCCCTAGTTTAGCTAAGCCTGCTGCAGCCCTGCAGACATTCAACAGTGCAATATTGACACCTGTGAGCAATAATAACACAGGCTTCTTGCGGAATCTGTTGAATTCTTCTGGAGGAAAGGTATATGAAAAATTTTGTTTTACAGGTTTGACTGTTCTAAATCTGTGGACAACTGCCACAGACACTTGTCACAGGTAAAATTCTGTCTTCATTTGGGAAAAAGGACTTAATTCAGTGTCTATGTTGCAGTGCTCCGGTTAATGCTTTCTGGAGTAGTAGCTTAGTGGTACTATCAGCAAGTCTTCCTTGGTGAGGGACTGGGAACCAAGTGATAAAGGAGATTAATTTACGTAGGCTAGTGTTTGGCAGATGCATTGACTGGCATATCCATTAGACTCAAAAAAGAAGCATCAAGGAACTTAAAGGTGGAAGAAAAAACATTCTGTGGTGGATGACTGACTATCTCATACCTCATTTGCAGACTGGTTCAGTTCAGATGTTCCTGGGCTTTATTTTCTCCTGTAGATATGGCTTTAAAATGATGGGGTAAAATATTGGTTGCATTTCTGTTCTTTGATATAAAGAAAGTCCTGTTCCATGCTGTATTTCAGTTTTTCTGCAGCATTGCTGAAATGTAAATCAGAGCAGAACTTCTTATGCCAGAATGCTGTAGACAAAGTGTCAGAAATGACATTGGCATTTAATGATGGTGAGTTTCTAGACAGCAAAGTTCTGCAGACTTTTGTTTCTCTGTGTGATTGTGAGCCCAAGTGAAAAATTTTGAAAGTGGCAAATATCTTCTTTAAAGAAGTCTTCAGGACAAGGCAAGAGAAAAGTGCACCAACTTCTGTTTTTGTTTTTCCTCCCCTCTTTTTTTTTTTTTTTTTTTTTTTTAAATCAGACAGACAGTGGCCTCAAGAGTACACCCAAAATCCTGGATGACATTTTTGCTTCCCTGGTGCAAAATAGAACCATTACAGACTTGCCTAAGAAACCTCAAGGATTGACTATAAAGCCTACGATAATGGGCTTTGATACGCCTCACTACTGGTTATGTGATAACCGCTTGCTGTGTCTTCAAGATCCCAACAATGAAAGTAATTGGAATGTCTTCAGGGAGTGCTGGAAGCAGGGACAGGTACTTGATTTTTGCTTTTTCCATTTTCAGTTCATGTGCTTTGCCCTTTAGTTGAAGTGCAGGTACAAACTTACTGCAATGATAAGCAACACTAAACCTTCAGAAAATGTACTATGTGAATACTGTTAGATTCTTGGATAAAAGGAGATATATTTTCCTATTTGAAATCAGTTTCTAAACGTGCTGTTGAACTTATGGCTCTGTATAAAAAGCTGCCTTGTAGCTTGAAATAAAGAATGATCAAATGCACAGCATGATTCTGGTAAGGCAGGCTGAGCATTTATTTTGGAAAATACAATGTTCGCAAAGTGCCTTTGTTCAAATGCTGAGTACATTTTATGCATTATCCTGTTCTGCATGGGATTAGAATTTTTGGTGTTTAATAATTCTTCAGAATATATTCTTCTTTATAGCCTGTAATGGTGTCAGGAGTGCATCACAAATTAAACGCAGACCTCTGGAGACCAGAGTCCTTTAGGAAGGAATTTGGCCAACAGGAAGTAGATCTGGTTAACTGCAGAACCAATGAAATCATCACTGGAGCTACTGTAGGGGATTTCTGGGATGGATTTGAAGATATTTCAAGTAAGTAGTGTGAATTTTTGTTCCAATGGGTAAAATATTCAGCAGGAATAATCTTGCCCTAGCACAAATTTGTCATCTTAAGGAGCAGCAGCCTCAAGCAGTGTAAAAGATGTTCCAGGCTGTCTCTTCATCCTGGACAGTGTGTCTTGAGGAGCATGTTTGTGTGCCTTTTAGTCTTTTAGGGAAGCAGTCTGAGAAAGTTTGGGACCTTCCTAGCAAGTAGGTTCACTGGTCAGCTTTTTTGCCCAGTTGAGTGAAACATAAAAGAGCATGCATAGGGCCGGTGCTCACAAGGTAATTGGATTTTGCTGTTTTAACTTGCAGGTGTCTTTTGTTCCTAAGGAACCAAAGTTATTCTGTATAAAAATGGGTTTAGGGGAGGCAAGCACGAGGTTTAGCATTGTTTTCACTTACAGGTACAAACTTTTTCCAGGAGAGTTAATACTTGCCATGGCATCTAGGGTTCTGCTTAATCTGTTTGTGTGACATAAACTTCTGGAATTTGGTACTTGGGGCAAGAAGAGTGGCAGCTGGAAGGCTTGCTCACACCTTTTTTTTCTGTTACTTGATAAAGCCAACTCTTTTCAAAGATCATCAGCCTCAAACACAAAACAGATGCCTGAGTTAAATTGTAGGAACTGCTTGGGGAGGGGAGCAGGTAAAGGCTACTTGTCTAGTCTGAAAGCTCTGTACTGTCATAACACATTTGTCACAGCAGTAGCATCAGACTGTGGTGTCATTTAAACTATATGTTTTTGATTCGACATGAATAGTTGTCGAATCAACATAATTTTAAACTAAGATAAGGATTTATTTTGTCTTGATTCTTTGGGTTTTGAGTTGTACAACTCAACTATTAAAAACTAAGACCTGTTAATATTTGACAATAGGTCGCCTGAGAACAGAAGAAGGAGAGCCAATGGTGTTAAAGCTTAAAGACTGGCCTCCAGGAGAAGACTTCAGAGATATGATGCCTTCTCGGTATGAAGTTACAAAGAAACTGTTCATCATTTGTGTAGGACACCCCCAAAATAATGGAATGTAGAAATATTGTTACATTTTGACACCTGCTTCAACTTTGAGAAGCAGTTGGTCACATGTGAACCATTTTGTTTCTCAGAGATGCCTGATATAGCTGGAAATGCTAAACGAGTTTTGTGATAAAAGTTTATGTAGTTCACTGTATTTATTGCCAAGTAAAGTGAGTACCTAAAATTCTTAATGATTGGTTAAACTTTGGAAGATTCCTAAAAGCCTGAGTCATTTTGAAATCTTAAGTTCAGTTGAAGCCTATTTTTTGCCAAACCTATTTAAGTATTCTGACTTACTCTGTTTGATATTAGTTGAGATGTTTACACTAGGCTCCAGAGCAGTTAAAAATTTGTTTATCTGCTATATTCCTGTGTCTTGTTTTCATGGTGTCCAGTAAACCCCCTGGAGACAGGAGTACAGTTTCTTGACTGGAGAAAGCTTTTATTGCAGTCTGTTTTAGTGTGC
This sequence comes from Burhinus oedicnemus, assembly GCA_008921705.1. NCBI lineage: Eukaryota > Metazoa > Chordata > Aves > Charadriiformes > Burhinidae > Burhinus > Burhinus oedicnemus. Next base: position 218,328 of record VFFE01005959.1, on the reverse strand, counting down.
TTTTTTATATGGGTTCCTAACATTAAATTGTGCTGTATTACTTTAGGTTTGATGATTTGATGAAAAATATTCCATTGCCAGAATACACTAGGAGAGGCGGCAAGCTCAACCTTGCCTCTCGACTTCCCAACTATTTTGTACGACCTGATTTGGGCCCTAAGATGTACAATGCATACGGTAAGGAATTTTTCACTCTAAAGGTCACGTTGTCCACATGTTCAAATTAAAAATTACTGTAAATTAAATGAATGCTTGCTGTTGTAGACAACTTGATTAATCTCATTGATCTGAAAACTTAATTTTGGCTCACTTGTAGGTGCTAGTGATGTCCGGGGCATTTTTTAAATGTTTCTTTTGTCCAGGTGGGTTCAAGCCAATAATATTTATTCCTAGCTTTCCAGTCAGCTTGCTGCACACATGTATACACAGCCTCCCTTTCCTGTAGCTGGCCATGTGTATTTGTTGTTTTGCTACTTCTGGTTATATCACTGTTGTTACTTCTTCTTTTTGAGCTGTATAATTTAGTTTTCAGTCTCTTCTTGAGCGGTTCTTTCCATGGCTAGTTAATCTGCTGTCATTCAAAAGGCATTTAAAACTTTAAGTGGGATCATGGCCAGTAAAGAAATTGTGGCTAGTAAATACTGTAGCAGCTGCCTTTTAGAGCGAACAAGAGACTGTTTCTGAGTACTTTATTCTAAACTGCTATAGAAACCCTCTTCTAGCAGCACTTAAACAGGATTCTTATATATCGTGCAGGCTAGATATACAGATCAATGTGTCAGCCTGTAAACTAATCACTTGGGAAGACACAAACAAGATTGAGTAAGGTCCTGGATATAAGTATATTGCTGTACTGGAATAACTTGCTGATAGCAGTAAAAGCTGCCTGGTTTGGGGATTTGGTGTGTGGTTTTTTTTTCAGATAGTGCTGCTGAGAGTGGCATAAAGTTTTGTTTTGTCTCACTAATGTACCTGCTACTTTTTTGTTTCAGGCTTAATAACACCAGAAGATAGAAAATATGGCACAACAAACCTCCATCTAGATGTGTCTGATGCAGCTAATGTTATGGTTTATGTGGGTATCCCCAAAGGCCAGGCTAATCAGGAAGAAGGTAAAGTCTTTCTTGTGTCCTGGGGAGGTTATTTCTGTGGTTGGAGGGAAGGTCCTTTAGTGTAACTGCTCATGTTTGCTCTCAACAGAAGTACTTAAAACCATACAAGATGGTGATTCTGATGAATTGACAATTAAGCGTTTTACTGAAAGTCGAGAAAAACCTGGAGCTCTGTGGCACATTTATGCTGCTAAAGATACAGAGAAGATCCGGGAATTCCTTAAAAAGGTAAGCTGTTATATCTTAAACTCATCTTCTGCCTGTACATGTTTGCAAATGTTTATACTTGGACTTTTCTGCACTTTTTTATCCCAGTTGTTCTGGAACCAAATGTACTGGAGTTGTATCTAAGACAAAAATTCTTGGGTGCCATGCATTCTTGTAGGAATCTGAGGAGGGTAGCGAGCTGAAGCTTGAAGTTATCTTGTATTTAGATACACTGCTTTTGCCCATACTTCTATATAGCACAAGGAATGATGTTACGTAGTGAACAAAAAAAAAGGCTGGTTTAGATTTAAGCAAAAACACAGTTTAATCTTAAACTAGATCCTTCTTCAAAGCATGCATGTGAGATGTTCTTGGAAAATGTAAGAGCAATATGTGGTGCATAAAGTTCTTCCTTGTTCTGTCCCTTTTTCTACCTTTTTTCCCCATACCCTTACGAGGTTTGGATTAAAGGAAAAGCATAAGGTATTTTGGGTGCTGTTTTCATGGGAGTTAAAGGTTTAGTAGAGATGTGATACTACATCCAAAGGGGCTTTTTTCAGTATTTAAATTCACCACAAATGGTCCAGAGTTCCCAGTGGTCTTAATTCTGGAACTTCTTTGGTGGTCTGTAAGTGGAAAGAGCGAATATGCTGATGTTTAAAAGGATAAATAGGATGATCTGAACAACTGTTGGCCTTGTCAGCCTGACTACTGTCTTGGGCGGAAGCTTAGAGAGGCTACAGCAGATGTGGTTAGTATTAACCAAGAACAAATCTTAAACATGATAAAACATGATACTGACTTTGATAAGCATTGGTGTTTTGAGTTTTGACATCTGTTTCACCTCTTCTTGGTCTCTTGTAGCATACTTGTCTGCAGGTGCAAGGCTTTCAGCAGCTTGTCTTGGAGTAGAACCAAGCTGTTTATCTCCTCCCAAACGAGTTTTTTTGGGCTACAGTCCTGGGTGTAAATGATTGCCAGAGCAAACTGGGTTTATACTGGAACTTATTTCATAAATTATCTCTCCACACCCCTCAAATTTCTCTTCTGAAGTGCTTGTTGTGCCTCTCAGCCTCATATCCCCTGAAAACTAGTTAGCATCCTCTGTTTTGGTCAGTGAGCACACTTGACTAGCGCTGGCCTTAGGGCAGTCACCTGCTGAATTCCACAATCAGTATTTTCTTCCAGTTACAGGCTATAGTAGTGTAAGAGTATTGATCCCGTATATGACAGTAGTTCCCACTGTGAACACACTTAACCCTTCTGTTTCTTCTTACTGTAAATTGTGTTTACTTGCATTTCCTATATCCACATTTGCAATTTGTCTGTGAAGCAAGAGGGACTGAGAAATGACGAAGCCTTGACAAGCAAACCAAGGACTGAATAAGAATCCAAACCTTTCATTGTGCAACTCTTAGACCTGAGCACATGATGCAAGTCACTCTGTCTGGCATGTGTGCATATGGAATACCACAGATACATCTTGATTGTCCAGTAAGACTGATATAATACCTGTTGTCTTGTGACTTTTCAGGTAGCGGAAGAACAAGGTCAAGAAAACCCTGTAGACCATGATCCTATTCATGACCAGAGTTGGTACTTGGACCGATCGCTAAGAAAACGCCTTCATCAGGAGTACGGAGTTCAAGGCTGGGCTATTGTACAGTTTCTAGGAGATGTAGTTTTCATTCCAGCAGGAGCTCCACACCAGGCAAGGACCAGGGACACTGTTACAGCCTGACCACTTGGGCAGACGTTTAAGCACATGGCTAATGCTTGTTTGTTCTCTCTAGGTTCATAACTTGTACAGTTGTATTAAAGTTGCAGAAGACTTTGTATCCCCAGAGCATGTCAAACATTGCTTCTGGCTCACTCAGGAATTTAGGTATCTGTCACATACGCATACGAACCATGAAGATAAATTGCAGGTAATTTACCAATGCTCAAGATGAACCCTGCCCTTCTTAACCCTTTCAAAAAAAACACCCACCAAAAAAACAACAAACAACCCTCACCAAACCCATGAGGGGTGTGTCCACACAACCCAAGTTACTTTCATGTTCAGATTGGCTTTAATTCATTAGATCTCGAAGAGGAATTTCCATGGGTTTCTGAATCGTTACAGGTTTTTAGTAGTTGTGAGGAAGCCTTCTGAAGCTTCTCCTGAGTTTCTTTTGAAATGCTTTTTTTTCTTCCATTTCTTTTGTTTTCCCTCTAGCTGAGCTTGCATTACTCTCCTAAAGCTATGGGGTTTCAGTTTATATCCTGTTAGAACTTGAACCGTATTTTCACAAGTTAGTGATTTAAGTGAAGCTTGTGCTGTTTAAACTCAAAGGGGAGCCACAAGGCATGTGGGGGAGTGGGAAAGTTGTGCAGGTGTGCTCTGTATGTCAGAGGCTTCCAACCTGACCCTAACCATGCTGTTTACTTGTAAAACTAAATGCCTTTTCTTTCCTCCTAGGTGAAGAATGTCATATACCACGCTGTTAAAGATGCAGTTGGGATACTGAGAGCGAACGAATCCAGCCTTAGCAGACCGTGAAGTAGAAAGCCTTAACCACACACTATGAAACAGAAGCGTTGGCAGCTGTTTTATCTACTCAGTCAGGACCTCTGTGGACTTTGAGATTATATGAATGTTACCTCATCTTACTTTCAGCAGTACCAGAGGATCGTGGTACTATGTTCTGTGTATTCTTCCAATGTTTACAAACCTGATATGTATATGTAGTAATATGTATGGACTGTGGCATACTGTGAATGCTCAGTTGCAATAGAACTTTATATGGAGTTGCTCTCCAAACTGTACAAAATACCTCCTATAGAACTGTCAGAAACTATTCCAAATTACTCATTTGAAAAATATTATTCAAGATATTGTAAAGCTCCAATTTTTAAAATTTATTTTGGGGTGGGAGGAAGTATGGAGTCACCCACTTTAATAACCAATTTACATAAAAATAAGAATGCAGTTCTGGAATTTCACATTAACATAGAACTAGCATTTAAAAGTAGCTTTAAGCTATTGTATAGTAACATAGAGATGGGGGTTAACCATCTTTAGGTAAATGTATTTAAATTTCTAAATGTTAAAAGAAACTTTTAATCAAATGTCTTCTGTTTTGAAACTGCTTTAATTTGAACTGATGTTTGATTCTCTGGTTTTTAACACTGAATGGTCTACATAAAATTCTTCTATTTCAGATACTGTTCCTTGCCTGGCTTCTTCAATTGACGTTTTTAAAATGTAACTAATTTGATGCAGTGCTTTGAAATTTGAAAGCAAGTTGTGTATTGTATACTGTTCATAATGGTTTTTAAAGTATCTGAAGGGTTAGGGTATTTAATGACAGATCTGTTTATAGCTTTTTTTTGGCTAACTAGAGCATGACTTAGCTTGACTACTGCTTCTCAGTTAATGCCACTACTATGGTCTGTATCAAATGAGTTTTGCAGCTTCAGTCTTAAATGGCACACGTTGCTCCAAAATTAGAGAAAGACTGAAAACATCATAAAACAGGCAGAGGGGTCAAGAGTGGAAGAGTGCATCTGTCATCTAACAAGATACGCTAAGATAATGTGAACCTTTCTGTTCTTCAGTGTCCTTTCCAGCACTGAAGTGCGCGGGTTAGCTGTTGGGAAGAGCCAGGTGGAAGGGAAACCTCCTAGTTAACAAAAAGTCACTTTTGTGAAGTTTATGTAACACACTGACAAACTGTGCAAATTCCCCTCCCCATCGTATTCCACCTGCTACTAATGATCAGCGTTAACTGTTCTGAGTCTCTTGGGTGACAGTATTTTTTCAGAGAAACTTCCTTTTATCCATCCATCAGTATCCAGCATGGAGCTGAGACTGCAGTGACTTGCAAGGGAGTAGAAGTCTCTTAATCAAGTTAGAATAAAGTGGGTTCATAAAAGGTTTGTCTGCTGTGAATAGGTACATCTGCTTCCTTCCTCTTGAAATTGAGACAGTGCTTTAGTTGAATGTTCTTTCTTGCAGTATCAAGTTTGAAGCAAATGAGACAAAGCAGTCCAAGTCCACTTGCTTTTCTTGGAGCCAGCTGGACTATTTGTAGGGAGCTGGCGTACAGGTACCTTACCTCCCAGCCAGTGAAATGAGTCACACCGATCTTATACACACTTATGCACAAACATATGTATGAAAAGACCCTTTGTTGAAGTTGGATTTTGAACTTTCTTGCCAATATGCTGTTGTTCAATCTGGTTTTATTGCAGCTGTTAACTACTGAATCTTACTGACTCTGCAACTGCTTTTTTTTCTTTCTTCTCATCTGTTCTCTCTGGATTTTTAAGATAATGAGAAACAAATAGTCCCATTTGTCCATTCGTGTTAAGTTTGGGATGGAGATGGAACACTTGAATTAGAGTTGTCCAAAGGGGTGCACAGCCCTGAAGCGTTAGGGTTACTTGGCTTGCTGTGAGATGGGCCCGTATTTGCTGCCCCCTGGCAAGAAGGTGAAGAGTGCTTGGACCCTCCTTGGTTTTTATGGCTGAACCTGGAAAAGTTGTTGGACAACATCCAAGTGTCTGTGTGTGTTACCTGTTCTTCCACCCTTGCTGTTGGAATACAATTATTTATAGACTTAGTTTTCTTTTGTTAAGTCTGCCTTAAAATTAGAAGCTCTTTCCTTTGCCTGTGAGGCTCTTGTGGCATTGACACATTCAGGTGACAGACACAGTGGACACTTGCTTTCCAAACTGCCTTTTGTGAGTCAGACATTAGTTTTGCCTGAAGTTTTTCCTTGAGAGGAGACTTGCCTCTCCTTGTGTTTTGGACTGCATTGACCCTAAAAACGTGCCACTTAAGCAGCAGATGGCTTTTCACTGCTTGTGGTTGTGGCATAGTGAAGTGATAGTACTTGGAATGATTAAGCAAATGACTAACAAAATACTCTATCTAGTGACTACCTGTAAAATGACTATATTCTGTTACTGGATTTGCACATGAGCAGAGTGGGTAACAAATGCCACTGCTCAGCAGCTGTGATGGGCCACAGCTGTTCTCAGAAGTCTGGTAGATACAAGGTTTAGTTCTTACAAATCTTGAAAGACTGAAAAATTTAATTACATTGATTGGGTCTGTGAAAGAGCACTACAGGTCACCTCCCTCCTCTCCATTCAGCCATAAGTGCTTCAGCTGTACTCTCTTAGAATTGTAAAATTGTTTAGGTTGGAAAAGACCTTTAAGATCATCCAGTCCAACCATTGACCCTACTCTACCAGGTCCGCCACTAAACCATGTCTCTAAGCACCACATCTACAAGACTTTTAAACACATCTAGGGAAGGTGACTCAACCACTGCCCTGGGCAGCCTCTTCCAATGGTTGATAACTCTTTCAGTGAACAATTTTTTTCCTAATGTCCAGCCTAAACCTCCCCTGGTGCAACTTGAACCCGTTTCCTCTTGTCTTACTCGCTAGTTACTTGGGAGAAGAGACCAGCTCCCATCTCACTACAACCTCCTTTCAGGTAGCTGTAGAGAGCAATAAAGTCTCCCCTCAGCCTTCTCTTCTCCAGACTAAACAATCCTAATTCCCTCAGCCACTCCTCATAAGACATGTTCTCCAGACCCCTCCCCAGCTTTGTTGCCCTTCTCTGGACACGCTCCAGCACCTCAATGTCCCTCCTATACTGTGGTGCCCAAAACTGAACACAGTACTCAAGCTGCCGCCTCACCAGTGCTAAGTACAGGGTTAGTGCCCCTGAAAAGACTGGCTGACGAAGAGGAAAGCAAAACCGCTGATGGTGTGCATTATCCCTTGAGTGTGCTACCAGGGTGTCTCCCAGTGCTGTTCTCATTCAGCTCCTGTGAAGCACGGAGCTGGCAGGGCTGCCATTTGCCTTTTAGGAGTATGACTTAGTTATGTCTTAGAGTAAGAAATAAGAAAAACCTTCTGGAGGTGACCAAGATAAAAGGGTAGGGCTTGTGCAGGTCTGGAAACTTTCTCTGGTCACCCACCCTTCTCAGAGCAGAGGAGGGAGCACTCTCTCCAGGCTGCGCATGGCAGGCTGCTGCACTTACTAAGCCTGAACAGCAGTTCTTGTGGGTGGCAGAACTCCTGTCCCTGAAGGAATGCCACGCAGCAGGACAGGCAGCCTAAGCCTGCCTTCAATAAATAAGGCTCTGCCTGGACAGAGCTGGAAGAAAGCAGCTATTTAACAGCTGCTCTGACAGAAAGCTTTTCCTTAACTGTGCTGTGAAGGCCCTGAACATGCTAAAGAAAAAGGTGTTATAAAACCAAAAAGAGGGCTGTTAGAGGTGGATATTGTTTGTGAAGAGTTTGAAGTGACGCAAACTAAACTGATGCATGGAAGCAACTGTTAAAAGCAGCTTTAATAAAATTTGTAGTGATTCAGAAAAACAAAGATCTTTCTTACACCACTGAAGGTTTTTGGTAGCAGATTAAGCCAAAGTGCCTTTTAGGGAAAGATGGTACTTGAAGCTAAAAGTGTGTTTCGGGACTTTATAGCTGAAAATATGAAACATTACACCACCACTGCCATTTCACCACAGCCTCTCACAGAGGAGACAGGCTGAACAGAAAAGGGTAAGATAATCTCTACAGACTGCACTCCCCAAGAAGTATAATACAGTAGTTTCTTGGAGAATACACTCCCCAGGAAGAAAAAAAAAAAATATATATATTACATAAAAGTATTCTCACATTATTAAGTTTTGCATTTTGAAGGTAGGACAGAATATCCCATTGCAAAAAAAACCAAGGCAAACTGTACACATTCGTTTCCATCCTTAGCTACGGAGGGTAGCTAACCGCGACTGCATTGCTTCAATGTCTTCCTCCTCGTCAACAGCAGCGGCTGCTCCCATGGGTTCGGGCTCTGGAAGAGCATCTGTGACTTTACTAGGTGCTTTACCCAAGGCCCCTGCAAACAACAAACAGGCTCATTAGTGTGCATTAGGTCTTTGTTTAATAACTAGCAGCTTTCAGGAACAGCTGAATTCAGCCCGTCACTTCTGCTAGAGGTCACGCACAAGAACTGTTTGGCTTGGTCAGCCCTGGGCTGTTGGTCGATGCAGCAGTACTGACCTGTCAGCTCCTGCCCAGCCGCACTGCTTGCCCAGCAGGAAGGGAGCTGCTCCCAGCCAGGAAACGGGATGGAAAAAAGCAAAGCAGGATGCAAGAAACAAGACAGGGCAACAAGCTGGCGACTGGGAGCAAGGTAACAGCAGGGCAGGAGCTGGGGAACTGTGCTTTCAGCCTGTTACAGCTGGACACAGCCCCGGTACTTAAGTTTGTCACACCCTGTCACAAGAAATTCAGGTAAGCAGCATTCTAAGCATTTTATAAGTCGAGTAACTGAAATGGTACATCATTACTTCATGAACTGTAAGGCAGAAGTTGGGGGATTTGGGTAGGGTTTAGGGGGTTTTTTTTGTTTGTTTGTTTTGTGGGTTCCCCCCCCCCAACAACTCAAGACACTAACAGCATTTTACAGCCAGGAATCACAACACAGCCTAAGACCACGGCAATGCAGCTGAGTTTATTTCCTGGCTTCATTAATAATAGTCTGTCTAGTCAATCATATAAATGTCACCTTGTTAAGACGATCCACTGCACAGACAAACCCCGATCTGTTAAAGCCTCAATTAAAGCGCTGCACAGATGTCAGCTGATGAATTATTACTTATGCTTTACCAAACCGCACCGGCCTTCTCAGCCAGTATTCCCTGAGAAACCGGTTTGTCACAGTGCTCTGCCTATTAGCAAAGGCAAAGACACCACTGGGACAGTGCAGTTAAGTCAGAATAGATGAAGATTTAAATCGCTGTGTCTTATTGAACAGAGAAGGGGCAAGGCTCTACTCTCAGCAAACACACAAACTCACCAGCTGTAATTTCAAAAAGGATTTTGTCAATTTCCATCTCTGCTTCCTCTTCCATTTCCTCCTGATCCTCCAGGCTTTCAAAGGTGTCCTCCAGCATTTCCTCTATAATACCAGCCTAGCAGAAAACAAAAAGGCAGCGCGTGATGCCCTTGGAAACAGCAGAGTAAGAGGACACACTTCCTACTTTCAAGATCACGTTACGCCTACCCAGGCACTGAACAACTGCTTGCTGGCTGCTCAAGGCTATCCTGTTGCATGAGGGCTGGCCAACACACCTGCCTACAGTTTAAGCACGTATCTGTACAACTGGTGCACAGAAAAAGCAGTGAGAAAACTGAGGATTAAATACACGTGTTCTCACATTGAGACCCTCAAGCTATTATTCCTTGTTGTTGCATGTCTAAACACTGACAACGCAGCTTGCTCCAAGTTTGCAGCTGTATTTCACATGCTTCAGTCATGATGCATAAATTGTCTAACACGCTGTAAAATTAGTGTTTGACATAGCTTCCCTTTTTTTTTCCCTTTTATCTGCATTTGAAAACATTCCTTTGCAGGGTCCGCAAGCTAGGTATGGCCAAATTGTTCTGGTGCACTATGGTAAAATTGTTAAGAAATAAGCTGATTTGACCTAAACCATCTAGAGTGGTAAGAGAGGGGAAAAAAAGGGGAAAAAAAGAAAATAACCACAATAGGGAAGCAGTATACTTTAAAATCAGAGCACTTTCATCAGATGGAGACACTATGCTAGATGTTTTAAACCCAGTATCAGAATAGCCATCTTGCCTAAGATGGGACTTTCAGCTTCCCACTCCACAATAGGCTGTGGTGGGTCTTTCTTAAAGAACATTTTCATCCCTGGAAGCAGGACATTCAGTCTCCCGCAGAACAGACAGAAGCTCGGGGACAGGGGCCGTCACTGGGCGCAGGTGTGAACCTTGCTTCACTGAGCCACAACTGCTCTGTACAGGGACTGGTGTTCTTCCTTCCATCCTCAACTCGAGCAGCTTTTTCCAGCTTCAAGCTTTACACCAAACATGTTGCAGGTATCACCAAGTCAGGGTTTTCCTCACATACAGTGACTTGCTAGGAAGTCCCCAGCTATTAATGTGATACTTTAATTTCTGTTCGTTAGAGCTCACACAAGCCCTCTGACAAAGGGGCCACCCTAAGCAGTCACACAGCACTCCAGTAAGCTGAATGACCACCTCTTGTTCACTTAAGTCTATTTATGTTATAGATCTTACCTTCATCATCTCTTTGGACAACTCCCTCATTGTTGCTTGGATTTCAGGGATTTTTACTAGATTTTGCATAGCTTTCATGACTTCTGTGCTCTTCTGTAAGGAACCTGCAACTCTCAGGACAGCTGTGAAGGAGAAGCATAGAAAAGCTCGGACGATTCATGCACCACTGAAAGCAGAGAAATTATATCCTCCCTACATGGACAGAAATTGGTTTACATTTAGGTAATTTAATTAAAAAAAAGAAACGGACACCCTGCTTCTTCATTCTTGTCTACCTTCCTGGAAAAGCTCAACTCCTACCCACATCGGAAAAAATAAGTTTCTAGCAGTTACTGCTCCTGTACGATTACCTGGAGCAATCCAGATTGCCTGCAGAGAGATTTCAACCCACTCGCACTCCAATTCATAAAGAGATCCCCCTGAGGAGCTCCTGCCCATGCCCTTCAGCAGCCAGAGGTCTTGCTCAGGGTTTCACCAGTGGAGCTACAGTGCAGCTCCACAGCTGACTGCCGACCAAACTTGTGACCTCCTGCCCAACACTGGGTAGCGGAAGCTAACTCTGGCAGAAGTTCTAGTGCAACAGTTTCACAGCAAACAGTAAGATAGAAAATTAACACTGAAGCAGGTAAGCTGGAAATAGGTGGAGTTTAAACTGAATTTAACAATACTCTTTCCAGAGGCTATTCTCATAACATAGCTTAAAAGCTCTTCTCATATCTGTTGATATACCAAGATTAAAATGCAATAATTAAGGGTACTTTGAGGTTCTTCAGTTGTGCCATCTAACTTCACAGCTTCCTAGCCATGAAGAACTTACTTACCTGTTTGTATATAAAATTGTCACTCCTTAATGAAGCAAAATGAAGGTATAGCATATATTATTTTTCATTTTAATATGTAATTTCTTTAAGAACATTACACTTGTAATGTTAACAAACTAACAGAAATCTTGCCTTTAGCAGTCATTTACCCAAGATGAAGCAAGTTAATACAAACCTCAGACGGAATTCTAGATTCCTTCCTATTGCTTGGTAAGTGTGTTAGAACATTCCAAGTATGATGAAGATGCTGGAAGTGGTAATAAAGAGTTTTTCCTTTTAAGGGACACCTCAAACTGTAAGGATGGCCCTTGCTTCCCTTTCCTGAATGAGGTACCTGGGGAGCCACATTCGACCCATCGTAAGATTACACTTCAGGTTCACATTACGACTCCTCATTTATCACTCATCTAGTGTTAAAATCTACTAGCAACTAGCTTGGATAATGCTGGGGTGGGGAGGAATACTTGGATATTTCAGTAGCATGTTAATCTCCACCAAGTCTTTCCCTGTCTTTAATGCTTTCTGCTCTGCTCTTTTTACAGGCTGGAACACTCTAAGGTGTGGAAAATACTGCAAGAAGTCTATTACAACAGATTTCTGATGGGGTTAAGGAATGACGGAAATATGCTGATACTGGAGGAGCACAAAAGGACCAGCTAGGGTTTACAGAGAGCTAGGTATGAAGTCACAGGGCAAATAAATTAATCCAAATCAAGGAAGTCAAACAATGCCCCCCCCATCTCCATTTAGGACTTAGTAAGTGTCCTAAGACTCTTGCTAGAGAAACAATCATTTACAAGATGAAGGGAATTCTCCTGAAGAAAATAAGCCTCAAGTTACTGATCCTGTCAAAATCAGCAACAACAACAACAGGCTCCACAGGATACAGGGATATTAGGCACACATTCAAACTGTTTAGGAATGCACACTAACAACGTGCCCCCAATTACTGGAAGAGAGTTCTGTTTCAGAGCACACGATTCGCATGTCACTGCAATCCTCAGGCTCCAAGGAGCGGTGTTAAGATTATCTGCTGAGCACCTAATCAGAGGAAACACAGAGAGCCAGTGAGGATCTAGGGAACAAGGGGTAGGAACCCCAGGAAGCTAAGTGGGAGCTCCCTGACTACTCCAGAGCCCAAGGTGGGAAACTTATCCAGACAGGACAGTGGGGAAACTGTCTCCAGAACATCCTGCCGACTGAAAGGGGTTAATGCCTACAGGGATATAGAACTCAGTATGGGATGTGGGGGAAAAGAGCATTTTTTGAACAAAGAAAAACTTATTATGGAATCTTTGAAGGCGATTGCAGGAATGTGACTGAAGATGAGAAACTTTTTATGGGATGTTTAGGGGAAGGACTGAAGGTGGAGAAAGGCAGGGATCAAGGTGGACCAGAGAACACACAAACCTCAGGGGCCTACAGGTCCAGGTACCTGCAGCTCAGGCAGAGGAGGAAATCTGGGGCCAGTTACCAGATTGCTGGCCAGCTTAGACCGAGTGTCTGAAAGCAGGTACTGGAACAACCTATATATTGTGCTTATGTATATATATATGTATTCTACTAGTGGACCTCAGTCCTACTCAGCTGAAAAGGAAGACCAGGATTGAGCTGTCAGTGCTGTTCACGCTTGTGTGAAAGCTGTGTGTGTTTACATGGGTGCTGGTGAAGGCACTGCGGGGTGTGTGTGTGTGCCTACTGGGAATAGGTGCTCAGCCTGGCTGGATGCGGGGACATGGAACTGCAGCAGCCTCACACCTCTTGGCCTGCTACAGGAGAAATTTCCCAGGGTCTGGAAGCCCACTGGCATCAGCTGTCTGTCACAAGAGTAGGCCTGTTTCCAAATTCAAGCTCTGCCTGCATTTGACCTTGGTTCTGAAAATGGAAACTCAGACCTCACCTCTAAAGCTAGAGGTACTTGGCCTCAGAATAAGTTCTTACCAAGCTGGTTCTTCATCCCCATGAGAACAGAGTTCATGTGAGCTTTGGATGCATACAGTTTGCTTACAGCCTTTCGAGAGCGGATCAGTTCCTTCGCCAAGATCACACACACATCTTTCTGACCCTTTTTGGCAGCATCCTTTATCGACCGCTTTACCTTCTCCTCTTCTCTCTGGATATCTGAAGTACAGAAAAACACAGCAAATAGCAACAAACTGCTAAGGATTTGGAAGAGAAACTAGTTATTTGTTGGGGTGTATTTTCAATGCAAAGAATCGTTTCTACATGATTTCAGTTCCTCTCTGTTACTCAAATACCTTGTTGTAAGCTGATTTACATGTTAGCTGATTAATTCAAGTAAATATTAATAGAAAAATTCTCAGTACTAAACATCCAGCTCTGTAATTTCCTTTGCAGTTAAGAGTACTGTAAAGGACTGTCCACGAATATCACCGCATAAAGCTGAGCTGACTAAGATGAATTCTTAAGAAGCAAAAAAGGTCCAGCAAGAACAAAACACTCTGAGATGACTACTTGACTTACAACTTCAGAGTAACTTCCTGACTATTAAATTGGCCTGATTATATATATAAAAACGTACACACATATATAATATATACACACACAGGTTAAGACTACTGTACTGATTTGTTGCTTACAAGATTACCTCTTCCATGTTCATCACCAGACAGCCCCACTTCACCAGGAAGGAACAAAGTTGTCATGAGGAGTTTAAAACTAGTAGTCTCAGAAGACAGACAGCAAAAATACTTACCTGTCAGGCTACATTCAAACTTAACCCATATGCCCACCTTCAACTGAATTTGAGGGCTGTTGTAGCCAAAAATCTCCTCACTGTTTCTAAATCCCTGAAATGTGTTTTTCTGAAAAAAATACATTCAGAAAGATTGTAGAAGGCTGATCTCACAGAGGCTAGAAAGTTACAGATACACACTACCTTAAAAAAAACCCCAAAAACATAACCATTTACATAGTGAATTTGTAAGGGCGCGCCCACAATTTTAAGAGTTACTTAGAACCACAGATTTGTTAATTACTATCAAAAAAAGCCTTCATCCTTGCAGATAGACTTAATAATTCCCCCTGGAAGGCGTAAGTCATTAAGCCTCAAGTGGATACCCAGCCAAGTCTGTACTCGTAATTAAGGTCTTGAGTTTATATTGCTCATATTTTAAGACACGTGCATTAGGCGTTCATATAAACTGGCACATTCAAATTATAAGCTGGCTGGTGCCAAAGTTATGGATAATTTATCAGTAAAAACTAGTATGCTGGTCAATTGTTAGATATAACTTAAAACAGCCTGTTCAAACTCTCCTGGTACCCAGCTTCATTCAACAGCTTTTTATAAGAGCATGCTGGAGCAGGAGTACTGAAGTAGGCCTGTACAAAATGAGCACGGAATAGTTGGATTTGAAATATTACACACTAAAGAGGCTTCCTTAAATAACATAGGTTTCTCTAGCAGATCTGATGTGTTCACACATCTGCCTTGTTAGATAACGCTGGCTGTGTACAGCAGAAGCCAGGTACCTCAAAAAGCTCAGAATAAGAAATGCAGAAACAAGCGGGGGCTGTATCAAACCCCTTCCTTTTCCAGATTCAGCAATAAATTCGCCACTGACAAAACGTTAGTCTGCAAAAAAAAAAATAAATCCTAAAGTAAATAAAGAATTCAGATAGTAAAGGTTAGGCACATTTTCCTGTAAAGAGATGAACCAAAAGAACAATTATTTCTAGCAAAGGCTTTGTTCAAATTTAGTTTTGTTCGAGTTTTGTTGATTTATACCAGACAGAAGTTACACACAGGCAAGAATCAAAAGTTGCCCTTTTATAAAAACAAAGGCATCAATGCACACTTTTTGGCACAGGCTGACCTGGAGACTTTGACGCAGCTTCTCAAGTAAGAGTTAACGAACCCTGTACTCAAGATGCATCATTCTCTCAATATCATTCAATGGCCTCTTTATCCTAAAGGACTGGCAGGAATCTGTAGGATTGTAACCAGAAAAACACTCCTTGCTGCTTCACCACTAGTATCTGCAGAAATGTCACAAGCCTGAAAACATTTGTAGGTCAGACATGGGAGTGAGCCAAGTCCCAGCATATCGGAACAGGTAAGAAACAGCTGAAGTGGTACAGCAGGAAACAGGAAGCACCAGTACTCCAGCAGTACTGAGGAATTATGACATTCACTTTTAGAGGCTAAAAACACCCAGGAGTATTGTGTTACTACACCAAACTAGTGTAGTGTGGCCCTGTACTCAAGTGAATGCTTTCACTTGCATGATGAACTGCTGAATATGAGATTAGTGGCACAAATATGCAAGAACAGTCAAATCCACCTTTGAAGGTCAATGCCAGCTACGCATGTCTAGTGAGCCAAATCACTACACCAGTCCCCCTGCAGCACTACCAAGTCTAACAGAGGCACAAAGCAGTTCAAAGCACCTGCGAGAGGGACTCGCAAGCTCAGTAAAGCACAAAGTTACTGTATTACTCCAACTACGTTAACTCAAAAAATTAAATTCTGAAGTCACAAGGATACCTTTCATTTCTTTGAACCTTCCAAGCCCTCAAAAGCAACCTACACCAAATAGAAATCACTACAGCAGCAAGACTCCCAACAACAGATGGTTTGAAACAGCATGTAACTGCACTGACTGGGCAAGCCAAGTGTTTGAGTGATCCAAGCCCACTCTGTTAGTCCCAGGTGGATCTGAGTGTTGCTGTATCAAAACGCATCTAGTACAGTTTCCCCAGGGAAACTAAGACATCAGCATCCTTACTCAAAGATTACAGCGATTTCCTATGTAAATCTCAAATGAAATAATAAAGCATGGCAGAATCCAACTACAGTGGGTAGTGTGTGAAAAAAAACAACCAAACCTTTAGTGACACGTGGCTGCCATCCCTCAGCAGCAGCCTGCTAGCCTGCTAAGTGTCCAGCAGAGCTGTGTACTTCCACAGCTGACACTTGGTAAGATGTGAAATCCTAACAAAATACAGGCATTAAAAAGATATTCTGTACTTTATCAGAATTATCAGAATAGCAGATGGTTGGTGGTTAGTCTGATCTCTTACATGCTGAACTGCACTCCTTTGAATGTAAGACACTGAGTTAGAACACAGAGGTGTTTAGAGCTGCTACAATAATTAGATTCACATCCACATCAAAATATCAGACTACCACATAACCCAGTATCTATATAGGCCATTAGAAGTATTACGGTATGTATAGAGTTGAGAGGAAACCAAAATTTCAGGAAACCATCAATAATGAACATGTGGGTAGTTTGCTCCCATGGAAGATGTGACCTCTAAACCACACTTTGCTAGTAATATCAGCCACGTTTCAGTTGCTCTGTGCCTGATACAACCACACAAAGTTCTTTGGAGAATGCAAATCAATTCACAAACATAACGAACACCACTGTACACTGGTTTTCCTGGAAGAGGCATAAACCCTGTCCTCATTTCACAGATGAGGACAAAGACAGACTTTGTACTGCACGAGCATCTCTCTCCAACCAACTTGTACAAAGCTACAAGTGGGAGAATGTATGAACCCTGCCAGCTTACTCCAGAAGCACAGGGCTGGGGAGGGAAGGGGGAAGGGAGAGTGTACTCCTTGAGGAGTCACTCAAAACATGCACGTGCCTAACAACCAGATGCTGACACAAAATATCCTTTACCAGCACATCCCATGGACCAATCTTGAGGACAATGTAAGACAAAGGAAAAATAGAATCTAGCCCCAAACCTATTTTCAGATTCTGGGAACATGGGCAGAAGAGAGAGTAAGAAATTGAGCTAGCGGCAGTGTAATAATAAGCAATTCCTCTGCTTTTCAAGAACTCTTCAAAAGTGTAATGCCTATAATTTAATAGCAAAACTCCCAATGAGAAAAGTCTTTCCCTCTCCACTCCTGTTCATAATTTTCCTAAGCTGACAGCAAGCTACATTTGTTTAGCATGAGCACTTCATGCCAGTGCATACCTGCAGAACTTTCTACATCTGGAATTATGTACCACAACGATACTCTATTCATTAAAACAATGTGGGTGAAATTCTGGATAATAAGTCTAATTCATTTTATCAAATGTGATTTAAGGGCAGTATGTTCTACTGGAAGCATACAATATTCAGGTTCTTTTGAAAATTTTACTCGGAGAACTTTACAGTGATGCCATTTTATAACACAGACTAAGTCTGGTCCCAGGATCACATTTGTCTTCCTTTATTCCAGATGTGATAGAGTACCACCCCAGGTTATTAGATTTCACAGCCTCCCCCAATTAAAGCAAAAAAACTTGGAAGGCAGACAGGGAAAGGAAAAACAAAAAATCAGACATAAGTACAAACCTCTGATCTGTCTATCAATCACTCTCATTTCTTTCCTTATCTTCAAGGACCACTCATTGACCTTAAAAAGAGAAAGTGAGAGTTACTTGAAATTCCAACTTTAAAACTATGCTTTTATACTTTCATGTAACCATTCAACATCAAAAGAAGCACTTCAAAATGCACAAGCTTTAAGTTATGCGTGATGTTTAAATATTTCATTATTCAAATGAAAAAAAAACTTTGCAGAGATACCACCAATTATTGCACTCCTCCTAACATTCAGACAAGGAATTAAGAAGGACATGACTGGTGAATCGGAGACTGTCACTGCCTGGCTAACTTCCCACATCAGCGACGTCACTGTGCAGAGGGAACTTGCCACAGGGGATTTCAGCATAAGGTAGAAACTTTGGCATGGGATGACAGCTTCAAGAGTGCTACTCAGTGCTTTCAGTCAGAAAGAACCCCAGGAAGTCTCCAAGCCAACCTCCTATTCAAAGTAGGACCCAGTTCAGACAGGTTGTTCAGGGCCTCATCCATTGAGTTTTGATACTGTCTGAGGGCAGAGACTTCACAGCCGCTCTGGGCATTTGTTCCAGCACTTAATCACTCCTGTGGTCAAGGCCTTTCCTCATATCCAATTCAAAAATCTCCTCTGGCCACCTGTGGCTGCAGTCCCTTTCCTGTCACTGGGCACACCTGTAAAGTACCTGGCTCTGTCTTCACTACAACCCCATTGGAGGCAGCGAAAAGCTTTAGACCCTTGCCCCTTCTCTTCTCCAACCTAAAATGAGCCCAGTTCCCTCAACCTCTCCTCCTGTGTCATGGGCTCCAGTCCTCCACCATCTTGATGGCCCTCTGCCGCACTCTCCCCAGTTTGTTGATATACTTCTTGAACTGGGTGCCCAAACTGGGACACTGTTTTGCAGATGTGGTCTCACTAATGCCAAACGTAGCAGAGTAAATGAAGAACCATTTGCCTCAACATGATGATTACAGCTTGCTAATGCAGCCCAGCTTGCCCTCATCACTGCCAAGGCACACTGCTAACTCACGTTTATTGTCCATGGGAAGCCTAGGTCCTTTCCTGCAGAGCTGCCCCCCATCCAGCCCCAGGCTGCACATCCCTACGTGCAGGGATGGTCATCCCACATGCACAACCCTGCATTGCCCAACATCATGAGGTTGCTGCTGGCCCATTCCTCCTGCTTGCTCGGGTCCCTCTACACAGCAGCTCTGCCCTCCAGCTTCTCTTCCCCTGCATTTGGTGGGGTTCAAACACAGCCATCCCCTCTACAGCTTCCCTTCTGGGACTTGCCGAACTCCCTCTGTTCCAGCAGTCCTGGCTCCCCCAACACGGGGTGCTGAAGGAGGAAGGGAGCACCACTTGCTCCAACCACCTCTCTGTGGAAGCAGAGACATCAGACAGGCAGCAGCTGCCAGATATCCAGCCAAGAACTGGACACATTTGTGGTAAACAGAGAAGCAGAGAGGGGCTGTACAACATCAGAATCAAGAATCAGGAGATAATACTAGCATACGAACAGAGTGCCAAACGCTTGTGGAGCTCCGATGCAACTTTTATTATTAGCAGCACAGATTTCGCACAGTATGTAAAAAAAACCAAACAACCCTTAAATATTAAGATGATCCCTAGTTCACAGATCCACTTGCACACTGTATATGCCAGTGCACAGGTCACTCAAGAAGTCTAGTTGGCTGTATGAATAGTTTCATATGAAAATCACCCTGATTTTTATGTGAACTTTTAAATTAAAATAAAAAACTTCATCTACCTGAATAAGCTTTATAACAGAACTGTAAAAAGAGCGCTCTTCAGTGCACAAGCCCAGCAGAGCAAGACAGATTCTTAGACTTTTACCAATCTCAAAAGAAATGCTCTCAGTTGTGATGAACAATGCCATATTTTGACTACAGACAACAACCACGATTTGAATTGCCTAAGCACAAAATCTTCTGCAAAAAAAACTTGAAACCCAGAAGCCCTGCAGAGCTCTGTGCATACACATTATGGGTGTGCAGAAGTTTTGAAGGGGCTTCAGAAAGCTCCTGTACCTTTAGTTGGATCCTGTTTAATTACAGGGGGGCGGGAAGGGGAAGAAGCCCGTGCAGGACTGACTGCAGCCTCTCCTCTTGTTCTTCAGAACAGAGCAGAAAATGTCATGTAGATTCATTCCTCACCCTGATAAGAAGCTAAGAAGGTCCCTCTTTTGAATGTGCCTACAGTAGAGCGAGAAAAGGAGGGGAAGAGGCTGAGGTAAGACATGATTTAACTCTGGCTGGCCAACTGTCACGTCTCAAATGTAACATCTCCCAGGTGTTTGTTCTACAACTTGTGTTCTAGAACAAACCAGCATGTATTAAGCCTTCATGTACAAGCACCATCAACAACTGTCAAACGAACTACAGCAGGATTCACAGATTCCTGCCCCTGCGATGCACAATCCAGCACGAAGACACCATTAAAACATGACTTGCTGTATGTTGTCATCAATCCCTGCTATCTCTGACAGCAGAAAGCTCTTTGATAGCTCATCCCTAATACTGCCCAGGAGTACAACGTTCAGCTCTGAACAACCCCAGCTCTGTAGGCCCCCAACATAAGAAGGAGTGAGTCCAGAGAAGGGCCACGAAGATGATTAAGAGGACTGGAGCACCTCTCCTATGAAGACAGGCTCAGAGAGTTGGGGCTGTTCAGCCTGGAGAAGAGAAGGCTCCAGGGAGACCTTATAGCAGCCTTCCAGTACCTAATGGAGGCCTACAGGAAAGATGGGGAGGGACTCTTGATCAGGGAGTGTAGTGATAGAACGAGGGGTAACAGTTTTAAACTGGAAGAGGGTAGATTTAGATTAAATATTAGGATGAAATTCTTTACCGTGAGGATGGCGAGACACTGGAACAGGTCGCCCAGAGAAGCTGTGGATGCCCCATCCCTGGAAGTGTTCAAGGCCAGGCTGGATGAGGCTTTGAGCAACCTGGTCTAGCGGAAGGTGTCCCTGCCCATGGCAGGGGGTGTGGAACTACCTGATCTTTAAGGTCCCTTCCAACCCAAACTATTCTATGATGATTCTATGATGAATATGCTGCTTCACACAACTGTCCTCATAAAGGCAGAGCTGGATGCTATTGCATTCCCTGGTCTTCCCAGCACTCATCATCAGTTTTGTGTATAAGAGGAGGATGAAATCTCATTGAGTCTCATCTAGACAACAGCATGTTTCCAGTTACATTAGACATGGCAATTTGTTGAGCAGTAAAGAAGTTGTATTGCCGATCTCACGCAGGACACCAGGGATACAGCTACGAACCATGACATAACGCAGCACATGGGTAGCAACGCTGGGAATTGAGGCACTTTGGCCAACTAAGCAAGGCTAATTACCCAAAGCCGAACTTCATTCTGATGAAGCTAGTTTGCTTCCAGTTCTGACATAAACAAAACATGGTTCTTACAGCACCACATCACGCTGGAGAGTCAGCCAGCAAAACACTAAGCTGAAATACACCATTCAGACTACACTGGAGAAAAACCACCTTTTTAGCTCAAACAATCCAGATGTGGCACTTAACATATAGTAGACCACCAGCTTTAGACAGGCTGAATTGCATCACTAGCTCCTCACAAGGACTGAAGATCTTTGCGTTGTATCATTCAGCCAATAAGTTCTTTCCCATCAATAGCAAGCATACAAACAAACTCAGCGTGACTCACTGCCATCACAAAAATCTCAACCTCTTCCCACCATCAGCCACCTCCTGTGGCGCTTGGTGCTTTCTTTAGCCCTACTCAGGGACAGTATCTTGCGTGCAGCTGCTGGCAGACATGAGGTAAGCAGTGATTTTTCCTCCCCGTGATCAAGTAAGCAGAAATAACTACTTCTTCCTTCTAAAGCTGCGCAGTTAGATACAGGAGGAAAGAAGTTTCTTACTATTAATGGGTTTCTCAATATCTCTGTCATAGCCTCAATATCTCTTCATCACGCCAGCAACCCAAGAGCGTGCTTATGATGGCAAGACGACCCAAGTCACTTCTCTTACGGGTCAGACATGCCTGTTTTCTAACACCTTTGCAGGCTTTTCTGCAAGCAGCTCAAAGATGACCCACAGATGTGCTGTGTTACTGGAAAACACAACAACCTTGTCAGTTATGGAAGGGGAAAGAGCGGTCATTCAACATGAAACAACAAGAACTTATCACTGCAATATAACCACATCATGTGGGTTAAACAGTTGTCTGCTGTTTTATCCCACAATTGAGCGCAGCAGTCTCCAAACCCCAGTTCTTTCTGTGGTACCTTCCAACACTGCTCATAAACGCAGGAAACTACAACCAGCCTGCATGGTGCTGCAAGACAGGTATAGGAGGAAGGAAAAGTACACAATCAAAGGTATATATTTCTCATCTAATGCTATTACCCAACAACCAACGACTATAACTCGCTCCCCTGGGATTCAGCTGCTACAAAACACCAGAGAGTATCTGTGACACTACAGCTCTTCTAAGCCTTCATTTTCAGTGTCTGTCACCTTCTCCCTGTTGGTTTTTTAGTACCTCTAATGTATTTGGTCTTTCCTCCCACCAAACAGCAGATTCTTTTATTAACACATTAATAGTGAAATCGGTACCTTATTTCATTTCATTGTGACATTAGAAATCTGTGGGTAGAAGCAAGGCTTACACAGTTCGCTTGCAGCCTCAAAAAAACCTCTGAGTCCCAGTATTTCAGCTACTTATATTTTTAAGACTGTCTGCAACAGGGGCTAGAAGTCCCTAATGAAGCCGGAGACCTAGAAGCTACAGAAGACAGCTAATAGCAAGCTAAAAAATCCAGGAGCCGCTGACTAAGCCTCCCCAAACCACACCACCCAGGATGCATCGCTCCTTTGGCTACTGCTTCTGCGGCCCTGAGAAGCACAACACAACAACCCCCCCCCCCAAGTCTCTGCACGCCCCCAGGGTGCAGGAGCACCCTGACAGCAGAACGAGCGCCTCAAGAAGCTGCTGTATTTTAGAAGAAATGAAGTAACCGAGTGCGGGTGCTCCCAGCCCGTTTGGAGACGGAGTACAAGAGCTCCTCAGCTGCTGCCGAGACCCGGCCGCCGCCGCGACACCCCGAGACAGAGCTCACCGGAGCACCCCGTCCGCTCCAAACCCTCCTCCCCCGGCCCCGGGGCTGCGGCCTCGCCGCCTCCCCTCAGTCCCAGGCCGGGTGCTGTCAGGCGAGGACCCCGGCACCCGCGGTGACTCGCCCAGGCCGGGCCCGGCCCCTCCGCAGCCCCCGCCCTGCGCCATGGCAACGCCATACACCTAGGCCGCCGTCCCCGAACCACACGCCTCCGCCGGGGCCTCACCAGCTCCTTGGGCGGCTTCTCGGGGGTCTTCCCGAAGAGGCCCATGGCGGCGGCCGCCTCGCGCCGCCCGGCCCTTCCGGGTTCCCGTCCCCGCCCTGTGCCAGGGGCGGGCGATCTCCACTGCGCATGCGGCACCCCGCCCCCCGCCGGCACTGCCCATGCGCCGCCGGCGCGGGAGGGGCGGGTGATGCCTGAGCAGCCCCGCCCCGCCCCGCCCCGCCGGGCGGGAAACGGCCATCGAGGCCCGGGCGCGGCCGCGCTTCACAGGGCCGCAGGCAGCCCCCTCACAGCACCGCCTGCGGGACGGGCAGCCGGCAGAAAGGGGGTGCGGAGGAGTTAAGAGGATTTGGCCCCGGTGCTTCTACTGCCCAGGTTGCAGGAAAGCCCTGTTAAGGGTATTTGTCAAATCGAGTCGTGCGAGGGGTGACTCAAACTACACGGAACGTCTTTTCCCTGGCAGCCGAGGGCAGGCCCGCAGGAGACCCAAAGAGAACGAGAAGCAGCTGCTAGCACGGAAGACGCTGCCCGCCCCATCTTCAGCTGCCAGGGCTCTTTCAGAGATGCCTCCCCCCGCAAGGCCTGGCCCATCTCCATCCTCTGCAGCAAAGGGCGTGTAACCTGGCCAAAATTAAGGGGGCAGCTTGGAGCCACCCGGCTGCGTGCTGTGGGGTGGGCTCCAGAAAGTCTCTCCTGCCCTGATGCACAAGCTGAGACACACAGGCCTAAAAATAATCACCGATGCACGGAAAGAGAGCAAAAGCTAAGGAAGAAAAAGGTGCTATTAGCTTAATCTAAACTCTAATACCTTACAATTATACTTACCCTCATTATTTCATTTCCAGAGAAAGACATTTTAGTAACAGTTACAAAAATGTACAGTTCACCTTTGTCTTTTTTCCTTCCAAGACGTGGTGCAGAATAAAACCAGATCTAAATACGCTTTGGAAAGGACAGCTCTCATTTTGGACTGGGTACCAGCAGCGGGAAAGCCAGCGTAACAAAACAGTAATTGCTGAGACTGGCAAAGACCTTCAGAGATGATCTAAATCCACCCTCACTTAGTAGCAGAACAAAGGACCAATTGCCTTAATTAAAGCCACTGACATAAGCAACCTCAGATCAATCATCTGACATTTTCTGTTTACAGTTACCCGCCAGCTTCCAGGCACGCAGAGATTAAAACACTGTACTTAAGAATGTTTAGCGTCTCTGTTAACTCAAGACACTTTACAATTACTAACACAACCCAGCCCAGCGAGGCAAAACAAGCGAGCAGCAAAGCTGCTGACCTTGTTACAGGCACAGTCTTTGCTCCGTTCTCCGGATTTTAAACTGTCAACACATTGGGTAAGGGCTGTCTGAGATTCTGTACTCCGCAGAACACAATCCTACTTGGATGCTTCTGCCGCTACTGACACGAGCATTTCATAAAATAAATACATCCAACTGCTTTTCCTTTCCTGCTGGGACTACCAATAGACTACACCAGCTGCTGTAGATTTTGAAACAGACGCATCGCCAGGAACTGGATCACAACAATTTATATAACCCAGGCTGACGGACACGAGGGGACCGAACCTTCACTCACAGCTATCTACTGGTCATAATTACCTGCTCATATGGACGTGCCCTCTGTGGCTCTCCTGCTAATTAAACAGCAGTTTGTGTCATTCATCAAAAGAATTGGACTAGTAGAGCAACTGAGGTCATTAAAACAAGTCTTCAGCTGAAACAGGTGCGCACAATGGTTTGCAAATAAGGCTGCACCCGTGCACAGGAGCTGCTTGGGCCCCGGCTTTGTACGAGGAGGTCAGCTTTCAGCAGCAGAGCTGTGCTCCAGAAGCACACAGTGCCCCGAGGACGCCGCGTTGCTTGAACTTACTGCTCACCCTGCTTGGCAAAATGCCGAGGTACCAGCGAAAGGCTACGCTGGACTCTCACACAGCGGTTCGCTTGTGTACTTCAGTCGTCAGCTACAGCCTTATTTATATTCACAGAAGTTCTCCTCCATTTCCCCTTTTGAGATGGCAAGGCCTCAGTTCAGCACAGATTTCAAGACGGTCCTGAAATAATGTGGATTTAAACCCCCGCTGCTTATACTGAGCACACAGGCTAAGTGCCACACTGCCACACAAACTGGAAGCAGAAATGCTCTTTGCCCTCATTATGCCTCTCCACTGCTCTGCCGCCGCTGTAATGACAGATAAAGGGCATGTACTGACAGGCCTCAACTGGAATAAAAATTACTTTCTGGACCACAGGAGAGTTGACGATACTATGCCCCTTCTATCTCCCTGCTTCGGTACTGCAACAGGAAAAAAGCAACGAGAGAGGAAAAAGTACTAACAATTAAAACCAAGCTCTTCTGATAATTAGGAGATTATCCTCTTGGGAGGACGCCTGGTGGCTGGAGGCATGAAAAATTTGTTATTAAAAAAGATAGCGCCCAGGTACCCTGGACTGATAAAACAGTGCCAGACAGCTTTGCTTTGTGACTGCCAGCCTCCCAACTCTCTATAAAGGCACAGAGAGATGCATCGTAACTGCAAGAAGGACCCATGTTTACATTTCCTATTATCATCTTCATTTAATTATCCTCCTTTTATACCACATGGGCAAGAACTAGGAGAGAAATAAAACACTGAGACTGTTGCTTCTACTGTGGCACAGAAAACAACTGAAAACACCTTTCTTGTTTGGCCTTTTCTTCTACTTACATCATCCCACACTTTTTTTTTTGTTTGTTTTTCCTCTTTTTTTTTTTTTCCTTTTTTCTTTCCAACCAACATCTCCTCTCTGGATTTTCAGCCAGATCATTTCTGAAAGGTACAACCAAAACAAGGGTTTCATATTGAAATATGAAGAAAACAACAGACTCAATTTTTTATGGCATCAAACAACTATTACCTTTCTCCAAGAAATCAGAAATCACTTCAAAATACCAGCAGTTGGAATCTGGCAGTTTTTACCTTTAAAAGTCACTTTTGTCACTGTATAACAATATTCTGCTACTTCACAATGGTTTACTTTGAGGCTGTAGAGGGGCTACCCTAAAAGTCTTCCTAGATGTCTGCAGAGGAGGGTGCTGGAGAGACGGCTGGCAGAAGAGGGTCTCTGTCTGATAAAGCAGTTTGTAATCGATTGGAAAACCACTTGTCAAGCAAAGAAGCACCTCAACCCAGAGGACTTACAAAGGAAGAAGTTCCCAGTGGAACACCATCACCTTCCACTTGGCCAGTGGCTCACACAGGAGCAATTAATTCCTGCATCACTAGGAGATGATTTATTAGTCACAAAAGTTGTGTTATATTTTTATTGTCTTCACAGATAAATCAGACCAGCAAGACATCCGTAACCATACACACAAAATATTTATCAAAACAATTAACATTACAAATCTCCTTTTAAAATAATTTATTTCACCAATTTCTTTTTAAATGGTACTGTCTTACAACATACATTATTCAACGAAGATGTGCTGAACAGACTCTAAAATAAGAAACACTTAAATTAAGCAATTGTCTCTGATTAGAATTTCAATTTCACCCACATCCTAACTTGTAAACGTTTGCTGGAATACGCTCCTATCGTAGGCTTGATTTTTGTGCTTACAAAAACAGCATCAAGTTTCCAGATGTTTAAAAGAAGAAGTTATTGTACAATAAGTATGCATCCAGTTCAACATACAAGGCAACCAAATGATTCTGTCGTTAACGTTAGCATCATGTATATTTTAGTTCACTGCACTAACATTTAAACTAAAACTTCAAACCACATAATCTTTTAAGTGACTAACATTTAAAAGGCAAGCAGTAATATCCTGAAAGCTTACAAAGGACATCAGCACACAGCTAAGATGGAATATCACTCGACAAAGGCTGCGGATGTGTGTATGGCTGCTTTTTTTTGTATGAAGCCCACCTGCAGACGGGGCAGCAGTGTCGCCCGCCGGCCAACCACATGACGATGCAATTCTGGTGGAACACGTGGCCGCACGGCAAGCCCATGAGCAGACAACCATTCGCAAAATTTTCTAGACACACAACGCATTCTGTACAGTGCAACATCTCAGAGGGCCAGGCTGACCAATCCGGCTCCATGTCACCTGCGGTGCTGTACGAGCCGTAGGATCTCGCTTTCCGTTCATATGGCTCGTGATGACAATATTTATTGGCACACGAACAGGTCTCAGCACCGCACCGAGGCTCTCCTTCACTGCGGCTATGAAATGTGTTTAGGTCATCGTCCTCTGAGACTTCTTTTTCACTACTGAAGACCTCTTTGTTTTCACTGTCAGAGTCACTTTCACTGTCTTGAAAGGTTTCCAGCATCTCCTCATCAGAATGGACGCCAAGGCATTTAAACCTCCACATCGGTAAGTTTTTTATGTAATCGGTTGGTATCAGAGGGTGAAGCCAGAGATCGGGGAAGGCCAACCGCTCTAAGAACAAATCTGGGTCTTCATCCCAATCTGAGTCAAAAGGAAAGTGTTGAAAAGAAGCAATAGGATGAAACAAGTAGCTGGTGTACCAGTCCCACAGGCTTGACAGCCACTCCAGATTATTAGCATTTACTTCATCGGTGTTGTTATTGCGTCTTCTTTTCTTCTCAAAGTAATCAATTAATAAACCATGACCAAGGTACGTGCTGAGGAAGAGGGCTGGATGTGAAGAGTAGAACATCCAATCGGCTCTTACCCAAGAAGCCAAAGTAGTTGTGTTAGAGTACCTGAAGAGTTTTAAACTGTACTCATAAAAGCTGTCTAAGTAAGGTAGTTGCAAAAAGCCTAACACGGGTAGCCAGGAAATAATTAATAATGAGTTATACGTCCCTAAAGTGCTTATAAGAACCACAAAACGCTTTATAGTAGCGCCTTGTGTAATAAACAGGTCCATCCAAGCCATCAGATTAACCAAAACTAAGCTTAAAACAAATAAATCATTAACTTCTGGTTGTAACGAGCGCAAAAATGAATCCATGGCACGTAGTGATATAAATTCACCAGTGTTATTTCCATACCTGTAAATTCCCTCAGGAGTCCTAAGTATGTATGATGGTGTCTTGTAGATACCAATTTCTGCCATGTAACTTTTATTGTCCCAGTTTTCCACGTTCACAAAAATAAACTCTACTCTTCCAGTAAACTTTACACTTAGTGCAGAAAAGAACGCCGGAGGCTGGTCGAGGTTGGCAAACAGGTATATTTTCACACGGTACTGGTCACTTTTGTTCCATTCTTCTTTTAAATGTTCAGAGTTGTAGATGGTTTTGATCCGAGAAGCAGCATGGGCTGTGATCCATTTGAAAATGTGCTCCACTTCGATTTTGCGCCCGCTGTATTCCTTAAGCATTACTTTTCCCTTGGAGGTACTGGTTTGTGGAACAGACATAATGAGGGTGGATTTCAGCCAACCCCTCCTCCTGCAGTACCTACAAAGAAAATGGCAAGTTAGATTACAGAGTTTCACACCCCTGGAGCTGCAGTCCTTAAACTTCTGTTATGAGCCCAAAAATGAGACATGCTGAGCACCTGGGAATCTTTATATATAATAGTAGGAAATACAGCCACCCAATGTTCTCTGGCTAAGTGTATTTATTCTTACAATACATTTGTTTATCTATCTTACAGACATGTTGTAGAGAGATGTATTCATAAAACAGGAAGAGGAGTAGTGTTAATTTTCATGGGTCATTATAGTAAATAAGGCCATACATTAGAGTCATTCATGCTTTGAAACTGGATTTTAAAAAAACGTAAGCTGACTCTTGACTCTTCACTATAAAGCATGAGTAATAGAAGCTATTTTTCCATGGCCTTCCAGCCAAGAAGATAACCCTTACAATGTAATTCAATGTCCCACAGCTTTCCCAAGCCTGCAGATAACTTTTCCAGCGCATCCTTCCATCCTAGTTTTGCCAAGCAGCACTGAGATGAAGTTAAGAAGACATTGGTCTGTTCACAGTTGCTTTAATGAAGCTGACAAGTGTCCACTTCCTACTGGGGCCACTTTGGAAAGATGCAGACAGGCTAAGAGGTGTGGTGAGAAAGCTCACTGCAAAACTGGTGGAGGAAGAAGCGGAAACGTGCTGCCAGATGATTTGGGCTGAAAGAATACCCCCGCTGTCTGGCAGGCAGAGACCTGAGATGGGATGAACTCCAAATCCATACCTAAAAGAAGAGGCTCTTCAAGGCTGAACCCTCAGTCATGGTCCAGACCCCAGTAACTATGAGATGTGCGTGGTGACTCAGAAGATCCTCTCTCTCACACGTTTTTTGTATCAGCATCACTATGCCACCCAATTTATCTAGTCCTCCTTTTAGCAAATGTCTGGCAAGTTTCAACAATCAAAACATTACAGAGCCAACAGGCATGCAAACTGTCTCTGAGAACCCTGCACATGCTGCCACCAGCCTCATTCACTAGCCATCTTACCTATGTCCTCTCTGGTTTTGGTCTATCAACATACATTTAGACAATTACAACTCACCATCTCAGGAAGCTGAATGGAACATTTTTAGAAGGAGCCATAAGGTATTACCCTACTAGTAAAGGTATCCTGACTACTGTAGCATGCAGCATTCTTCTGAATTTCAGCTGCAACCTGATAAAAACCTATTCATGAGGGTTTACTCAACAAAACATTTCTTGTATTAGGTAAAAATGAATTCATTTAAAACATAATATTTGATCATAACATTAAGACTAGTTAGGAGCTATGCAAAGAGAAACACTGCCAAATTTTTAAGATGTTCAAATACCAGTGTTTTGATTATACAAGATTATTTTGCATAAGCACTGCAAAGTCTAAGAATTTTCTCATGATTAACTTTGAGATTTCTATAAACGTTTAGGACTGTGTAAGACATGTGCATATCCATACACGCCACTGGAATTCTAGACAAAGTTTCCCATCATGTGAAGCAAACGCTTCCAACAAAGAATTATTAATAGCTTCTTTGGCTCTGCTCTTCTTCCTTGTTCGAAATCATATGCAAACAACAGTGAAACTTGCATAGCACACTGTGTGTTGTCAAAGGGTGTGTGCAAGTTTATATATAAACATACACATATTTGTCAGGGAACAGGATTTGTCAGTAATCCTGAGAAGCAGGCACTGTTTGCAAAGTTCAGGCTAACCTGTGTTCCTCCTTTCCAGATGGCAATGTAACAACTCTACAACTGATACACTTCTCTTACATGGGATAGATATATTTGGCTTTGCTCTAAGCAAGCACAGTTTTGTCCCCAAATGCCTGGACTCTAAGGCCAAACTATTCTATTCATTCCCCTCCATTGCTATATTACACTCCACATAGTCTAATCACATATTTCCCACATGATGCTTTAGAAAGCTGCAGATTGGTGTTTATGATGCTGATAAATAATGTAATGGAGAATTCTGAACAGACTTCAGTAGAGATAAAAACATGAATAAAGCTACCTTCTGTCACAGCTACTTTTACAACACAGCAAGCCCTGCTGCCAGAACACAGCTGAGCCTTAAGATATTCTTGGGATTTAGATAATCCTTTAAGAATATACCTGGGGTCACTGGAACAGTTAAAAGTGCCAGTACGTATGCCGAATCTTGATACTTTCTTCACCATTTTCTCCCAGTGGACTTTGCCCACCAGTGGGCTTCTGTCGTTTGCTATGACCTATTGCCAAAAGGAAATAATAATTTAGTATCACAGTAAGTTTGCTTCCTGAAATAAAGAGTAACTTTCATGAAAACAGAGATCTAGTCACCCTTGATACTGTTTTCCCCTTCTCTTACAACATAGAGTAGGTACATACAACCAGTAATCACACTAAATATCTTTGAAGAGTGAAGCTCTAAGACAGAAATATAGTGTATCATCATTTTAAGTACCTGTTAAGATACTAAAATCAGCAGTAGTTAACAAAAACCTTGTGAAAAGAACAAAACTATCATTAATCAGTTCACAGTAGGGGAGAAAGGCAGAGGGTGCAGCAGGTTTCTCTTCTTTGCAGTAAAAAAGACCATTAGTTTATTATAATGCTCCATGAAAAGTTACAGCATACCAAAAAATGCCTCAGAGCAAGTAAAATGAGTTGGAACATATGTACCTGGTACCAGATTAGGCTGCCAACAACCATTTCTAAGCAGTGGAAACTAGCGATTAAACTCTGTAACTTTACATGACTGTTCCACCAACTCCAATGTCCCATCTGCCATTTCAGGATGGTAATTCACTGCGATAGAGCCAAAGGTCTAAGTTGTTCTAACCTAGTAACCTAGTATACTAAAGTAGTACTTCAGGTTACTCAGATGTAAGCTTCTGCAAACATGAATGACAAAGAATAAGCACTCATC